>JAVUPR010000530.1:2340000-2674885 GCA_036785695.1 Gentiana straminea
AGAACAATGATTCTTTGAAGCATGCTTGCCAAAGAGATTTTGGGTCAATTTGAAAGAACAAACACGGCATGCCATACACAAAACAGATCAATCATCAACAAACATCATGGAAAAACTCCATATGAATTATAGAATGGTAGAAAACCCAATATCTCATATTTTCATATGTTTGGATCAAAATGTTTTGTCTTGAACAGAATCATCCGCATACCTTTGATGAGAAGGTCGATGAAGCAATCTTCATGGGATACTCGGACACCAAACAAAGCATTCGAGTACTAAATAAAAGAACATTGGTGATTGAAGAATCAATACATGTGGTTTTTGATGAACCATATACAAATGGTGAAGATCTTCAAGACCAAGAAGAGAAAGTTTGCACGAGGCAAATCTATACAAATGCAACCATACCGGCTACTACCCCGAATCATCTTTTTGAAAATCAAGAGGAGCCACATATCAATACAACGGGAGAAGCACACGAAATTGAAGTTCATGCTCAAGCATGAAGGTATGGAAGCACCAAGTGAAGATCAACTTCAACCGGACCTAAATTGGCTTAGAGACCATCCCGAAGAACAAGTCATTGGAGATATTCACACCGGAGTCGAACAAGAAGACAAGCTGGAGCACATGCTAACTTGCTTTCTATCACAAGTGGAACCCAAGACCATAGATGATGCAATCCAAGATGCAGATTGGATCACGGCCATGCAAGAAGAACTAAATGAATTTGAAAGAAATGAAGTACGGGAACTTGTGGACGGACACGAAATGGCCAACATCATTGGTACAAAATGGGTATTCGGGAACAAGATGGATGAGCAAGGAAGCTGTTGTCGAAACAAAGCAAGGCTAGTTGCAAAAGGATATTCCCAAGTGAAGGAATAGATTATGATGAAACCTTTGCTCCGGTAGCAAGATTGGAAGCAATACGACTTTTTCTAGCATTTGTCGCACACAAAGACTTCAAAGTCTATCAAATGGATGTCAAAAGTGCATTTCTAAACGGACTTTTGGAAGAAGAAGTTTATGTAGAACAACCTCCTGGATTTCAAATCAAAGGAAAAGAAGACAAAGTATACAAACTCAAGAAGGCCCTCTATGGCCTCAAACAGCACCTAGAGCCTGGTATGAAACACTCTTGTCACAATTTCGATCAAGAATGGATTCAACAAAGGAACTATAGGCAAAACTCTATTTAAACTAGAGGAAGGGGCAAGCACATTGCTAGTGCAAATCTATGTTGATGACATAATCTTTGGATCAGAAGATGAAAAGTTGCGTGAGAAATTTGCAAACCTAATGAAGAGGAAATTTCAGATGAGCATGATGGGAGAATTAAACTACTTCCTTGGCCTTCAAGTAAAGCAAATGAAGGATGGCATTTTCATTAGTCAAGCAAAATATACAAGAGATTTGATACACAAGTATGGGATGGATACAAGTGGCACAGCAGACACACCAATGTGTGCCAGAGTCATACTTGGAAAGGATGAAGGAGGAAAAGATGTTGATCAGAAAATGTATAGAGGAATTATTGGATCATTATTATACTTAACTGCAAGCAGACCCGATATTGCATTTGCAGTAGGAGTGTGTGCTAGATTTCAAGCTCAACCAAAAGAATCACATCTTCTAGAAGCTAAAAGGATAATCAAATACTTGAAACACACCATCAATGTTGGCATTTGGTACCCAAAAGATGGAGGATTTACACTGATATCATATTCAGACTCTGACTATGCTGGATGCAAAATAGATAGAAAAAGCACCTCTGGAACATGCCAAATGCTAAGAACCAGACTAGTCTTATGGTTCAGCAAAAAGCAAAACTCTATATCTATATCAACAGCTGAAGCAGAATATATAGCAGCAGGTAGATGTTGTGCACAAGTACTGTGGATAAGACAACAGCTAAGGGACTATGGAATCGAAGAGAAAACAATCCCAATCATGTGTGACAACACAAGTGCAATATCTATTACGAAAATCCAAGTATTGCATTCAAGAACAAAGCACATTGATGTAAGACATCATTTTATCGAGAGACCATGTTGAAAAGGGAGATGTCATCCTAAAATACATATCCACCGAAGACCAACTGGTCGACATCTTCACTAAACCACTCGGTTATGAAAGATTTAGTATGTTGAGAAGCGAGTTAGGGATGATTGAAATTGACTAAGTATCAACGAGCGGCTAAGCTGGAGTAATCGGCTAAGTGACTTCATCAATCGGTACAACCTTTGCCGTTACGGGAGATGTAGCGGGTAAGGCACCGGTATCCAGCGAGAGGTAACTTAAGCGATTGTTAGGAACAGTTCAATGAAGCGACTCGGTGAAGAACTCATTGGACCGGTTAAGTGACCGGCGAAGGCACTTCACCGAAATAAAGACTTGGACAAATTCAAAGTGTGAACAAAATCAATTCGAATACACGTGGAGAATAAGGAAATTATGGAGGATTATTCGGTACACACGTGGCGATCACTTTATGATCATGGAGGTAATTATATTATTTTTTGAATTATAAACTCCTCGATTCCCGGGCTCTATCATTACTTGCCTCAAACCACTCCCCTCTACGCTCGAATATCGCGTTTTTCATACACAAAATCACGCCATTATGTCACTAAATCCTTCCATATTCAAACCACGTTCACACTACCCAAATCACACTATATAAACAAGACTTAGAGATTTTCAGAGATCCTTACGCTCTCTTGCAAATTACAACCCTACTCTTGTTTATCTCTATTGCAAACTCAAGTTCATTTTCAAACCCCTCTCCCTCTAAAAAATGGCATCATCTTCCTCAATCACTCAAGCTGGGTACGAAAAATCGATTGCCACCGGCTCATTCTTCCAAGCGAACACCGCCCGAAACCGTGTGGAAATGATGAGCATGCCAAAAGGTTGGCGACAGTCGCGAAAAACTAAAATTATCCACCTTCCTCAATCCTCCAATAACCGAAGTGTGTTATGAAAGTCGATCTCCTTTCGGGAAATCGCACAATACGTGCTGGGCTCCTCTGAAGAAGGTGACAAGTTCGAAGAAGACAAGATTGTTGCATCCATAAATGGCAAAGACGTGGTGATTACAAAGCAAAGGTAATCCGAAAACATCTCAAACTTTCAAATAAGGGTCAAGCAAAAGTGACATTGATACCACGGGACTTAGATGAATTCGGGCAATCATTGCCAAAACGGCAAACCCAGGATCCACAAAAGTAAATTGTCTCGGATACGAGTTGAAGCGACCATTTAATGAGTTTAGTCCCCTAATTGGCAAAACCATTGAAGGAAAGTTGGGAGCAAATCATGCCATGACGAAATTAGAATGCGGTTAATGGGAATCATCTATAACAAGCTATGATTTAATTGGGCAAAATACTTCTTTTTGAGAATTAAAGAGCAAATCCAAGGTGAAGTAAAAGCGGGCGAAAAAGGGATAAAAGAGGGAAAGACAATGAAAGGACAATTCTGGGTGAAAAAGTCATATGGGATACAGGTGCACTATCTGTTGCAATGTTTCAAAGTCCCCTCTGTACAACTCCACAGACTGCATGAATCCAAAGTCATGTTTACTTATGTCAAACCACAAAAGAAGGCGGGAGAAGGAAAGAGGAAGAAATCCTCACACAACACCACAAGTCAAAGAAAGAAACAAAAGGTCAGGCGAAGTCTGGAAAAGACAGACTTTGGAAAATTAATTGATGAAGAAGAAGCAGAAGAGGAAGCACACCAAGTAGAAGAAAATGTCAGTGAGGATGAACAGCATCCAAATGAAGAAAGCACTGGAGAAGATGAGGAATCTCTAGAAGAAGCTGTACAATTGTCTGTAAACGATATAGATGACCGAATTGCGAGAATATCTTGAATGGAAGGAAGGCGATTCCGGACAACAACTTCATGACACGGACCACATGCTTTGAAGAAGCTTGGTTATTTGATTTTACGGGAATCACAACACTTGTAGGAGTACTTGATGAATCACCACTATGGGAATTGGTTGATGCGGCCAAGGCAAAGATGCTCCGGACCTGCGGGAGACGCAGAATGATGACTCGGACGGTGGTGATGATGATCATGATGATGATGATGATAATGATCATGATTGTAATGACAATAATGATGGTGATTTAGGTAAAGACGAGAGAAGAGGATGCTCTTGCACCGGATGCACTTGATGACACTACTCTTCTCCGTACATTTTTGAAACCACAAGCCTCCGGCAAGTCTTCAACTCCAAAGCAAAGACAAGTCCACTCACTCAACCGGCGTCGTCAATGTTCCACTAACAAAGCACAAACATTGTGGACAACGGTTCATTCGTCGCCACTCCGGTCAAGACAACCCCCGGCATAGAGATAGGGGGAACAAGCGGCTCAAGCCACACCGGTATACTCATCTACCCAAATACTTGAAGATCTAGATGTAAATGCGAGATGTCACTCAACATCAAGACAAGGGCCAAGCAAACGGATCCGAACCAGTGCAACAAGGCACAAACTCTCTCGGTGAACAACGGCATTACAAATGAAACTTTTGAGAAAGCGGCGGACTTATTTGGTGAAGAATTGGAACGACAAGCAATGTATCTCGGATCCATGACTTCGGCGTTTAATGACAAAAGCTCCTCAATTGAAAACAAGTTTCAAGCCATTGCCGAGTACATTGATGCACAAAACATTGTGGTTCAACAACGGGGAAGTACGATGAAGCGACTTAACATCAATATCACCAACGATCTTGCGAGCTCGGGCAACACATTTCCCAAGAAAACGAATCATGGCGTCGCTTTTGGCACTAGACTTAGGAGTGTCAATGAGAAATTGAATGATCATAACAATAGATTCACCTCTATTGAATCAAAACTTGACTCTACGATTGGAACGGCGAGAGGCCACCAATAGCATCCTACTCCAGCAAAGGGATGATGCTGCCAAAAAGGGGGAAAATCTGGATAAGCCTGAATGATCAACTTTCAAACCCCCTAACTTCACTGAAGAACAATTGAGAGCAAGAGACAGAGAAATAAGGATCAGAAATGAAGCAGAAGAGCAACAAAGAAGGATCAGAGAAGAAAGAGAAAAAGCCACAAAAGAACCCTGCATTGGATTTCCTCATCCTATTCAACGAAGAGATAATGATAGAGACAGTCCGGCGGACAAAGAAAGGCTGGATCCACCCAAGAAAGAGGATGCGTCGGTCAACACGGACTCGGCACCGGAGGAAACACCGGCGGAAAGGCGGCGGCGGCTCCAAATATACTAGTGAGCACGAGAACTTACACCGGTCACCAAAGCAAAGCGAGAATATGATGCGGATGTACTAGACCATGTAAGAGAATTTTTTTAGAGTACAGGAAGGACTTTATCCTCACCTCTCACAAGATGAAGCTTGGGCTGATTGGCTAAACTATCGGGATGAAAGGATGAGAAGCGATATGGCCAAACTCTACAATGAAGTCAAAAGAGAATTTGCACTTCTCAAACAGACCAAAAACAAACCAAGTTCAGCCATATCACTATCTGCAAAGGGACAAGAAGACTTGCCAGCCGCACAACAAGAAGATTTCAAATACATGGCAAGATTCTTCAATCCCATGGGGAGATTGGAGAAACAGGAATAGTGGGGTCTCTACAAAAGTCTCAAATTTGCAGACTCACACATTGCTGAGGCTAGGGAAAGACTTGAAAAATATTTTGGAGAACCTAAGGCCAATGAGACCATGCCTGATTTCAATAGACTTTTTGCCAAAAGAGTTTTTCAGGGTGTATCGAATACACAAACTTTGGCTTACTGGAAGTGGAAGTTTCCAGAAATTGATTGGAAAGACATTGAAGAGGTTCAGACTACAAAGTTCAAAAGGTACAAAGCTGAATTAAGCAAAATGTAGTTTGTAACAGTTGAATAAATTCTTTGGATCTCATTGCCCCTTGATGGATGAATAAAATTGTTGAAATTTTGTTCTGTTGGTTATTATGAATTTTTTGACTGTTTATGTTCAGGCTTATGAGGGTTTTGGCATCATCAAAAAGGGGGAAATTGTTAGGAACATTTTATTATGTTTTGATGATGGCCATACTAGCTGTTATAGCAAGCCTGAAATAAGTTAGAATTCTCTGTATAAGTCTTTACTTAGAGTCGACATGTTGTATAAGTTGAGTCAGACAAGTATTGTACTAGTTGGTAGGACGGCAAAGTGAAAATAGACATTCGGCAGAGTGAAGCCAGCCAAGCACCAGCAGAGATACAGAGAAGGGATTATGATCTGACTTATAACCAAGGAAGTCTGTGATGACCTTGGATAAGTCTAAGTTATGTTTCAAGTGATGAAACTCAATATTCCAATATGGTGTACACCGATCTCACCCAAATCAAGGATCGGTGAAGTATAAAGATTCTCCCGAAACTAAAACAAAGAAGAAAACGGTGAATCGGTGAGTACACCGACCGTCGGCAAAGAGAAAACAAAACGGCGAAGAAAGAACTAACGGCTAAGTCGAAGGCTCACTCCACCGTTCTACGGACGGTGAAGAGACACTTACAAGATCGATTTAATATACATTGAAGATTCGGCGAGATCATGCATTAAATGCACAATCATTAAAGGATCAATCAAGGACGGATTTTACGCTATACATTTGAAAGAAGAATCCGATCACTGAAATCAAGGAGAATACAATTAAGGGGGAATCAAGAATAAAATCAAGGATTATTCCCTCATTAATATAGCCAACGGACGGAATTTCAAAATCAAGGCTATTCAAGGCTATAAATAGAAGGCATTGACAGAAAAAGAAGATAACGATTAAGAAAAAGAAGAAAAGCAGAAACTCTGTCAATTAGAAAAGCCTTCTCTCTGAACTTACAAGGATATATCTAGTGGTCAACTCAAATATCAGAACTACAAAGTCATATTCAGAATTGAGATTGATCAAGCAAGTGCGTGAATCACATTCACATCAAACTAAAGCAAGCGAATCGAGGCAATCCGAGAAGGAGTTGAAGCTGTGATAGTTGTTGAAGGATTTTGATCTCAAGGAGCAAACAAAAGGAAGACCGAATCACCGAAGTCATTGCGGTCAAGGAGTGATAGTCTTGTAGATTGTGAAGCTTGGGAAGCCAAGGACAATCATCTTGTTGTATCTCGTGGAAACAATAGTGAATTCCTCCGATCATCACATGAGAAGAGTGGATTAAGGGATTACACCACCCCGAACCACTATAAGCCTTGTGTCAATTTAATTTCGCAATTTACTTTACTGACACTTATTTAATTTGCCTACATCATAACACATATACGTGATTGTCTAAAGCGATTTGAAAACAACATAGTAAGAAGGGACTTATCCGTTGCTCAAAAGCTTTTAAAACACAAGAAAAGTTTTTGAAACTCCACTATAGTCATTCACCCCCCCCCCCCCCCCCTCGACTATAGTTTCACCCTTCTCTGGGACCAACAAGCCTGTTTACATTCTTCATTCCACTCAAATGGGCTGGCCTTCCTGAGAATTTTAAAAAAGGGCAATGACTTCTGTGCAGATTTTGATAGGAAGCGGTTTATCACTGCTAATCTTCCTGTCAATCGTTGGACCTTTTTAATATTCTTCGGTTCGGGCTTTGTTTTCAAAGCCTCCAATTTATCAGGGTTGGCCCTGACACCTTCTTTAGATATCATATAACCCAGGAACTTGCCTGATATAACCCCAAAAGTGCATTTTTTGGGGTTCCACTTCATCCTAGTTTGTCTTAATACTTGACAAACATCTTCAACATCTTTCAAATATTGGTCAAGAGTCCTGCTCTTGATCAATAGATCATCTACATAAACTTCCATGGACTTGCCAATTTGTTGTTTGAAAATGGTGTTGACTGCCCTTTGATAGGTAGCCCTGCATTCTTTAATCCGAAAGGCATAGACACATAGTAGTAGGAACCAAATTCAGTAATAAAAGCAGTTTTTACAGCATCTACAAGGTCCATTGTTAAGGCCATATTTATATGATTATTAAAGGGTTATTTCATTATTATTTTCCCCACATTTGTGTAATTTACATAAGAATTAAGGGTTTAAGTGTAATTATTTAATAAAGGTGATTTTAAGATGATTGTATGCAAAATTGATGATTTTAAGTGTTGATTTAATGGAATTATTATTATTTGGATTTTATTACGTTTTTGCATTGTTTATTTATCATGTAGGTGTTAATTTTCGTGCATATAATGAGGATAAATGAAGCTCAAGTCGAATTATAAGAGATAGAGTTGGAATTGGCTTGAAGAAATTGGATAAAGATGGAGAGATCCGATCCTCAGCAGTTCGAACGGGCATCTACTGATCTTGAACGAGCGTCCAGAATCGTATTTTACATTCAGAGAGTTCAGACGGAGGATGAACGAGCGTTTACTCAGCGTCCAGGCATTCTGGACGGGCGTCCACGAGACCAGACGGGCGTTCAAGGCCGACTTAACCCTAGCCGACATCAAAATTCTATAAATACAGCTGCAGCCCCAACCCTAAGGATATACTTTTTACCACATCATTGAGATCGCAATTTTCACCAAAAGCTGCGGCCAGAACCCTAATTCCACAGAGATGAACTTCTCCAACCCAACAATCATCCTCAACATGATTGTTGGCTAAAAGCCTTGCAGTGAGTCGACGGAGGAAGCCCATCAACAACAAAACCAACTAGAGAGTTCGATGCTTATGTGTAGTGAGTTTATTTCGTAGTTTTTCATTACTTTGGATCTGTTTTGCATTGTTATGTTTTATTGGATTAAGATTTGATGAAACGATCTATTTATATTTGATGCTTGAATGATTATATGAAAATATATTGTTTAAGTTCTATTTTGTTCAAAGTAATGCATCTAATTGTGTTGTAAGAGATTATGCATGATTAGTTGAGTAAGAGTTTGGAAACAATCTCGTGATTTCGTGTTGATTGCATGTTTAGTTTGTTTGAAAAGATAAACGAAACCCTAGAATTTGGTTGAAGAAATTTAATTGAATTCGTGAATAAATCACTACTAAAAACTACCTCTTAGATCACCATCTAGTTGGGGGTTGTTGGTTGATGGGTGGATTCGTTGCCTCATTTGTGTTTTCCTTTAATATTTTTTTTAATCAAATCATTTAGATTAAGTTTAGTTTAAGTTTAGTTTAAGTTCTAGTTTAATAAACCCTAGTTTCCTGCTGTTTTCCTGCACTTTTCTGTTTCAGTTCGTAGTTAGACGCTCGTCCGCAATAGCAGACGCCCGTCCATTAGATTTAGTTTTCAAACGCTCGTTCACTTTAGTGAACGCTCGTCCGTATTTCTGTTTTCTTATTTTTCAGCTTGTTTTTATTTCCTGTTTTAGGGTTCAGTTCTTAGGTTTAGGTTTTAGTTAGTTTCAACCTTAGTTTAGTTAATAGTCGTGACATAATCGATAGAATAATTGTCCCTTGATCCGATAAACATTCCACTCCCTTAGGACGACCCGTAAACATCCTATACTACGATCCTTATACTTGGGGTGTTTCGGTTATAAATTGTAAAACTAGTTTTTACCGAACAAGTTTTTGGCGCCGTTGCCGGGGAGTCGGTAACGGTTGTCGGATTCTATTTAGGACAATTTTCTGAGTCAAAAAGGGGTCGTTAGGGCACGCGGTAGTATTTTGACCATAACTTTCGGCTCGAGTGTCCGTTTGGAATGCAGGACCCCAATTCGGAAAGCTCGTTCCGACGCCGTAGGCCGTTCAGTGCGTTTTCGAGGTCAAAATCCACTGTTTTCCCCTCCATTTTGGCCCTAGAAGATTTCAACACGTTTTTTTTCCCGTCTTAGTGTTTTTCTAGTTTTTTTTTAGGTTTTCGTAGCTGAACGAGCGTTTCGATAACTTGAACGCCCGTCCACCTCAATTCTGTCTTCTGAACGAACGTTCATTCATCTGAACGAGCGTTCAGTTCTGAACGAACGTCCATTCATACTGGACGCCAGTTCAGTCTCTCAAATCATCACTTCTTTTCTTTCTTCTCTTTTCTTCTCTTTTATTCTCTTTTCTTTTCTCCCTCTAAACCATCAAACCTTTTCTAAACCTGTTCTAATCAACCCAAAGGGTTGATTTCTTCCTTCTCCTTTCTTCTGGTTTATGCAAACGAGAAGTAAGAAGGGACTTCTGATCTTTGATCCTGAGCCTGAACGATCTATCCTTAGAAGAAGGCTTCTCCCGATTTGGACAAAATGGCGGATCAAGATCCACCAATTCCAAATCCCGATCCCCAAGCCCGATTAAATTTACTCCTTCAACAAATGCAAGCTGCAAAAGCAACGGCGAGAATCGGCAAGGCGGCATAAATCAACAACTTCAACAATTCCGCCAAAACCAGCTTAATCGGTTGAACCGGGACACCTACACTCCATATCTTAATCAAGATTTTCTCGAGGGACATAGACCTATTCGTCCACCCGATATGGGGGAGTAAATTTCGACCTTAAAAATGGAGTAGTTGCACTAGTCCAAAATAGCTCTTTCCATGGCACTTTGCTCAAGAAGACCCGCACGACTTCTTGTCCACATTCGTACAAATCGTGAAGCGAGGCCATTATCCTGGTGTTGATTACGAGATCGTAAAGTTGAAGCTATTTCCTTTTGCTTTGAAAGGTGAAGCAAGCGGATGGTTTAAGTCATTAGCCCATCATTCTCTCCATACATGGAATGATGTCAAAAGAGCCTTCGCTCTTAAGTGGGTTTCACCGAGGCAAGATTATGGAGATGAAACGGGAAATAGCTACTTTCGAGCGGTTGGAGGATGAAAGCTGTTGGCAAAGCTTGGGAAAGATTGAATCTTTTGATGAGGAAATGCCCCAATCACGGATATGACAGACATGAGTTGTTGGAGCTGTTTCTAGAGGTGTCTCTCAACCTAATAGAGACTATCTTGACTCCACGGCTCATGGATCCTTCTTAGGGGAGGTGATGAGACTGCTTACAGAGTAGCCGAGACAATTGCCAAGAACAACATGTGGTCGACTCCTAAGAAGACCAATATTGTTAAGAAAGAAGGTACTGCAAGCAATCCTGATACACAGCTGTTGGTTGCTCAGATGGAATCGATAAGCAAGCAGCTGGCCAATCTTCAGATGCAGCCTTCTGAGGTGAATTATCTTGGAACACAAAGGCAGGGACTGAGATGACGGAGGAGGTAAACTTAATGGATAATCAAAACCAACCCTTCCGAAACTTCAACCGAACCGAACTATTCAGGATTTCAAAGGCAAAACTTCAATCAAGCCAAGTTACCACCTGGCCCTTCAAATTCGAATTCTTTCAACTCGAACTATCAAAGGCCAGTTCAGAACTCCCAAAGGCCTCAAGGTGGCTGGAATCAAACTCAGAACAATAATCATACCACCTCATGTGTCCCTCAACACAAATTCGATGAGTGGTAGACATGGTGAAGACTCGTCTACTAGTGTTAAAGCAATTGAGAGACAAGTTGGTCAAATGGCGGACCAGCAAGCAAAGCGAGACCTCACGGTAAACTTCCGAGTTATACCGAGAGAAATCCGAAAGCTGATGTGAATGTTTGCACTGCCATTACACCTCAGTGGGAGTATGTGCAAGAAGAGGAGTTGAATGAAGTAACTTTGAGAAGCGGTAAGAAAGCTGGACCCGGCAAGGTGTCGGGAAACGAGTAGCCCCTCCTGACGCCATGAGTTCAGGAGGGGGAAATCAGAAACCACATGCCGAAGAAAGCAACGATGAGGAGCTTAGTGACAATTCTTCGGAGGACGAAAATAATTCTGATGATGAGGAAAGGAAGGAGAGTCAGGAGGCTGTACCCCTGACTAAGAAAAAGGAAGAAAAGTTTGTGAGATGGAAGGATAAGGAGGATGAGGCGATAAAGAATCAGGCCACGAAGAATGATAAAGCCCTTCCTTATCCCCCAAAAAGGAAAGAGAAAGCCCTCACTAATGACAAGCAGTATGCTAGAGTGAGGAGGATGCTTAGAGACACTCAAGTTAGTATGCCCTTAGCCGAGGTATTAACTGAAATGCCTAAATGCTCTAAGTATCTTAAAGAATTCTGTGGGAGTAAGAGAAAGCTTCGGGGGATGGTCGAAGAAGTGCTTCGCGAGGATTGCGCGATGGTTTCACGAAAATTCTTTGTTAAGCGAGGTGACCACTCGGCGGACCTTCAATCTCCGTGAGATCGAAGGCCATTTGTTCGAAAATGTATTATGCGACTCGGGGGCCTCTATTAATGTGATGCCATTAAACGTATGCAAAAAGCTCGGGTTAGATAAAAGGATGCGGGAACGCCCGATTTCTCTTCGAGATGGTAGATAAATCTAGCCGGATTGCAGCCGGTTGTGTAGCTAATGTGCTCCTTCAAGTTGAACATTTAGTCTTCCCTACCGACCGGGTTATTCTAGACTATCCACGATAAGGAGATGCCTCTAATTCTAGGCCGAACCTTTTTAGACACTTCTAACGCTCTCATCGACTTCTCGCAAAGGAGATTACTCTTAGAGTTGGTGACACATCCGTCACCTTCACACGAGGGACACATCCCGAAAGAGCCGTAATTGATGAAATATCGTTTGTCGAAGCTATCTATGAGGACGAAAAAGATGCCTACTTTGAAGAAGCAGAGGAGTTGACAGAGATAGGTGTTTTTGAAGTCTTTGACATTGAGGATCCGGCTGACTGCGGACCACCTTCTAATTCATTTCAAGCCGTAGGCATTGACGAGTCATCTTCACTCGCTCATACTGGGCCTGTTATTGAGTTAGAAGCATGGAGATGCCCAGCAACAAACGATGATTTCAAAGAGCTGAGTCAGGAAGACTTCATCCCTGGTGAAGAAGAAGCTCTGATGGGTAGTTGGGACGAGGTAGAGTTTTGGAGAGAAGCTACTCATTGGGAAGTAGATGATTGGGAAGAGCCGCGAGAAGAGCTTAAAGATGAAGAGTTAAGAAAAATGATCGATCACAAGAAAAAGGAAGCAAGTGTTGACCGGAGGATTCCGATGGATGATTTGATCCAAGTACCTTTCGGGGTTGAGCCTCGGGAAGATGAGGTGTTCTACTGTCAACCACTTCAAGCTCATAAAGAGAAAGGTGGCCCGTTAAAGTCTAGTATTGAGCAACCACCTACTGATTTAGAGCTCAAACTGCTTCCGAAACACCTTAAGTATATCTTTCTTAAGGATGGAGATAAATTGCCTTTGATCATTTCTTTGAAACTCGACCACGAGCAAGAAGCACGGCTGATAGAAGTGCTTAAAAAGAATATCCTCGCGTTCGGATGGCAAGTGGGTGATATCCGAGGAATCGGCCACGATGTATGCATGCATAAAATCCGAACGGAGGAGGGAGCTAAAAGGTTAGACAACCTCAGCGAAGGCTGAATCCGCATATGCAAGAGGTTGTCAAGAAGGAGGTTATAAAGTGGCTCGACATGGGAATCATCTACGCAATCGCCGATAGCGAGTGGGTCAGCCCTACTCAAGTTGTGCCAAAGAAGGGCGGTATTACGGTTGAAAAGAATGAAAAAGGGGAGGAAGTTGCCTTACGACTCGTGACAGGCTACAGAGTCTGTATTGACTATCGTAGACTTAATGAGGTTACTGCCAAGGACCACTTTCCCCTACCCTTCATTGACCAGCTTATTGAACGACTGAGTGGTCATAAGTATTATTGTTTCCTTGATGGATACTCTGGTTACTTCCAGATAGCCATCGACCCCAATGACCAAGAGAAGACCACGTTTACATGTCCATCTGGTACTTTTGCTTTTCGTAGAATGCCATTCGGTCTATGCAATGCACCCGCGACTTTTCAACGGTGTATGTTGGCCATTTTTGATGGACTTGTTGAGAAATGCATGGAGGTCTTCATGGATGACTTCTCGCCTACGGCGATAGTTTTGATGAAATTTTAGAGAACCTAGATATGGTACTCCAACGTTGCGTTGAGAAGAATCGGTGCTTAAGCTCGGGAGAAATGCCATTTTCTAGTTGATGAAGGAATAGTTTTGGGACATAAGGTGTCCAATCTTTGGTATTCAAGTTGATAAGGCTAAGGTCGAAGCCATTGAAAGGATGACGTCCCCTAAGATAGTGAAGGAGGTACGAGGTTTTCTAGGACACGTTGGCTTCTACAAAGGCGGTTTATTCGAGATTTTTCTACGATTGCCAAGCCTTTATCAAATCTCTTGAAAGAAGATGTCGATTTCTTGTTCGATGCGAAGTGCAAAGAAGCTTTCAATTGTACGAAAGACAAGCTTATCGTGCCCCTATTTTAGTTGCACCCGAATTTGGACCAAGCCTTTCGAGTTGATGTGCGATGCCTCTAATTACGCCGTAGGCGCAGTTTTAGGTCAAAGAGTTGATAAAAGGTTCATGCCCATTTATTATGCGAGCCGCACCTTGAACCCGGCTCAATGCAATTATACCACAAGCGAGAAGGAATTCTTAGCCGTTGTTGTTTTTGCCATTGACAAGTTTAGAAGTTATCTTCTAGGATCTCAAGTTGTTGTTTGGACCGATCATGCAGCCTTGCGCTACCTTATGGACAAAGCGAGATGCAAAACCAAGGTTACTTAGATGGATTTTAATTTTACAAGAGTTTGACCTTGTGATTAAAGATAAGAAAGGTAGTGAGAATATTGTGGGTGATCATTTATCTCGCTTAGTAAATGAGGGTGCGAGAGAATCACAATGATATAGGCATTGATTTTCCGACCGAGCAATTGATGAAGCTTGAAACGGTTAGGCCGTGGTATGTCGACTACGTCAACTATTTAGCGAGTGGTCATTTAGAGGATATGACGTATCGGGAGAGGAAGAAGTTCTTTTCGATCTTAAATATCTCGTATGGGAAGATCCTTATTTGTTCGAGTCGTAAAGATGGGTTGCTTCGACGGTGTGTTCCGAGCATGATCGGTGGGATATCCTAGAACAATGCCATAGCGGTCCTACCGGAGGTCACTATGGAACACCGAAGACGGTTGCAAAGATTCTTCAAGCCGGATTCTACCGGCCGACTCGTTTAAAGACGCGAAGCCTTTTGTAAAGGTTGTGATAGGTGCCGAGAAGAAGCGGACGGCGAGTAGTCGGATGGAAATGCCACTTAAGCCCATTCTTGAATGCGAAGTTTTCGATGTATGGGGCATAGATTTTATGGGACCCTTTCCATCCTCATGTGGTAATAAGTATATCCTCGTCTGTGTGGATTATGTTTCAAAGTGGGTCGAGGCCATAGCTACTCAAACTAATGATCACAAGGTCGTGAAGAAATTCTTGCAAAAGAATATCTTTACCAGATTCGGCTGTCCGAGAGCACTCATTAGTGATGAGGGTACCCACTTTTGCAATGCGCCGCTTGATAAAATCCTTGAAAAATACGGTGTCAAACACAAAGTTGGTACACCATATCATCCCCAAACCAGTGGCCAAGTCGAGGTAAGCAACCGGAGCCTCAAAAGAATTTTAGAGAAGACCGTGAACAATAATCGATCTAATTGGAGTCTTAAGTTGGATGACGCATTGTGGGCTTATCGTACTGCATTCAAGACCCCGATGGGCACGTCACCCTTCCAAATGGTTTATGGCAAAGCTTGTCATTTACCTGTCGAACTTGAACACAGAGCTTTCTGGGCAATTAAATTCTTAAATTTCGATAGCCAACTCTGTGGGGAGAAACGGTTGTTACAATTGAACGAGCTCGACGAATTCAGACTCAGAGCGTACGAGAATTCTAAGCTTAGCAAGGAAAGAACGAAGATGCTCCATGACGCTAAGATCAAGGACCGAGAATTCAAAGTTGGTGACATGGCTTTACTCTATAATACTAGACTTCACCTGTTTCCGGGTAAACTCAAGTCTAGATGGTCTGGTCCCTTTGAGATTCTCGAGGTTAATCCAAGTGGAGTAATTACTTTGAACGGGTATGGTAATCAAGCTTTCAAAGTGAATGGTCATAGACTTAAGAAATATTTTGGGCAACCAAAAGAAAAGCCTGAGATTCTTTATTTCCAAAGAAGAGATGAGAGTACGGATGTCCCGATTTGTGAGGAGATTCCATCTTATTTCTTTGAGTCAGATGATGATGACGTTCCTATATCCACCCGTAAGGTACCTTCTGTTGAGACTTCTGATCATACCACTATGTCTATGCCTATCGTGCGCAAGAACAAGAAGAAGAGAGTCAGTGTAGTTTGGAGAGAAAAGTTTAATGATCTTATTGCGCACTTGACTTGTTGTTGTGGTGAAAATCATTTCCGCCCCAATACTCCTGATTCCGATACTGAGGTGGCGGCTGTTAAACCAAAGTGGCCCGATCCGGGTTGATCTTTTGGAATCTGTGTCAAGCTATTGACATTAAAAGAGCGCTCCTAGGAGGCAACCTAGTTTTCTTTGTTCGTTTCCTTTTCTTAGGTTGTTTCGTTTTATTGTTTTAGAAATAATACTTTAGTTGATTTTGTGTTGATGGTTATTCCTCTTACGTTCATTGTAAGTGTTTTGTATTATGTGTTGCTCATATACCCCGTGTACCCCGAGATTATATGGTATGTCGAGTGTGGCAGATACTTTTGAGCAGGTTCACAAGCTTTTATGTCCAGTGTTGTCTATTCGAGTTGTCACGGTACGTTCATGCTCCGGCCTGGCCTCTGCCAACTTTCATCCGACAACCACTGTGGAAACCAGCTAAGTTTCTTTTTCTTTTATTCTGCACATTCTGAGGACATAATGTGATTTAAGTGTGGGGGGGTGTTTGGGTATGTTCTTATGCTATATCCTTTGAAATATGAGTGAATGTTAAATTTCTGCGAAATTTAAAATTTTTTGTGAGTCTCGAGCATATAATTGGAACTAGATGCTTGCTAGTTGTAGTTTTCTAACGATGATAGTATGTGACTTAGTGAGATAATTATAGCATGTTTTACTTTTATGGAGATAGTTTCGTTTTTCACTCACGGAAGCCTTTGATTTTGAAGCATGACTTTTGAACGATATCATTTCATTGTTTTAGTGATTTATCTTAGGAAGGTCAGTATAGTTACACCTTAGTTAGACCGTGTGCTGTGAATATCATAAAGTTCGAATGTGATAAGTGAGATGTAACTTATGTCTTGAAGAAAAGAATGAATAAGAATCATAATAAATACGTTTGTCGGAAGTCGGTCGATGATTGGAGTGAGGTAGGGCATTATCTCGAAATGTCCTATACCACTATGATGACCAAAAGCTCACGACGATCGGGAGAAGCTACCTTATGATTTGAGTAAGGTAGGGTGTTATCACGAAACATCCTATTCTACTATGATGGGTAAGAGCTCATTCGATATGCGTTAAATTTGAAAATTTTGGAAATGATGAGTAAAAATAAAGTGAAGTCTTTGTTATCATGGATCTTATACCCAGGTAGAACCGCATGATATGCTTGTAGGGATTATCCTGCGAGTGCGTGGGAAGGCTTTGAGTGGAGCTATTACCGTCCGTACCTAGGATAGTCATTGGAATTTTTGAGAGGATATTTCTTTGAAAGGCTTGTTAGATTGAGAATGGCTTGTCACACATACACCGAATCTATCTCTCGTGTTGGTATCATTTGCTATAGTTGTTGTATCTTTTGTTACGTGAGTTAGAGATCTATGTGGATTATTTATAAAGTTGAGCTATAGTTTTGATTGTTTTGTCCGAGGACGTACAAAAAGTTAAGTGTGGGGGAGTTGTTAAGGCCATATTTATATGATTATTAAAGGGTTATTTCATTATTATTTTCCCCACATTTGCGTAATTTACATAAGAATTAAGGGTTTAAGTGTAATTATTTAATAAAGGTGATTTTAAGATGATTGTATGCAAAATTGATGATTTTAAGTGTTGATTTAATGGAATTATTATTATTTGGATTTTATTACGTTTTTGCATTGTTTATTTATCATGTAGGTGTTAATTTTCGTGCATATAATGAGGATAAATGAAGCTCAAGTCGAATTATAAGAGATAGAGTTGGAATTGGCTTGAAGAAATTGGATAAAGATGGAGAGATCCGATCCTCAGCAGTTCGAACGGGCGTCTACTGATCTTGAACGAGCGTCCGAGAATCGTATTTTACATTCGAGAGAGTTCGGACGGAGGATGAACGAGCGTTTACTCGAGCGTCCGGGCATTCTCGGACGGGCGTCCACGAGACCGGACGGGCGTTCAAGGCCGACTTAACCCTAGCCGACATCAAAATTCTATAAATACAAATTTGCAGCCCCAACCCTAAGGATATACTTTTTACCACATCATTGAGATCGCAATTTTCACCAAAAGCTGCGGCCGTAACCCTAATTCCACGAGAGATGAACTTCTCCAACCCAACAATCATCCTCAACATGATTGTTGGCTAAAAGCCTTGCAGTGAGTCGACGGAGGAAGCCCATCAACAACAAAACCAACTAGAGAGTTCGATGCTTATGTGTAGTGAGTTTATTTCGTAGTTTTTCATTACTTTGGATCTGTTTTGCATTGTTATGTTTTATTGGATTAAGATTTGATGAAACGATCTATTTATATTTGATGCTTGAATGATTATATGAAAATATATTGTTTAAGTTCTATTTTGGTCAAAGTAATGCATCTAATTGTGTTGTAAGAGATTATGCATGATTAGTTGAGTAAGAGTTTGGAAACAATCTCGTGATTTCGTGTTGATTGCATGTTTAGTTTGTTTGAAAAGATAAACGAAACCCTAGAATTTGGTTGAAGAAATTTAATTGAATTCGTGAATAAATCACTACTAAAAACTACCTCTTAGATCACCATCTAGTTGGGGGTTGTTGGTTGATGGGTGGATTCGTTGCCTCGCTGTGTTTTCCTTTAATTGTTTTTTTAATCAAATCGTTTAGATTAAGTTTAGTTTAAGTTTAGTTTAAGTTCTAGTTTAATAAACCCTAGTTTCCTGCTGTTTTCCTGCACTTTTCTGTTTCAGTTCATAGTTAGACGCTCGTCCGCAATAGCAGACGCCCGTCCATTAGATTTAGTTTTCAGACGCTCGTTCACTTTAGTGAACGCTCGTCCGTATTTCTGTTTTCTTATTTTTCAGCTTGTTTTTATTTCCTGTTTTAGGGTTCAGTTCTTAGGTTTAGGTTTTAGTTAGTTTCAACCTTAGTTTAGTTAATAGTCGTGACATAATCGATAGAATAATTGTCCCTTGATCCGATAAACATTCCACTCCCTTAGGACGACCCGTAAACATCCTATACTACGATCCTTATACTTGGGGTGTTTCGGTTATAAATTGTAAAACTAGTTTTTACCGAACATCCATCATAATCTGATGATATCCCTTTTAAGCATCTAAGAAAGCAAAGATTTCATAACCAACTGTAGAGTCTACTAGCCTGTCAATTCTAGGGGAAGTGTAACTATCTTTAGGACAAGCTTTGTTCAGATCTGTAAAGTCCACACACATTCTCAAACTGCCATTTGGCTTCTTGACTAGCACCGGATTTGCTAGCCACTCTGGATAGATAACTTCTTTAATCATGTTGGCCTGCAACAACTTTTCTACTTCTTGCTGGACAGCCTGTATCCTTTCTGGTGCAAACTATCTTTTCTTTTGCTTTACTGGTTTCCTGGTTGGGTCAATGTTGAGCTTATGGACAACCAACGCTGTTGATAGCCCAGGCATGTCACTTCCTTTCCATGCAAACACATCTTTGTAATCTTTCAAGATTCTGTGAATTTCCTTGATTTCTTGCCATTTTTCTGTAATAATCACTCACTAACTAGAATTAAGCCCTCCTTATAGCACCAAATGATGATGTTCGAATATTATAATCGGGTAATTGGATAATTCTAATTAGGAAAACAGTATAAGAACAATGAGATTTGTGTATAATTTTGGACTAAACTCTTTTGAGAGAGCTGCCTACGTATCCAATTTAGATAGCAAACTGGAATCAAGTCCCCCTCGTAGTTCAGGGTGTTCCTTATATAGTTGTATATCGTGATTCTCTTCCTTGCGTGATGGGAAGTTATCACCGGTTATCTCTGTGCTTTGCTGATCGTGGGGTCTACCCACGTCTATAAGCGGTTGAGTTGATGTTGACTTGGTCTTCGTTGCACTCAGCCGAGCATTTTGTCCAGAAATACTTCTGCACAACCGACCGTTCTATCTAGAGATATACTTCTGCGTAGCGTATGATGGAGTCCTGCTCCTCTGACTATTCTAGTCAGCACTTGCGGTCCTGCCGTGCCAATCCATTATCTTGATTGTCTAACTTTGGGCCTGGCCCAATTATGGGTAACCCGGCCCAGTGGGCTCACCTATCATCACGTACAATGCTGCATATGAATATTGGGAATACGAAATTGGCAAATAACTGGATTCAATGCATCCTAAAGTAATAAGGCATAATTGGCCACTACCGTACAAACCATATTGCATTTGCATTATCGTACTTATCATATCATATCTATCTTCTGTTAAATATCTTACTCGGTCATATGTGAAAATGCATCAGATGATTAAATGGTATGACGCCTTTATATAAAACACAAAGGGATGTCATAAAATATATCATGGTTACACCCATGGACCGAATATTAAGTATAAATAAATAATTAAAAAAACTATATGGCCTGCTATTCTACATGTAGACCCACAATTTGGCACATCTAACCGGCATAACATCCATCCGATATTACAAGACCCCTGGGTGGGGGCATACGTTACGGATGTTGAGGATTCTCGAGAACTCATAGATAACATAAAAAGGATGACAATACCTAACAATGAGCCATATGACATGCACAATACACCTGATAATAATAGGCATCTAAAATTTCTACCTGACATAAAATAAATGAATAATTTATTTACTTATCAAATGAATGCTAACTAGACCCTACATGATCTTGTACCATGTACTACGTGTAAAAAAATGAAATTTGTAGCCGTAGTGAGATTCGGCATTATAGCATTGTTGGTAATCCTTCCGCAGGGGTGGTGTACTCCCACCGCACCAGTGATAGTCCTATCGTTGGGGTGGTGTAGCCCCACAACACCGGTGGTAGCGCCGAATCACAAAATTGCTGTAAATCTTGCATCATTTCCTAGTACAGATCCAAGTCTCGAAAATTCGCAAATTAAATGTTTAATTGCAAGGAATTAAATGCATAACCAACTATACGACCCAAACCATAAGCAAGACCAGATGTTTGGGCTTCCACCATTTCACGGTTCAGCCTCTTTGCCTCAGGGGACAAAACCTCCTCAAATAACATCATCTCCTTTAACCTGGAGGGACAATACCTCATTCGGAAACAACAACTCCTTTGTCCTTAAAATTTGTGTTTTATAATAATGCCTTTTTTTAACTATAAAACGTTTATTTTTTAGCCCCAAACAAATTAGTGGTACTAACTTTTTGTTATGTGACTTATCGTGGCATTAATGTCCCCTTCCATATGGTTTATTGAGTGACTCCAGCGTGAACTTAAGCGTTAGATCCGGGAACAGTCTCAGTCGTCCTGGCGAGGATGTCAGTCCCTTATAAGTGGGGGAGAATGTAAAGTCCCACATCGGTAAAATAAGAGAATGCTCTCCCCCATATAAGTGTGAGACATAAAGGTCTTGTCAACTCAGGTTAGCCCTTTTAGACCAAGCGAGGACGGCGGTCTAAGCAGTTGACCGGACATTTATGACTCATAAGGAAAAAAACAATGCCTTCTGATTTAAAAATTCTTGTGGAAACATTCTGGTTAGAACAAGAGATCGTCGATCATGGCATATCATTTTTCCTGGAACTTCCTGTATAGGTAATCTTCCATTGTTTTGTGTTTTATCCTTTTATGCATCGTACGACTTGTTATGTTATGTGATATCTTTTGAAATGGAAGTACAACAAATTCAAGAATCAAGTCTAGAATAATACATCAAATTTATTTGGACAAGTGATAATTTTTTCCATTGAGTGTTTAGGAAATTTGTAATTCTTCGCTTGCAGATTTTATAATTATCAAGAAAAAGAATGAAAAATAATAATTATGCATCTTTACACTTATCATCTTGTAACTCATGGAACCTGGCAGTAGACTTCTTTATTGAGAAAATGATCACTAGTTGATTATTCTTTCTAATTCTGATATTCTACAAGCTTACATAAATATATTGTCTTGTTTACAGATGTTTTGTCGTGAGAGCACATCAGTTGTTCACCAATTTTAGAATGAATCATGGATTAATTCCTCACAAATAAGCTCCACATGAGTAACGACAGCTACAAACAGTTTTGAAGGGCTTGTTATTGGCACCACAATGGTTCTAACGCTTAAGTTTGACGCCACAAAATCGAATTTGAGCTTAGATTTAATCATTTAATGGGTACACATCTTCTGGTGGTGGAGTCGAATGATCAAGTAATACATCTATACAGTAATACATCATCAATCTTATAATATCAATGTCTTTGCTTGATATTATTCGAGATCCATGGGAGGGTTGTTCTTCAACTCATGAAAGTATTTGAGATCACAGATGTAATATTCCGATTTTCGGGAAAAGACAGACGTGTCATTTTGCGAAAACGAAATATTATTATTTATTTTCTTTTATTTGAGTTAAGTATTTTATTACTTAATTATACACAATTTTCGAGTTATGTGTATGTAATTAAAGGGATTATTCTGATTTTGGTAATTAAAGGACAATTAAGGAAAAAGGGATTTATGGGAAATTAGTATTTAAGGAAAATTTCACACAATATTCCCATAACCTAGTTAATCAGAATTTCAGTTTTTCCTCTCCTTCTCTGCGCAATTTGAGAAGAGAAAAAGGTTAGGGGAGTTCTTCAATTAACTGAAGCAAAGCTTGACCGTTTGCAGATCAGAGTAGAGATTTGGAACCGTTGTGAGGAGCACATCGTTTGGATATCAGTGGTAAGGAAGTGCGGCAGTTTTCAGAGGCTGTTTGAATCTGGTTTGTGGCTGCAATTAGGTAAGAGACTCTTCCTATGATCTCGATTATGATTCGTAAAGTTAGACTATGTATTTGAGGCGTGTAGATGCTAGTAAAAGAGGTGTTTTTCGTTGATCAAGTATCCTAGGTAAATCTTAGGATGATTAGATAAGTTTTCTATGTTTTACTGTGCTGAAAACGATGTTAATTAGGGTAGAAACGACTCAGAAATCGAGCCGTGAAGATTTAGCGTTTTGGGAAGAACCCAGGCGGACGAGCGTCTGAAGTAGTCAGACGGGCGTCCGAGACCCTAGTAGCTCAGACGGGCGTCTACAATAGGTGGATGGGCGTCTGGTTTCGGATGGGCGTCCATAGGAGGTCAAACGGGCGTCTGGCCTGTTTTTCCTGGTTTTTATGGTTTTATCACTTTAGTTTGGTTTTGGGTTTTATAATCACACTATTATTGTTTTAAACCCTTATTTATGATATGATATCATTGGTTAACATAAACAAGCCTGAATTGAACTTCTGATTCGTTCAGTTAAAACACCGAATGTACTCTTAAACGGAGTTGAAGTTCGGATCCGTCGGAAGGGCATGATAGGCTTGTGCATTGGTGAATTAGCATTCATCACTGTCTGTGTAATTGCTAGGTCTTGTTAATGTCTAGTGGTCTAGGAAGAGAGTAGTTAATGTGAAGGAGATTAATTGAAAACACTTAGGTGGCTAGTTAATCATCCTAATAAATACGTACTTGACTAGAAAAAGATTAAACAACATGTCTCTCTTGGATAGGCACCAGTCTATATCGCGATGTATGCCTACCTCTGAAGGTGGAAGAACCCGTAGGTCAAAAGAACCACAAGTTCGGGTGACTCCGCTGAGTTGTGCATACTATCGGAGCCTACCTAGCCTAGCCTCCGTGGATATTGGTGTGATCCACTAATATGTTGCAATCGATATCTCCTGGTGGATATACATCAGACGTAGTGCCCTTGAGTGCGGTTGTAACACAGACAAGTTAAGTAGAAACGTTTAGTCAATTCATGTTGATGGACATGGAGTGAACGCTAGATTGAGTCGGTCACACATAATCAACTAAACTTTTAATTATCTTTACTTTATAAAT
The DNA here is from genome assembly GCA_036785695.1 of Gentiana straminea. Taxonomy (NCBI): domain Eukaryota; kingdom Viridiplantae; phylum Streptophyta; class Magnoliopsida; order Gentianales; family Gentianaceae; genus Gentiana; species Gentiana straminea. Next base: position 2,364,085 of record JAVUPR010000530.1, read on the forward strand.
TATAATTGTTGTCATAGCTTCTCTTTCTTACTAAGTACGTTGTACTCACCTCAAATGCATGTTTTCTATGTGTTTGGGGGTGAGAAGACGAACAGGTTGATAATGCTTTCGAGGAGAGTTTGATGATGACGTTTGAAGACGCCTCATTGGAGATTTTACTTTTGTTCTTTTATTATCCTTATTAGACTGTGGCTTTAGACTTTTGGTCTTACGAGACATGTAGTACCGTTACGTTTCTTTTGGAGAATATCGTACTTTTCTTTTGGATTCGTATTTTTCCTTGAATGTAATAAGTTACATTTCCACCTTTAGATGTTGTTTCTATTCTTGGATGTTTTTAATTTTATACCCGAGTCTTTTTCTTCCGTTTGCTTATTTTTGGTACGACGTAGTAGAGGCTTACGTATAAAGTGAATTTATTTTTATTTTATATGTGCCGAACGTTCCTTTTCCGGATAAGGACTCGGTGTCCAGGAACGGGGCGTTACAGTTGGTATCGGAGCGAAGCGTCTTTTAGGCTTCCTTTCTTTTAAGATAAGTTTTCTCTAGACCTTTTAGTAACGTTCTGGTTTTCATTGATCATCAGGATGGTGTTCACGAGAACTGGAGCGGGTGCAGAGGCTTCAAGAGTTCGACGAGAAAGCCCAACACCGGTCGTAGGAGGCGGTGTTGTGAGGCAGATTCCTCCACCACAGCGGAGTTTATCACCACCTCACACGGAGACACCCACACCAAGGTCTCAGCAGGGTTTGTCACCGAGACCTCCTCAGGATCAACCTCCACGATGGCACGTAGGAAGTTCGGTTCAGTTTTCGTTGGTGAGTGATGTTCCAGCAGGATTTGTACCGCCGCCAGTAAGTTACCCTCCACACCATCAAACTGTTTATCCTCCGCCAGGCAGTGTTTATCCTCCACCAGTTAGTGTTTACCCTCCACCAGTGAGCCATCCCTCACCGCTGGTGTTTCATCAATAGCAATAGACCTTCTACCCACCTCCTGTAGGTCATACTCCTCGACCTACCGTAGCACTTTCACCGCGGTTCGACCATCAGCATGGTTATGGTTACCCACCCTTTGGCCTCCAGCAACCTCAGCCAACTCCTCAGCAAATTCAGAATTACCACCACGGATATTACCCTTTTCAGCCTGAACCTAGAGTGAATCCAGCTTACCCTCAGCAACAGCAGTACCGGCAGCAAGTACCTTTTGGCTACCCTCCGGTTTACCCACCAGTTAGACCAACTTTTGAGCAAGCACCGGCTGTGGATTGGTATACCAGATTGAGAAGGAATCGGGTTGAGAACTTCTATGGAAAAGTTGAACATTCTATGGCCGAGGAATGGATAAAGAGCTTCGAGAAGGCATGCAGGAACATTCATGTCCCTGAGACCGAGATGGCACAACTAGCGGTTAGTTTTCTTTTGGGCGTATCAGAAGCTTGGATAGATGTTATACAGAGTAGTAATGGCAAGGTCATAGACTGGGAAGCTTTTAAAGCAATGTTTTACAACGAGTACTTCCCGGCAACAGTACAGGCAGATAAGGCAAGTCAGTTTTTGAAGCACAAGCAGGGTATCTACATGACGGTATCTCAGTATACCAATAAGTTTAATGAGTTGGGACGATTCTATCCCGAGCTTATGAAAGTGGAAGAGAGAAAGATTGCCCTCTATAAAGAAGGGTTAGCTCATGAGATACAGTCTGGCATGTTGGGATTTACAGCGAGAAACATGGCAGAGTTACTGAATAAAGCCTTGGACGTTGAGACTTTTAGGAAGAAGGCTACGGTGGTTATTGGTAACAAGAGGAACTTTGGGACTAGTCAGGGAAATCACCGAGGAGCCCCACAACAGAATGCTAAGAAGACAACAGCTCCTCCGGCAGCTAAGGCCCCAAACAGTGCACCTTTGTGTTCCAAGTGCAACCGGAATCATTCAGGAGAGTGCAGAGCTAGTTCAGGCGGTTGCTACTTTTGCGGAGAACCAGGGCACTTTTTTAGAGAATGTCCCAACAAGGGGAATAAGGGGAGTACGAGCCGAGGGAACGGTAGAAGCGGCCCAAGCCGACCAGTCCGAGTTTTTGCAGCTGATGCTAGGGACGCAGACCCAGAGGACGATGTTATCTCAGGTACCTCGTTGTTAATTTATTTTATGAGATATTTTTATAGCACGTTTATTCATGTTGTAACTTTATTTAAATGAATGAACATACATCCTAGGTACGATAATGTTTGTTAGGTGTGATGCCCGAAAGACAATTTTGTAATTGTTTTATTTAATAAATGAAATGATATTATTATTCATATTTATTATTCTCATATTCACCGATGTGACAATAGTATTTACACTACGTAAAACCCTAAAGTATATCGTTTATGTAATCACTTAACTCGGTGTATGGTATATACACGGGAGGATTGAGTTAGTGAAGATGTACTTAAAATACAATTAGCCCGTAGTGAAGTTAATCGAGAGTATCGGGTCTCTCCTTTAACGTGCTATTAATGCGCCCGTAACACAATAGGTGTGATTGTCTTATCCGGACTTTCGGTTAAGAGAACCTAATGGGGCATTTATATATGATAGATATATCATATAGGGTGGACCGATTTGATTAGAGTTCACGATATAATTCCGTAATCGAGAAGTCTTATCGAATCAATGGATGATCATATTTATGGATATATCTTAATCCCGAGGTGATCACGCTCAACCGCTTGAATCGTATGAAGTTTGACTTGACGGTTAAGGATTACACCGAGTCCGTGGTCCGAATTACCCCATCTTGGCATTGTACCGGATTGAGTGAGTAGTTTGTGTTATCACGATACGGAATCCATTCCTTCCATTTATGGAAGTAGATAGACAGCTTCCCTTATTTGTTAATCCTAGAAACCGATCGATCCATGGAGTTCATATTACACCGATTAGCTACCGGTGAGTTGTATGAATTAATTGATCACTAGGGGGTTAATGGTAAATAAGGATAAGAGGTTCTAAAAAGGGTTAACGGTAACTTCCCGATTTAGAATGAACAAGCCTATGGAGGATTAATCCATATGTAATGATTATATCAATGGACGCTTATTATTATTCTCGTGAGGAGATAAATATAATCTCATAATCGGAGGAGTGCGGTCACGGGATTATGGTGGCATATTCCCGTGATTGATTTATCGAATATAATTATTCTCGTTCGTAAGATAATTATTTATTTGATTTATCGGAGCCGCTGATTATTAGTCCATGGTCCCCGACGTGCCTCCTAATATAGCATAGCTATTCTCGGACGTCGAATCCTAATAATATTAATTTAGTTCTTGTTGGACTTTATTAAAACGATATGTGAATTAATTGTTTAGTGGACTATTAAATTAGTTGGGCTAAATAATTAAATATGTGGAAAAGACATTTTCCATAATCTTGGCCCAATTATTGTGTTATGGCAAAATTAATATTGACTAGGTCAATGGTTATAAATTTCGCCCCAAGTGATGTTTTATGGAACAAGAAATTGTTTTCTTGTGGATTAATAAGACATGTGCATAAAATATTTATTGGATAAATATTTATGGAAAGAAATAAAGATAAATATTATTCTAGATTTGTTCTAGAATATTATGGGATTATCTTTTATTTAATAGGATTATTATAATTGATTTTGTATTAATTATTAAATCCTTGGAGGCTAAGTTTTACTCTCCTATATAAAGAGAGTTCTCCCAAGCCTTAGACACACAATAAATTTCGACCTACACCTCTTAGAGAGGAGAAGGTGAAAATTTTCGGCCAAGGGGAATAAGGGGAAAATCTTGGAGATTTTTCCGGGTAGCATATCGGAAGGATTCGAGACGAGGATTTCCTTCCACCTGGAGTTGCTTGGATCACACGTACGGAAGATCGTGGTGCTCTTCACATCTTCTTGCAATTTTCCTATTGCGGTTCTTCAACTTGGATTTTGAGATCCAAGAGGTATGTTCTACAACCCCCTTGTAGATGTAGATCTAGTTATTTTATTACGTGTATTTTATAGATCTAGATCCTTAAATCGCTTCCGTTGCGGATGATATTACTAATAGTGGTATCAGTCGCCAAGGTGATCTATATTTATACGTATAAAATATTAGATCTAGGAGTGGTAAACATGTAGATTTTTTTTGTCCCAATTTTTTTTTTTAAAAAAAGGGGGCCGAAAATTATGTTTAATTTTTTTATGTTATGAATGTCTTGGTTGAAGAGATGGATTGGGGTTGGTACTGTTTACTCGTTAGATCTATTGTAGCTCCTTTGTTTAGCAACAATTGAGCATAGGAATTGTATTTATTTTATGTCAATTTTCGAAATTTATTTGTAAAAGTAGCATCTTTTATTGTAATTTTGAATATCCGGGCTGGAAAAGATGAAGATCTTGCTGGAAAATTGAAGATCAAGGCGAAACCCAAGGTATGAACGAGGAGAAACGGATAAAATTTTATTAAAAACTGCTACAGGACTTTCTGCGACGCTGAAAAGCGTCGCTATAAGTCCTGTTTAATAAAACTAGCATGCGGCTAGGGTTCCTCTTTTGCGGCTGTATGAAATTTTTTGACCTAATTTTTTTTAGCACATACTGCCGATTGGCAGATAATTAAAAAAAAAAAAAATTTATTTTTTTTGGGTAATATTTTTTTTAAAACAGCCGAAAGAAAACGAAAAAAAAAGGTTTTATTTATCAAATAAATTGGATTTATTTAATTAAAAAGACCTTTTCTCCTCTCGGGTGTTCGTGGTTCGTGATCCGGCGGTTCGAGTTCAAGATTCGAAGATCAAGACTCGAAGACAATAAGATTGTAATTTATTTTTCCTAGGATAGATTAGATACGGGGGTACCAACAATCCATCTCGGTGTTTAAATTTTCCGCAATTTATTTTTTATGTGTTCGATCATAAAATAGATATAAAATCGGAATTGCCATGACATGCATCATATCATAAATCCACTCCATGCATACATGTAGAATTTTAATTTTGGTAATTAAAATAGGCATGTATACAAACTCGCGTAATTAGTTGAAATTTAATTAATACGTGGTAATTAATTAATTTAGTAACTAATTAAAGATCCGAGGACGGGTTATGAAATCGTTAAGCCTTTCGGTGTGTGTTCTCGGTGAACCGCCTTAAAGCCCAAACGAGATCACGTTTTCGATTCGTAGTGTCTACGAGATTGAATGATGGTAAAAGAACAATAAATCTTGGATAAAAACGGTTCGCCTATAGGTTGGGTGGTCAACTGAGCTAGGCTCGACCGACTTAACCCTCCTAGTGTGATGTATGCACGGGGGTCCGGCAAGACTAAGCTACACCGGCGAGCGGAGGGGTGATTCCTTCTTATCTCAACGGGGCTCTCTTGACCCGACTTCGTCCGACTGTCACATATGTTCCAACGAATAGGACGGGTAGGCTTGCCTACGTTACCGACACCATTCGGAATCCTTGATTTGATGTGCTTTTATGTTAACATCAAAAAGACGTGGTTAGTTAACCCACCACCACTTCCAAAATATTGAGTGGGAGCGGGGGAGGCGACAACCAACCCCACGGCCTCTACTATAGATACAAGTAAGTGAGAGAAGGGTGACGCCTCGCGGCGCTTTGATTTCGTCCCCCTACGGATGGTGTTCACCCCTATCAACATTCATGGCTTGGTCTCCGAAAGGATAGGATTTCTGGGTACTCGTCGGGTCACTGACCTATCCTACGACGGCACACTCGGGGCGTACCTAAGAGATCCGATATAGTAGGTCACACTCATAAAGGATATTTTTGGTAATATCTAGGCTAAAAAAGGAAGGTAGTCAATGAATAAAGGGATGTTCGATTCTCGTGGGATGTTTGATTCTCACAAGTTATTCATTGATGAGATTGTCTCGATTTAACCGTCATCTCTTTGACCTACCCTACGGCGGCACTGAGATGCGAGGTTAAAACCTTGGAATGGTAGAGTAGACTTATTATTTTAGTTTACAATTCCTAAAATAAAATAATATAGTAGTGTTAAACTTGAATTAATATATGTCATTTTATTTACAAGATTATATCCCTTACTAAATTGCTTAAAAAATTAATTGACTAGTATTGACTTCGTTAAAAAGTGGAAAGTAACTAGGACGTTGAACTAGTTAATCGATAATGCAATTAATTTTCGGAAGAGATATTTTTCTCTTAAGCCTTTTAAAAACCGAGTGACATATAGGTATGTCACAAAGTGTCATTCGTGTCAAACGGAAGACAAACTTAGTTTGATCAAAGGTGATTTCGGACTTTGAAATTCTTCTAGCAAATTTTGAGTGTGTAGTAATTACACAAGTAATTTTCTAATTGAAAAATCGGAAAATCATGAAGTGTTACTAGTTGGACGATATTTGGAATCGATGAACTAGTGGGAGCTTTATGATTTGTTGTTTTTCTAGAACATTAGAAAAATGTAATCGACTACACACGTAACCGTTCTAATTGAAAAACCGGAAAGTCATGAAATGTCGCTAGTTGGACGATATTTGGAATCGATGAACTAGTGGGAGTTCTATGATTTGTTGTTTTTCGGAAACATTGGAACTATAGATTTTTCTAATCGAAAAAATCGGAAAATCATAAAAATAAAGCATTGCTCGTTAGACGGTATTTGGAACCGATAAACTAGTGGGAGCTTTAATGTTATGATTTGTTGTTTTTTTCGGTATATTAGAAAATCCGAGAAGTCCCGACGAGTAACACTCGAAATAGACATCCCACGGTTCAAGAGTAGTGTCTACTCAAACGAACCGCTGGTTCAAGACTGTTTCCATTCACGGAAAGTCAAGAATGGGAGAATATGTCTAAAAGTGTTTGTCACCTAAACTGAGAAAATTTTAAGGCTGAACCGAAAATTAATTAACTGAAAATCATAGGATAAGGACAGTGATTTTGGATCACCAACCTATGAATCCTTGGAGATTTTCTCGAGCTAAGTTCTTTGGAAGAACAAGGTAGCAGTGCATTTAACGATTAAAGGAGTAAACAACGGCGTTAATTTTAGCTAGAATAGTGGGAGTGATATAAGGAAATGAATCTCGGATTCAATCCTTGGATATCGCGGAAAATTTATTTTTCGTTTAAGATTCGTTGGAACGAATGGATTTACCTTATATTCGATAATTTGTTTGTCGTATAGAAAGTGAATATACCATTTGTAGTACGAATCCAAGACTCGGACTTTTGTTTGATAAAGTCAAAACCACTTAGAACTGCCGAAATATGTATATAAAACACATCTTAAGAACTATTAAAAGCAATTGGTTTCTATATTTAGATAAACGCTTCTTCATATTCCATAGTTAGTGCATAGTCCCTAAAAGACAAGACCTGAAGACCGGCTCGGGTGATTCCTTTCTCCCGTCCGGTTATATTGTCTCAAAGGTTCAATAACTAAGTTTCCTTTCAATCGGGAAAGGATAATGGTTATAAAGAAGTAACATAGCTTGTTCATGACGACCTTCAGGGTCTGATGAAAGATACAAGCCAGTAGGAGCTTCCGAGTAGTGACTTCTTGTCTGATAACTATTCAAACACTCCGAAAGTTTATCCAAAATATTTTGAGGTTTCTCTGTTTTCAACAGAGATAGAGTATTCTATACTCGGAATAGGCCATTCATAGTCCTCGAGACCGATGCTCTCACCGCCTTATTGTGACATGTTCTCACTAAGTGAGAAACCGTTAAATTGCCTTACATAGTTTGAGATGTGCTACAATACACTGCTTAACTCAATAAAGATATTGGAAGCGAAATAACGGTTTACATTGAAATGTAAGACCGAGAAGTCTACATAGAATATGCTTTGGAATTTACGGATAAGGTGTGGATTCGGTTCACCCCACTTCCATAAATATAAGCATTTAGCACACAGTGCTTGAAGGTAAGACTGGGAATTTCGCGCATCCGTTCGGTCAATGACCATTCGTGATATATCTTTTAAGCTATTGAGTATAAAGGTTTGTTATAAGATTCTTGAAATCGGGAAGGGACAGTTATACTGTTGCATCCTTCCTGATAGAGTCCATGAACAGCAAAACCTTGAACCTTGAAGTACGTTTACTCAAGGTAGTTACTAACTGATTAAAATCAGACCACATCCAACATCGGTTGTTGGTGATAACACTAAATACTACTAAACTAGATCAGAATTTCGATCCACCCAGTAAGTATTGGGAGTATGGTTTATCCATTACCCATTACGGTTTCTGCGGACTTTGTAGTCTGAGGATCGATTGATGACCTATGGCTCTTTTGTGAGCAAGATAGGATTCGATAATAGAGGTTGGTTTAATAGCCATAACCCCGTGAATGGAGTTCGGTACTCCAGCTTCGTTCATGCTCTTGTAGAACCACCCGAGTGTCTCAGCCCAAAGTGGGAGTAATTGGATCTACACGAAAAGAGTAGAATGAATGGGAAAGAGTAGCAAAGCTTGAGTGGTCTAGGGGTAATAAGAAGTAGAGAGTTAATGACCTTGAACTCTCTTACCACTTAGTATTGCATGATTTCGTTCGAAAAAAAGAAAAATAGGGGTGATTCCCCGAGACTTTCTTGCCAAACAAACGGAGTCTCGGATTCATTCGGAACAAAAGGGTATTGCCTTATGAACTTATGACAGATGACCGTCAAGGCTTATGTCCTTTTGTGGATAAAAAGCAAACCTCTCGGTCATTGGAAGTCATATATTTCTACAATATGTGGATTTGACCGTAATATTGATAAGTCTTTTGTAGATCGGATATCAATTTTAGTACAGTAGTGAATATATACATATATTAGTGTTTGTGAAGGATAACACTGCACCAGTTGGAATCAACATGGGTGTGTTATCTGAAGTCGAATCCGACAATACCACAATTCTCTTGCAACAGAGATTTGGACAACATTCTTAAGAGTTTGACTCGGTCGAATTCATTAGAATCAGTCATTGGTTTCCCATCCATCTTATTGGTTAAGATGATGCATCTGTGTATGCAACATTCAACGAGGAAGTTCTACCCTATGCCTCAGGAATGACTCTCTAAATCTTCGGATCAAGAGAAATGGGATAGATTCTCTTTCTAGTAAGAGATGGTCAGGTTATTGAACGTCAACTTTGATCGAATCTTAGATTCGGCGGTTAACAAAGCAAGTTTAGTATGTCCTTTAGTATCTTGAGAGAACGAGGAACAATATGCGGACATATTCATGTGTGAACTTGGATATGTGTGATACACTGATTTTGACTTTAAGTCAGATTGAGGATGATCGTTAAGTCGATCTCGGGCTTAGTGTTTACTAAGTACCACATGATTAGATGGACCGGTAACGTTTCGATTCTACGGATCGTCTCGAGCCGACAACCTGACTAATCATTAAGACCCATGACATTTAGATGTAGGTGCTCCCCGAGTCACTGACCTATCCTACGACGGCATACTCGGAGTGTACTTTGGAATCTGAAATGGTTATGATATGCTTAGTGGGTACTAGAATACGGGATGAGTCTCCATTGCTTTAGAGCAAGTGGGAGATGTAGTTTGTTGTATTTTAAATAATAGGGTGTGCTCTAAAACAATTAATCACATGCTTTCGTGCAAGTGGGAGATTGTTAGGTGTGATGCCCGAAAGACAATTTTGTAATTGTTTTATTTAATAAATGAAATGATATTATTATTCATATTTATTATTCTCATATTCACCGATGTGACAATAGTATTTACACTACGTAAAACCCTAAAGTATATCGTTTATGTAATCACTTAACTCGGTGTATGGTATATACACGGGAGGATTGAGTTAGTGAAGATGTACTTAAAATACAATTAGCCCGTAGTGAAGTTAATCGAGAGTATCGGGTCTCTCCTTTAACGTGCTATTAATGCGCCCGTAACACAATAGGTGTGATTGTCTTATCCGGACTTTCGGTTAAGAGAACCTAATGGGGCATTTATATATGATAGATATATCATATAGGGCTGGACCGATTTGATTAGAGTTCACGATATAATTCCGTAATCGAGAAGTCTTATCGAATCAATGGATGATCATATTTATGGATATATCTTAATCCCGAGGTGATCACGTCAACCGCTTGAATCGTATGAAGTTTGACTTGACGGTTAAGGATTACACTGAGTCTGTGGTCTGAATTACCCCATCTTGGCATTGTACTGGATTGAGTGAGTAGTCTGTGTTATCACAAATCGGAATCCATTCCTTCCATTTATGGAAGTAGATAGACAGTTCCCTTATTTGTTAATCCTAGAAACTGATCGATCCATGGAGTTCATATTACACTGATTAGCTACCAGTGAGTTGTATGAATTAATTGATCACTAGGGGGTTAATGGTAAATAAGGATAAGAGGTTCTAAAAAGGGTTAACGGTAACTTCCCGATTTAGAATGAACAGTCTATGGAGGATTAATCCATATGTAATGATTATATCAATGGACGCTTATTATTATTCTCGTGAGGAGATAAATATAATCTCATAATCGGAGGAGTGCAGTCACGGGATTATGGTGGCATATTCCTGTGATTGATTTATCGAATATAATTATTCTGTTCGTAAGATAATTATTTATTTGATTTATCGGAGCCGCTGATTATTAGTCCATGGTCCCCGACGTGCCTCCTAATATAGCATAGCTATTCTCGGACGTCGAATCCTAATAATATTAATTTAGTTCTTGTTGGACTTTATTAAAACGATATGTGAATTAATTGTTTAGTGGACTATTAAATTAGTTGGGCTAAATAATTAAATATGTGGAAAAGACATTTTCCATAATCTTGGCCCAATTATTGTGTTATGGCAAAATTAATATTGACTAGGTCACAAGTATAAATTTCGCCCCAAGTGATGTTTTATGGAACAAGAAATTGTTTTCTTGTGGATTAATAAGACATGTGCATAAAATATTTATTGGATAAATATTTATGGAAAGAAATAAAGATAAATATTATTCTAGATTTGTTCTAGAATATTATGGGATTATCTTTTATTTAATAGGATTATTATAATTGATTTTGTATTAATTATTAAATCCTTGGAGGCTAAGTTTTACTCTCCTATATAAAGAGAGTTCTCCCAAGCCTTAGACACACAATAAATTTCGACTACACCTCTTAGAGAGGAGAAGGTGAAAATTTTCGGCCAAGGGGAAAATCTTGGAGAGGGGAAAATCTTGGAGATTTTTCCGGGTAGCATATCGGAAGGATTCGAGACGAGATTTCCTTCCACCGGGAGTTGCTTGGATCACACGTACGGAAGATCGTGGTGCTCTTCACATGTTGTTCTTGCAAGTGAAGACAAAGCTAGAGGAAACTTTCCTATTGCGGTTCTTCAACTTGGATTTTGAGATCCAAGAGGTATGTTCTACAACGGCCCCCTTGTAGATATGCTTAGATCTAGTTATTTTATTACGTGTATTTTATAGATCTAGATCCTTAAATCGCTTCCGTTGCAAGGATGATATTACTAAACTCTAAGGATGAGAAGGAACACGAGGAACACTTAAGGATAGTGTTGGATACCTTGAATAAGAACCAATTATTTGCTAAGTTCTGTCAGTGTGACTTTTGGCTGAAGCAAGTCAGTTTCTTGGGACATGTCATTTCGGGAGATGGCATTCAAGTTGATCCAGCAAAGATTGAGGCAGTTGAGAATTGGCCCAAACCTACTACAGTTTCAGAAGTAAGGAGCTTTCTTGGTTTGGCTGGCTACTATAGGAAGTTTGTGCAAGACTTTTCGAAGATAGCTACTCTACTCACTAAGCTTACACAGAAGAATGTGAAGTTTGAATGGACTAGAGAGTGTGAAATGGTTTTTCAGACGTTGAAAAAGAAGTTGACTACAGCCCCAGTTCTGGCAGTTCCAGAGATTTTTGATAACTACGATGTCTACACAGATGCTTTGGGACAGGGTTTAGGTTGTGTGTTGATGCAAGGAGGAAAAGAGATTGCTTATGCATCTAGGCAGTTGAAGGTGCATAAGAAGAACTACCTGACACACGACTTGGAATTGGCAGCAGTAGTGTTTGCATTAAAGACTTGGAGGCACTACTTATATGGAGTCAAGGCAAGGATCTTCACCGACCACAAAAGTTTAAAGTATTTCTTCACTCAAGAGAATTTGAATATGAGACAGAGGAGATGGTTAGAGTTCATAAAGGATTATGATTTGGATATCCAGTACCATCCAGGCAAGGCCAATATAGTGGCAGATGCTTTAAGCAGGAAACCAGTATTTGCGGTTTCAAGCGTCGAAGATGTGACAGAAAGGTTAGATGGGCTGGAAATCAACAGGTTTGACCAGATTGAGGATCGACAGTTCGTGGTGCCGATTTTAGCAAGATCTGAGTTGATGGATGATATTCGGGAGAAGCAAGATGAAGACCCAACTTTGGTTGATTTGAAGTGAGTTGCTAGAGAGAAGCCTAGAGTGGGTTATGTCTTGGATGAGAATAGGAACCTTTGGTACCAAGATCGTTTGTGTGTGCCTAATGTTGGCAACCTAAGGCAGAGAATTATAGAAGAGGCACATTGGATTGCCTTTGCAGTTCATCCAGGTGCTACTAAGATGTATCGGGACTTTAAAGAAAGGTTTTGGTGGCCATCGATGAAGGTAGAGATAGCCAAGTTCGTGGCAGAATGTGATATTTGCCAGAAAGTGAAGGCAGAGCATAGGAGACCAGGAGGAATGCTTAAGCCCTTGGATATCCCTGAATGGAAATGGGATAAGATTACGATGGATTTCATCACCGGTTTACCGAAGACTAAGGGAGGACATGATGCAACTTGGGTAATCGTGGACAGGTTGACTAAATCTGCCCATTTCTTACCGTATAAGGTTGATATGCCTTTGAAGAAGATGACGACACAATACTTGGATAATATAGTGAAGTTACACGGAGTTCCTATCTCTATAGTCTCGGATCGAGATAGTCGATTCGTCAGCCGGTTTTGGAAGAGTTTACAAGAAGCTTTTGGAACCAAGTTAGATTTGAGTACGGCGTTTCATCCTCAGACAGATGGGAAATCTGAGAGGACCATCCAAACACTCTAGGACATGCTAAGAGCTTGTGTTTTGGAAGTAGGTGGATCATGGGATGATTACCTACCGGTAGCAGAGTTTTCCTACAACAATAGTTACCATGCAAGCATAGCCATGCCACTATTTGAAGCTTTGTATGGAAGAAGATGTAGAACGCCGCTGTTTTGGGATGAAGTTGGGGAGAGACAGATCATAGGGCCGGAAATGGTTGAACAAGCTAAAGAAAGTGTTCAGTTGGTTAAGAAGAATCTGAAAGCAGCTCAAGACAAGCAGAAAAGTTGGGCAGACGTTAGAAGAAGACCGCTTGAGTTTGAAGTCGGTGATAGAGTGTATCTGCGAGCTTCACTGATGAAGGGAGTGAAACGCTTTGGACAAAAGGGAAAGCTAAGTCCAAGGTATGTTGGCCCGTTTGAGATTCTGGAAAGGATTGGTGATGTACGAAAAATATATGATCATATTATAAGACTTTTTATTATTATTTTATGATATTTTAGTATAATTTCATATAAATGCATTAAAAACTTATAAAAATCATAGTTAGTTATAATTAGATGCATAAGTTATAAAAACGATAAAAATGATGGTTTTTGTCAGATTTACGTTTGGTGTTTCGTTGAGTTTGTTGCAGAATCAAATGTGTACCAAGATTCCAAAATATGACATACTTTGGAGCATAAATCATGAGTTCTTGTGGGATAAAAGATTATGCCAAAAATCTAACAACTTTGAACAGATCAACTGTCCTTAATGTTTCTACCGTAACTCATCTTCAACGGACATTTGATCTAACTTAGAGGCATTTTCAGAGAAAAAGTCCTTGATGAAAGTTGTAGGCCTTCAAAAGAGCTTTCCAACGAATATCAAATCATGTCAATCGAGGTCTACAGCTCGAGATAGGTTTTTACGAACATCGGATATGTTGTATGTCCGGCACGCGCCGAGAAGGCCGAATATTGCGAAAAATCTCCGAAACCGGGCCCACAAATCTCGACAAGGGAATATATATCGTGTAGCCGGCACGCGCCGGTGGTGGTCCGGCACGCGCCGGCCTTGTGGTACACTCTATAAATACCCCTCAATTGCAACCATTTTGAAGTGTACCAATGCATATATCTTTCTTCTATATATCTCTATAGTTTCGTTTTGTTGTTTTTCATTAAATAAAAGCCGTAAACGGCACTCGCCGGAATAATGCCGTAGTATAAAGTCTCGTTATAATGCTTAGAGGATGTATCAAGGCTCATTGATGTCAAGGAGTTGCTATTTCCGGATGATACAACTCGAATGCTTCAATTGTAACCTGGTAACTTTTCTAATGTATTCATGTTTATGTATTAATTATAGTATCTATATTTTAGTTATTATGTTGTTAGGCTAAACTTAGTATCTAGCCAAGATATGAAATTGGATTAGTATTATCTTTTTAGGGAAATGGATGATGACTATACTAAAATTGGATAAAATCGGTTATAATGAATCTCTTTCTATATTCGTATTGAATTAGCTACTTGATATGAAAGAATTCATAATCGATTATGAATTGACGCCTCGTAGTTAGGTTATGAACTCGTTAATAGAAAGACCGGAGGGTAAAATTGGCCGAGTGAAAACGTGACAACGGAATCCGATTTCCTAAACCGGGGGTAGATTTGTTTCGGGAGAAACAAACTCTTATTGAAATATGTACTCGAGAGATTATTACGTTTAATTCGTTTGTTTAATTGACATCCCTTAAAATTGGCCGAATGACAAAACGGGAGTGACCCATGCTTGAGGATGACCTTGGACAAATGATTGGACATATGACAATTTCAGATGCTCGTGTGAGAATGAATTGTTTAGTTTAGGAGTGCACCGTTTTGTATAATTGATTTAACTTAAAATAATGATCGAGCACATCTAATTTCCACTAAAAAGATATAATGATTCAATAACATATTCTTGGCTAGTCTCTAATTATAATATCTATCTCCCTCCCCTAGATATTGTTTTGGTACTTATATATACTTATATCTATATATATATGTATTGCTATATATCTATATATATATTTATATACTTATATATATCTGTTTTAGTTTTATGCTTTTATTTATTGTTAGTTTAGAGTTTGGTTGGATGATAAAATTGCGACTTAGATTGAGATAATAACAGTTTCTCGGTGTTTAATGCATATATCTCTCTTCTATATATCTCTATAGTTTCGTTTTGTTGTTTTTCGTTAAATAAAAGCTGTAAACGGCACTCTGCCGGAATAATGATGTAGTATAAAGTCTCGTTATAATGCTTAGAGGATGTATCAAGGCTCATTGATGTCAAGGAGTTGCTATTTCCGGATGATACAACTCTGAATGCTTCAATTGTAACCTGGTAACTTTTCTAATGTATTTATGTTTATGTATTAATTATAGTATCTATATTTTAGTTATTATGTTGTTAGGCTAAACTTAGTATCTAGCCAAGATATGAAATTGGATTAGTATTATCTTTTTAGGGAAATGGATGATGACTATACTAAAATTGGATAAAATCGGTTATAATGAATCTCTTTCTATATTCGTATTGAATTAGCTACTTGATATGAAAGAATTCATAATCTGATTATGAATTGACGCCTCGCAATTTTATCATCCAACCAAACTCTAAACTAACAATAAATAAAAGCATAAAACTAAAACAGATATATATAAGTATATAAATATATATATAGATATATAGCAATACATATATATATATAGATATAAGTATATATAGGTACCAAAACAATATCTAGGGGAGGGAGATAGATATTATAATTAGAGACTAGCCAAGAATATGTTATTGAATCATTATATCTTTTTAGTGGAAATTAGATGTGCTCGATCATTATTTTAAGTTAAATCAATTATACAAAACGGTGCACTCCTAAACTAAACAATTCATTCTCACACGAGCATCTGAAATTGTCATATGTCCAATCATTTGTCCAAGGTCATCCTCAAGCATGGGTCACTCCCGTTTTGTCATTCGGCCAATTTTAAGGTATGTCAATTAAACAAACGAATTAAACGTAATAATCTCTCGAGTACATATTTCAATAAGAGTTTGTTTCTCCCGAAACAAATCTACCCCCGGTTTTAGAAATCGGATTCCGTTGTCACGTTTTCACTCGGCCAATTTTACCCTCCGGTCTTTCTATTAACGAGTTCATAACCTAACTACGAGGCGTCAATTCATAATCGATTATGAATTCTTTCATATCAAGTAGCTAATTCAATACGAATATAGAAAGAGATTCATTATAACCGATTTTATCCAATTTTAGTATAGTCATCATCCATTTCCCTAAAAAGATAATACTAATCCAATTTCATATCTTGGCTAGATACTAAGTTTAGCCTAACAACATAATAACTAAAATATAGATACTATAATTAATACATAAACATAAATACATTAGAAAAGTTACCAGGTTACAATTGAAGCATTCAGAGTTGTATCATCCGGAAATAGCAACTCCTTGACATCAATGAGCCTTGATACATCCTCTAAGCATTATAACGAGACTTTATACTACAGCATTATTCCGGCAGAGTGCCGTTTACAGCTTTTATTTAATGAAAAACAACAAAACGAAACTATAGAGATATATAGAAGAAAGATATATGCATTGGTACACTTCAAAATGGTTGCAATTGAGGGGTATTTATAGAGTGTACCACAAGGCCGGCGCGTGCCGGACCACCACCGGCGCGTGCCGGCTACACAGTATATATTCCCTTGTCAGAGATTTGTGGGCCCAGTTTCAGAGATTTTTCTGCAATATTCGGCCTTCTCCGGCGCGTGCCGGACATACAACATATCTGATGTTCGTAAAAGCCTATCTCGAGCTGTAGACCTCAGATTGACATGATTTGATATTCGTTGGAAAGCTCTTTTGAAGGCCTACAACTTTCATCAAGGCCTTTTTCTCTGAAAATGCCTCTAAGTTAGATCAAATGTCCGTTGAAGATGAGTTACGGTAGAAACATTAAGGACATGATTGATCGTTCAAAGTTGTTAGATTTTTGGCATAATCTTTTATCCCACAAAAACTCATGATTTATGCTCCAAAGTATGTCATATTTTGGAATCTCGGTACACATTTGATTCTGCAACAAACTCAACGAAACACCAAACGTAAATCTGACAAAAACCATCATTTTTATCGTTTTTATAACTTATGCATCTAATTATAACTAACTATGATTTTTATAAGTTTTTAATGCATTTATATGAAATTATACTAAAATATCATAAAATAATAATAAAAAGTCTTATAATATGATCATATATTTTTCGTACATCACAACTCCCCACTTAGCTTTTGATCGTCCTCAAGCAAAATAAGCGATAATATAATTCTTCTAGATTAAATTCCTAACTTAGTAACGTATGCTGTCAATATTATAATTATATTAATTTCATCTATCTAAGATATTAAGAAGATAAAAAAAATGTATATAACTTAATAAAATAATTATAAAATATTATTTAAATGAAATTTTTCATGAATTACTTTATAAGTATAAATAAAATATTTAGAACAACTTTTTAATCTCCACTGTATGATTTATCGGAATCAATGACTAAGTCAAGTAGTTGGCAAATTGGCTTGTAACGTTCAGGCTCAGGGTAGTTGGCTAATCGAAAAGGATAACAAAGGGAAATCAAAAGAGATAGAAGCAAGTCGTACGTACTTACACCTTCATCTTTCGATCAAAAATTTCTCAATTAGTAACACTCCGACACTCGTTTTCAATTTTTAACTTTAATAACTTCCAAAATAGGGTTTTTCTCTTTTTTTTTTTTTTTTTTTTTTTTTTACCATAAACATAAATAATAAGAACTTAAGAACATAGGCATTGCTTTATCAAGATTGATCGGAGTAATACTCTTTCGATCGAAAATCACGAATCCGGTTTCCTTAAACTCGTGATAATTCTTGATAGTTTTGATTCGACTTTTTCTTTTTCATCAGATTTATAGCATATACCTTCATTCCCAGCAATAGGACATTTCGTGATAATACCCTAGCTGGACTACTATCATCGAGCGACTTTATCTGATATTTTATTTTTGGGTTGTCGATCAAAAACAGAAAAGATACCTATAATACTCTGTTCTTAGATTTTTTTAATTATTTTTTTTTTATTTTTTTTTTCTTTTTCGAGAATAACCATATTTGATAATAAACTGCCTTAACATTCATTTCAATCTCAGCATATACCAAATTTCGATGTTGTCACCGCTATCCATAAATACATACTAAACTTGCGGGATTTTCAAAGAAATGTAGACCATTATTAAGTTAGGTTAGTAATTTCTAGTTAATAATAATGGCTATTTCGAGTGAGGTCTTGATCACTCTACAAGGCTGAGGTGGGGACAAAAATTGGAAATTATGTTCGGGTAGGCTTATTTGGCTCTGGTTTATCAAAGTTATGCCAAAAATCTCATCATCCCTAATCCGATTCCACTTTCATACTTTGTCTTGAAAAGAAAATTATTCTAAAATTTCATTATAATTATAAGTAACTTTTGTCTAATTTCATAAAAAAATTATTTCATAATATTTATCAAGATATATATACTTAAAATCTTATTAAAAATCTAAGATAAACATAATTAATATAAGAATAATATATCAAGATTACTTTACTTAATTAAAAATTTATTCTATCCAAATATATCATTTTTATCAAATAATTATATATTATTGCTTATTAAACTAAGTGTGTAAGTATTTGATGTATTAAATTCAATTTATTTACTAACCAATCTCTACTCCCCACTTACGAATTGGCATCGTCCCGATGGCTAATGAGTAGTAAAAATTTGGATTAGAAAATAAAATGAATTCTATCATGGTAGATTATTTTAGGTGTCAAATAGACGAGCGTTTCTATAATATAAAAGAAAAACATTTAAAAACATAAATTAAAAACATGCAAATATATTACAACACAACTTAAAACTACTAGGAGTGTTAAACTAGAAAACCATAAACTAATTTAAACTAATTTTTTAAACTAAGTTATTTTAATTTATTGTGACTTATACTAACGTACCGTACTACTCTTATTATTTTTTATTCCTTCTTTTCTACCAACATAGTTATCTAATTTTCACCACTTGACGATCCTCCCGGAATATCGACTGGTAAAAGCCCAATACGAGGAATACGAGCCGGAAAATATTCATCCGTCGCTCTTTCCGGAACCCTTGCCAAACGAACACATAACCTAGAAATCAACCATCCAAATGGTAAAGGATGATAATTCGGTCTTCTCCCGAACGCAAAACTCACAAACCGATTTACGAATCAAGACACCCCAATCTATAACAACCTCCAAAGTAGTAATCGCATATAGAAGCATCAATTCATCATCACTAACTTCCGAGAAATTAACGAGTTGGATAAACACGTGAATTGATGAATCGCTTCCACGTTCTAAGATGGGGAAGCAAAGCGATCAGTAGAGACATTTTGATCAATATCATAATTGTAGAACAAGAGTGGACAAGCTTCCGAATATTTTGTAATAAAACCGTCGCCGGTATCCAATCTCCATTGGTACTCAAAATGATTTGGGTGAAGTTTGGATCGGTGGAACCAAGAAAATTTGATTTATGTTGGTGGAGGTGAAAGGAACAACAACTCCTCTCACCGTAATGCATTGTGTTAATGACACAGTATGAGCTTCTGACAGTACTGAATAGAATTCTCTTACCACAGTAACATTAATCCTACCTCTCGGCATACGACAAAAATAGTCCCACCCATCTATATCCATCCTCGTAAATGCCCAGTTGTCAACCTTTCTGAAATTTAAACCTCTCTCAATCAATACCGGTGATTGATTGAAATTACTTATATAAGGGTTGTGAACCGAAGCATACATAGGCTCGTAAGGGATTTGATGAAAAAATGGATTTGGAATGACAGAATTTGGTGTATGTGGAGGAGAATAACTGTTTACGGACGAACGATCGGACATTTTAAACTTTTTATAGCAAGAGAATTTAAAGGCAAAGGAAGGGAATGAGCATTTTAGGAATGCCGCATCCGTTTCCTTTTATAGACAAAGCTTGACCGAAATGAAAATATCCCGAGAAGATCCCGCGACTACTACACCGGCGCGTGCCGGACACCAACCGGCGCGTGCCGGTCAAATAGTGCTCGGCCGAGATATTTCAATTTCTAGCTTGATCCAGGATTTATTTTCTGACAATAGATTCTGCATATTTCTAAAACGTGGTGAAAAGATCTAAAAACATCCGAAAACTACGAAAAAGATAACAACGTAACAACGTGCACTACCCCGAGAGTGCATCAAACGTTTAACGTACAAAACAAACATAACAAAAACTAAGTCAAACCAAAAAGTAGATAGTTATACAACAAAGAAAAGAAATCACTCGTCCTCATCATAGTTAAGATCAATGTCACCAAGTAAGGTCGTCGCGATGACGATGATCCAAATGTAGATAGTAACGAAGTAAAATCAGCTCCTTGCGACCGTGTCGTATGAATACCATAACCGAACCGCTCGTGGATCCGATACGAAGTTCGAAATGATGTCTCGATCCTCATCGTCGACATAGAAACCGATCCCCGAAGACCAAATGAACCAAATCCTGCTGTCACATCTGCTACAGAAGTCACTCCTCCCATGCCCAAGGATGTCCCTGGTGTACCTGTAAACATACCACCCTGTCCTATGGATGACGGCGTATAGTCCTGATAAATAACAGGTGGTGGAATCGGCGGAATCCAATCTGGCATAGTATATGGGTCAGGCTGACTATAGGGGTGTCTAGCAGATATCTCAGCAAATCTAGGATCAAACTCACTCATAGCATCCCGAAATCCTCTCTGACCAACTCTAATGTCCTCAGCCCAATGTCTATTCTTCTCACAGGCTAAAGCTATATTAGCATCGCTCTAGCCCGAGCTTGAACCAAATGCCGAAACATAGCCTCAACTTGGCTCGCCGTGGCCGATGTGACCGTCAGGTGGTCTAGGTACTTGAGTGTGAATAGGAGGTGGAGGTTGTGGTTGCCGACGATTAGGATTATTGTAATTTATTACTCCAAAGTAGGTAAGGCTCTCACTTAAGACCAATGGGAGGAATGTAGGGAGACACAGCTCTATCCGAGGGTAAGACAGGACTTCGCAAGCTCACATAAGGCGAAATGAGACTAGGGAACGGGAGACGTCCCCTCGATAACGAGTGCTTGCAAACTCACATGCCTTAGAAAAGATCAATTTCCCGCATTTATAAGAATATCATTAACCATGGCCCAAGCAATAACCACTTCCTCTCGACCAAATGCACAAACATGTGTGGAAGGACATACATTATGGCCTAAGAAGCGTTTTATTGCCCGTATGTCCCTAATACAATTCCCATAAGCAAACCTATTTTCTATCCATTCAGCAGTGGGGTCAAAGGCTTGCTGGGCTTCATAAGCTTTGGTTTGTAGAGCCATAGGATGTTCTAAACCCCATACATTATGATAATCCTCCTCTTCTGGTATATCAGTTAAGCCATAGAATACATTAATCATAGCAGGGTAAAAAGTAACATTAACATTTCTTAGAGGGATATAGGTCATCTCCTCAACCGTATCAGCATCATAAGTAGATAATACTGAATAAAACTCTGATACCATAGAAACGTTAATCTTATCTTTCCTATCCATAGCTACATCCAACCATCCTCTATCCTTGAAAATTTCTTTCACTTCTTTCCCAATCTTCGAAAAATCAATCCCTCGTTCTAACCAAACCTTACTTTTACTAAAGTACTCATCATGTGCCCGCTTAGCTTCTGCACTAGCGGTTTTCTCAAAGGTTAAACTTTTCTCCCTTTTAGTTAAAGGTCTAGTTTGAACTACCGGTACTACGATTGGTACTTCAGTCTTTTTCCTCTTAGGATTACTTCTAGATGATGACGCCATCTACGATAGTGGTATGACAAAACAACAAAACAAACAAACAACACCAACAACAAGAACAAACAATTACTTAGGCTATAAAATCAAAATAAATTCAAAATAATTTCAGAAATTTAACTAAAATTTGAAATATATATATATTATTACCTTAAGAAGCTAGAATGAAAAGCTTAGGTCGCCGGAATTAATGGGGTCGCCGGAATGAGAGAAAAGAGAGCCTTGAGCTTGCCAAGCTTCAACTTTTTCCAATGGGTTTCTTCCTTTATGATTAAGTTGAAGAGAGGAAGAGAGATTAACACTTATGTGATGTTTGAGTGAAGAAAATTGATGGAAAATTGTTGATTTTTGAGGAGAAGAGAGGGAGAACTCGGGTTGTTCTTCAATTCGAAATGAGGGTGTGAGAAATGAGGAAAGGGGCGCATTTTTTAGGGTTAAGTGTGTACACACCGGCGCGTGCCGGTAGTAGTGTACCGGCGCGTGCCGGTCACATGGCCCCCAAAAATCGGAATTTTTGTCATTTTTTGTGTAATGAGCTCTAATTATATCACATAAAAATCATTTGATGTTAATCCTATGATTTATGTTATATAATCTAAGTTCAATACTATTTTTCTATATAAAACTTGATAAAATAAAAAAAAAAACTAATATAATATTGAAATCACATATTTTTTTTGATATAATATACCTACTTTACATGATAAAATAGGTTTATTATAAATTTTTCATAAAAATATTTTTCTTTTTAAGTTTAGAAAAATAACTTTAAAAAATACGAAATTTAATTAAAATTTGAAAAATTAAAACACACACTGAAATTCTTAGGATTTTTTGCTAACTCCCTCAATCTCAGATTCTCAAGATTGTTATCATAACGGTCCCTTAACCTTTCTCCTAGGAGTGATGCGTTTGAATTATCTCTTTGTATTCCCTCGGGATTTTCGGATAACCACCTAATCGTTCCCTTCTTAATAACATTCAAACACTCATCCCGGGATATGGTTGTATTTCTTCCACACTCGTCCAAAGATGTTCCATTTTTCCACAGATTCTACACTTCATTAAAAACCTTGCTCTTCTTTTTATTGCACTCCTTGAATTTCCATTACAAAGTTCTCTTTCTCTAACTTCGATTAGCAATTCCTTATTTAATTTAGAAACTAAGGCTTCTATCTTAAACGCGACATCCTTATTTAGACCTAATCTTAAAAGTAAAATAAAAACTCTTATTCTATCTATGAAAGGCATCCAGTTCTTTTACGTCTATCCGGTAAAAGACGAAAATACTTTAAAATGCATATTAAAAGGTGAAATTAGAAATATAGTACCTGTAATCGACTGAGTTTAAAATTCTGCTTCCTCAATTCGTTGGAGGGTCGATGAGTAATAATACTTCTTCTGGTTGAGGTATCCCTTCAGTTTCCACGAACAATTTCACCCTGTGTCCATTGGCTATAAAAGTTGTTTTTCCATCAGTTAGTTCAACAGCTCCAGACTTATAGATTTTTGTTACGTCATATGGACTCGTCCATCTAGATTTAAGCTTTCCGGAAACAACTTCAAACGTGAATTATATAAAAGTACTCGATCACCTACATGGAACTCACGACTATAGATTCTCTTATCGTGAAAAGCTTTCGTGCGTTCTTGTAGATTCGAGCATTTTCATAAGAATCGAGTCGAAATTCTTCTAGTTTCGTTAATCGAAGTAATCTATGATCACCGATGACTTTAGGATCAAAGTTTAGAAATTTAATAGCCCATAAAGCTCGGTGTTCTAATTCAACAGGGAGATGACAAGATTTTCCGAATACTAATTTGTAAGGAGAACACCAATCGGTGTTTTAAAGGTCGTTCGTATGCCCATAATGCATCATCAAGTCTTTCTGCCCGGTTTTTACGATTCGAGTCCACTGTCTTCTCCACGATTCTTTTAATTTCTCTATTAGACACCTCTACCTGTCCACTAGTTTGTGGATGATAGGGTGTTCCAAGTTTATGAGTTACACCATATTTCTCAATTACCTTAGTAAATGGTCGGTTACAAAAATGTGAACCTCTATCACTAATGATAGCCCTCGGAATGCCATAGCGTGTGAATATATTCTTTTTAAGGAACCTTAGCACTACTCGGTATCATTAGTAGGGAGAGCTTCGCCTTCTACCCATTTAGAAACATAATCAACCATTACTAGAATAAATCTTTTTCCAAAAGAAATAGGGAAAGGTCCCATGAAATCTATACCCCATACATCAAATAGCTCACATTCTAATATCGGTTGCATAGGCATTTCATGTTTTTTCGATATATTTCCCCATTTTTGACATGATTCACAAGATTTTGCATATTTATATGCATCTCTATATAGTGTAGGCCAATAGAAACCATATTGTAAAACTTTGAAAGCAGTTTTCCATCCTCCATGATGACCTCCTGCCTCATGATCATGACAAAATGATAATACACTTAAAATTTCATTATCAGGAATACATTTCCTAATTATTCCATCTGAGCATCTTCGGAAAAGATCCGGTTTATCCCAATAATAAAACTTTAAGTCGTAAAAGAACTTCTTTTTCTGTTTCCAAGTCCAATGAGGTGGGATGTACTTACAGGTAATGTAATTAACAATATCCCCAAACCATGGCGAATCTTCCTTTGATGGTATTCTAGTTTTTAATAATCGCATGGTTGAAGGAGTATCTATCTTAAACAGTTTCTCATCTGGAAACGAATCCTGAATTTCTTTTCCTTTTGCTTTATCATTATCCATCCCGCTTAGATGATCGCTACTACATTTTCACTTCCTTTTTTATCCTTAATTTCAATATCGAATTCCGAAGTAACGAATCCACCTAAGAAGACGCGGTTTGGCATCTTTCTTACTTAAAAGATACTTTCGAGCTGAATGGTCAGTGTAGATTATTACCTTAGAACCAACAATATATGATCGAAACTTATCTAAGGAAAATATTACAGCCAACAGTTCTTTCTCAGTAGTTGCATAATTAAGCTGAGCTGCGTTTAATGTGTGAGAAGCATAGTAGATAGCTTTGAGAATTTTGTTATACCGTTGACCTAAAACAGCTCCTACAGCTAAATCACTTGCATCACACATAATTTCAAACGGCAAATCCCAATCTGGTGCTACTAGTACTGGTGCAGTAGTTAATTTCGCTTTTAGGGTCTTAAAGGCTTCCATACATTTATCATCAAAGTTAAAAGGTACTTCTTTTTCTAGCAAATGACTCGGGGTTTTGCTATTTTTGAGAAATACGCAATAAACCTTCTATAAAATCCCGCATGTCCAAGAAATCCTCTTAACGTTTTCAAATTAATTGGTGGAGGTAATTTTTCAATTACTTCGACTTTAGCTTTATCAACTTCAATTCCCGCTTCGAGATTCTATGACCTAGTACAATTCCTTCGAGATACCATCAAATGACATTTTTCCCGAGTTTAGAACCAAGTTGGTATCTTCACGCGTTGTAAAACACGTTCTAAGTGTGATAAGCATTTATCAAAAGAATCTCCATAAACACTAAAGTCATCCATAAAAATTTCTAAGAATTTCTCGACCATATCGAAAATATTGCCATCATACATCGCCGAAATGTAGCAGCGGGTGCATTACATAATCCAAACGGCATTCTTTTATAAGCAAAAGTTCCATAGGGACAAGTGAAAGTAGTTTTTTCTCTATCTCCCGCCGCAATGAATATCTCGTAAATAACCCGAATAACCATCTAAAAAGCAAGTAATACTTATGTCCACTCAATCTTTCCAACATCCGCACGATGAATGGAAGTGGATGATGATCCTTTTTAGTATGATCATTCGGTTTCCGAAAGTCAATACACATTCGATATCCAGTAATTTCCCTTGTCGGAATCCATTCATTTTTATCATTTTCTTTTACCGTGAAACCTCCTTTCTTTGGAACTACTTGAGTTGGACTTACCCATTCACTATCTGATATGGGAAAGATTATTCCCATTTCTAATAGCTTAATGACCTCTTTCTTAACGATTGTTTGCAAATTTGGGTTGAGGCGGCGTTGTGGTTGAATACAAGGTTTAGCTTCTTCATTCAAAATAATCTTGTGAACACAAATCTCAGGGCTAATTCCTTTGATATCTGCCACTGTCCATCCAAAAGCTTTCTTATGTTCTCTTAACATTCTTAGTAATTGATCCTCTTGTTCTTTTGTTAAGGTTGATGAAATAATAATTGGTAACATTATCATTTTCAAGAAAAGCATATTTCAAATTCGAAGGAAGTGGTTTCAACTCCAGATTCCTTGGTGGATCTTCTACTGATGGTTTTAAAACTGGTCCTTCCATTTCCAATTTCAAATTTTGATGCCATGGATGTTTAACAAACCCTCCTTTATCTAAATAAAGGATTACTTCTTTCATTTCAGTATCATCTTCATCTTCTTTATAGATAGAAAATGCCAAACATTCTTCTAATGTATTTTCATAATCTTTAAATTTGGCATCCCACATAGTAGAATATTCATCTATAAAAGAACATGATTCTGGTTCTTTGTATGGATGGTTTATAGCTTTGAAGATATTGAATGAAACTTTATCCTCATTAACTCTCGTATTAGTTCACCTTTTTGAACATCTATCAAAGTTCTTCCCGTAGCTAAAAATGGTCGACCTAGAATAATTGGCGCCGAATATCCTTCTTCCATTTCCATTATTACAAAGTCCACCGGGAAGTAAAATTTATCAATTTTAACCAACACGTCCTCGATTATTCCCTTAGGATGTTTAATTGATCTATACGCCATCCGAAGGGTCATTTCGGTATTCGTAAGCTCTCCTATTCCTAGTTTCTTATAATCCTCATAAGACATGAGATTGATACTTGCTCCTAGATCACACAATACTTTCTTAAACGAAATCCTCCAATTTCACATGGGATAGTGAAACTACCG
The DNA here is from genome assembly GCA_036785695.1 of Gentiana straminea. Lineage (NCBI taxonomy): Eukaryota > Viridiplantae > Streptophyta > Magnoliopsida > Gentianales > Gentianaceae > Gentiana > Gentiana straminea. The sequence goes on from JAVUPR010000530.1 coordinate 2,391,107, forward strand.
GGATCTTTAAGTTTAGGAGGTAGTCGATGTCGAAGTATTGCGAACATTCTTCATTAAGGCATATATTCTCATATTCTTCTAATCGCTTTTTATTAGATAGGATATCTTTAAGAAACTTTCCATGGCGGGCATGTTGACTAAAGCTTCTATAACAGGGATATTGACATGAATATGACGAAAAGTGTCAAGGAAACGAGCATATTTCTTATCAGTTTTTATCTTTTTAATTTGATCTTTCGGTGGATAAGGCAAAGATTCTAAATCTATAACATTTGGTTCTGAAGTCATTTTCTCTTTTCCTTTCTCCTTGAATCTTTGAGCATTACTTGATCGCCAAGTTTCATTATCTTGAGATTTTTCCTTTAAAACATCCCCTGTATCAACTTTATCCTTCTCAGTTACTTTTAAATCTTCCTGTTTTTCTCCCTGATTTTCTCTGACATGTTCCTTAAATAGGGTTCTCGTGTCCTTATCCATAGGATCTTTCGGAATTCTAGGGACTTTTACCCATTCTTCACCTTCAATTTCAGTTCAACATCATTCGTTTTAAGAATTCTTCGATAATTTCTTCCTCTTCATCAAGTAAATTCAAGTTCGTCCTTTTCCTTTACGATATTACCATTTAAATCATTTTCTACCTCATTGTTTCTGCGTTTTTCGCTTCTAGTATCTTCACAATATTTCCTACTTCTTGTAATCACAAAGCATTTACCTCTCTCGGGTTTCTTTCGGTATTACTTGGTAATCCTCCTGGAGGTCTACTGTTGTTACGTTCTCCTTCTCTACTCAAATGATCTTCCATAATCCTTAATGATGCTTCTATAGTTCTCATTCTCGTATCATGTCCACCCATAGACGTTTTCAACATAGTCATATCCTTAGAGACTGAACCTATAGAAGTTATCATAGTTTCTATATTCGAGCTTGAGTAGATACTACACCCATCATATTTTCCATTAATTTATCCCATTTATCAACTCCTTCAAAGTTGGGTTGAACTTTGGGTGACCGGTATAGTTTGAGTAGTATGTTGTGGATAAGATTTAGGTAACGATTGTAGGTTCCGATTTGATGTATTTCCTTGATGAACTTGATTACTATATGGATTCTTATACCGAACTGGATATGGCGGTTGTCCTGGCTTATTAGGGTTTTCAGACCATCTAAAAGTTGGGTGCTCTCTTATGATAGCATTAAAGGAGTTTGAATACGCGTTGTTCAAATTCCTATGCTGTTGTAAAAAACTCACCTCTTCCCTTGAGTATCCTTCTGGTTCTTCTATCCCTAATGACACATTTTCATGACTTGAGTAGTTATTTGGTATGATAGTTTCTGGTTTTACGATCTACTAGCTTCGTAGGTTGTCAAATTTCCTACCCAAATTCTCCAAGTGTGCTAGAACTTCCGTATTCGATGTGCATTCTCCTGCAAATGCTACTTTCCCGGTGCTAGAACCGGTTTCCCACATTCTCGTTATTTTTGGAAATCTTTTCTATAGCATCGTAAACTATTTGGGCTTCACTCATCATTAATGAACCACCACATGCATGATCTACATCTACACGTGAATCTTTCCTTAATTTACGACGAAAAGTTGGATTTGCATATCTAAGGAATAACCATGATCGGGACAAGATCTTAGCAACTTTTTAAATCTCTCCCACGCATTCCCAAGCGTTTCTTCGAGATCCTTGTCTAAAGTTGGCAATTTCGACCTTTAATTCCAAATTTCTACCCGGAGTAAAATACTCGCTTTAAAAACTCGGTTTGAATTTCCTCCCAACTAGTCAATGAATGATGTGGGAGTGACATAAACCAATCTCGTGCTCTTCCTTTTAAAGAAAAAGGAAACATAGACATCCTTGTTAATTCACGATGAGCACCTTGACTTTTGGTCGTATTGCACAATTCTTCGAAAAGATAGAGATGGTGATGTGGATCCTCATCATCCTCTCCTAGAAATTGGGCTCTTGCGTCAATTAGACCAAAAAGATGAGATTTTATTTCAAAATTATTTGCTCCTTCATTGGGTAAACGAACCGGATTATTAGTCCGGTTTATTCTTAAGGTCCGATCACAAATAGGTCTCGGATTTGGTGGGTTATTATTACGATTGTTCGGTTCCGATTTTGATTATTTCTATTCGGTTATTTGGTATTGGTAGATCCCGATTAAGATTTTGGCCATGCCCTTGAGCATGATCTAGCTCTTGTTCGTGTGTTTCATCACGTTTTCACCATTTTCGTATTTTGTTTTGATGATGATTCTCCGTCGGGATTTCCCCGACCGTATGACCTTGTTTCCTTCTCGCTCTTAACTCGCCTTTCGTAAGTATCTATGTCGGGCTTATAAGGAGTAAGTGGGGCCTTACTCTTTCCGGTCATCAACTAACGAAAACCGAAAATAGTTGAAATCGATAAAAGTAAAGATTGGTAACTTACTTATTAGGTAAGTACCAACGAAAAAGAAAATAGAAATGGGGTAAGAAGAGTGTTGACTTATCCTCGAGACTTTTGAGTTAATATAAGTAGAAATCATTCGAACACAATGAATTAGCGTCGTTCCCCGGCAACGGCGCCAAAAAGCTGACGGACCTTTTCTATGCTATCAATCCTTACCGGCAGTGTACCGGGTCAAATTGTAGTGATAGAGTGATGAGTCAGGTGTCGATCCTCAGGGAAACTTGGTAATTCATCGTGTGATTAAACACCGAGAAACTATTATTATCTCAATCTAAGTCGCAATTTTATCATCCAACCAAACTCTAAACTAACAAAGCATAAAACTGAAACAGATATATATAAGTATATAAATATATATATATATCAATAGCAATACCTATATATACTTATATCTATATATATATATATGTATTGCTATTGATATATATATATATATATTTATATACTTATATATATCTGTTTCAGTTTTATGCTTTGTTAGTTTAGAGTTTGGTTGGATGATAAAATTGCGACTTAGATTGAGATAATAATAGTTTCTCGGTGTTTAATCACACGGTGAATTACCAAGTTTCCCTGAGGATCGACACCTGACTCATCACTCTATCACTACAATTTGACCCGGTACACTGCCGGTAAGGATTGATAGCATAGAAAAGGTCCGTCAATTGGACCGTTGGCTTACAAGCATAAGTTACCGGAATCGATGTCAAGGGTCCATAGTGTGTTTCACGTCTCGATGTTGAAGAAGTGTCTGACGAGGAATGATGTCGAAACTACCATTGATCCGGAAATTCTACAAGACAATCTTGCTTATGATGAGAGACCGATCAAGATCTTGGACAGGAAGGAAAAGATGATTAAGAGACGGATGATCCCATTGGTTTTGGTTCAGTGGAGCAATCATTCACCCGAGGAGGCAACTTGGGAAGTTGAAGATGAAATGATCACTGAATTCCATGAGTTCGTGGATCTACCAGGTATGTTCTAGTTTCGAGGATGAAACTCCTTTTAAGGGGGGAGGAATGTAATATTCCGATTTTCGGGAAAGGGCAGACGTGTCATTTTGTGAAAACGAAATATTATTATTTCTTTTCTTTTATTGGAGTTAAGTATTTTATTAATTAATTATACACAATTTTCGAGTTATGTGTATGTAATTAAAGGGATTATTCTGATTTTGGTAATTAAAGGACAATTAAGGAAAAAGGGATTTATGGGAAATTGGTATTTAAGGAAAATTTCACACAATATTCCCATAACCTAGTTAATCAGAATTTCAGTTTTTCCTCTCCTTCTCTGCGCAATTTGATAAGAGAAAAAGGTTAGGGGAGTTCTTCAATTAACTGAAGCAAAGCATGACCGTTTGCAGATCAGAGTAGAGATTTGGAACCGTTGTAAGGAGCACATCGTTTGGATATCAGCGGTAAGGAAGTGCGGCAGTTTTCAGAGGCTGTTTGAATCTGGTTTGTGGATGCAATTAGGTAAGAGACTCTTCCTATGATCTTGATTATGATTCGTAAAGTTAGATTATGTATTTGAGGCGTGTAGATGCTAGGAAAAGAGGTGTTTTTCATTGATCAAGTATCCTAGGTAAATCTTAGGATGATTAGATAAGTTTTCTACGTTTTACTGTGCTGAAAACGATGTTAATTAGGGTAGAAATGACTCAGAAATCGAGCCGTGAAGATTTAGCGTTTTGGGAAGAACCAAGGCGGACGAGCGTCTGAAGTAGTCAGACGGGCGTCCGAGACCCTAGTAGCTCAGACGGGCGTCTGCAATAGGTGGACGGGCGTCTGAGGTGAGATTTTTTATTCAGGATATAGCTGTTTTTGGCAGACGGGCGTTTGGGGTTTAGTGGACGGGCGTCTGGTTTCGGACGGGCGTCCATAGGAGGTCAAACGGGCGTCTGGCCTGTTTTGCCTGGTTTTTACGGTTTTATCACTTCAGTTTCGTTTTGGGTTTTATAATCACTCTATTATTGTTTTAAACCCTTATTTATGATATGATATCATTGGTTAACATAAACAAGCCTGAATTGAACTTCTGATTCGTTCAGTAAAAACACCGAATGTACTCTTAAAGAGAGTTGAAGTTCGGATCCGTCGGAAGGGCATGATAGGCTTGTGCTTTGGTGAATTAGCATTCATCACTGTCTGTGTAATTACTAGGTCTTGTTAATGTCTAGTGGTCTAGGAAGAGAGTAGTTAATGTGAGGGAGATTAATTGAAAACACTTAGGTGGCTAGTTAATCATCCTAATAAATATGTACTTGACTAGAAAAAGATTAAACAACATGTCTCTCTTGGATAGGCACCATTCTTTATCGCGATGTATGCCTACCTCTGAAGGTGGAAGAACCCGTAGGTCAAAAGAACCACAAGTTCGGGTGACTCCGCTGAGATGTGCGTACTATCGGAGCCTACCTAGCCTAGCCTCCATGGATATTGGTGTGATCCACTAATATGTTGCAATCGATATCTCCTGGTGGATATACATCAGGCGTAGCGCCCTTAAGTGCGGTTGTAACAAAGACAAGTTAAGTAGAAACGTTTAGTCAATTCATGTTGATGGACATGGAGTGAACGCTAGATTGAGTCGGTCACACATAATCAACTAAACTTTTAATTATCTTTACTTTATAAATTATAATTGTTGTCATAGCTTCTCTTTCTTACTAAGTATGTTGTACTTACCTCAAATGCATGTTCTCTATGTGTTTGGCGGTGAGAAGACGAACAGGTTGATAATGCTTTCGAGGAGGAGTTGGATGATGACGTTTGAAGACGCCTCATTGGAGATTTTACTTTTTTTCTTTTATTATCCTTATTAGACTGTGGCTTTAGACTTTTGGTCTTACGAGACATGTAGTACCGTTACGTTTCTTTTGGAGAATATCGTACTTTTCTTTTGGATTCGTATTTTTTCTTGAATGTAATAAGTTACATTTCCACCTTTAGATGTTGTTTCTATTCTTGGATGTTTGGAATTTTATACCCGAGTCTTTTGCTTCCATTTGCTTATTTTTGGTACGACGTAGTAGAGGCTTACGTACAAAGTGAATTTTTTTTTATTTTATACGTGCCGAACGTTCCTTTTCCGGATAAGGACTCGGTGTCCGGGAACGGGGCGTTACAGTTGGTATCAGAGCAAAGCGTCTTTTAGGCTTCCTTTCTTTTAAGATAAGTTTTCTCTAGACCTTTTAGTAACGTTCTGGTTTTCTTTGATCATCAGGATGGTGTTCACGAGAACTGGAGCGGGTGCAGAGACTTCAAGAGTTCGACGAGAAAGCCCAACACAGGTCGTAGGAGGCGGTGTTGAGAACTTCTATGGAAAATTTTAACATTCAATGGCCGAGGAATGGATAAGGAGCTTCGAGAAGGCATGCAGGAACATTCATGTGCCTGTGACCGAGATGGCACAACTAGCGGTTAGTTTTCTTTTGGGCGCATCAGAAGCTTGGATTGATGCTATACAGAGTAGTAATGGCAAGGTCACAGACTGGGAAGCTTTTAAAGCAATGTTTTACAACGAGTACTTCCCGGCAATAGTACAGGCAGATAAGCAAGTCAGTTTTTGAAGCACAAGCAGGGTATCTACATGACGGTATCTCAGTATACCAATAAGTTTAATGAGTTGGGACGATTCTATCCCGAGCTTATAAAAGTGGAAGAGAGGAAGATGGCCCTCTATAAGGAAGGGTTAGCTCATGAGATACAGTCTGGCATGTTGGGATTTACAGCGAGAAACATGGCAGAGTTACTGAATAAAGTCTTGGAGGTTGAGACTTTTAGGAAGAAGGCTACGGTGGTTATTGGTAACAAGAGGAACTTTGGGACTAGTCAGGGAAATCACCGAGGAGTCCCACAACAGAATGCTAAGAAGACAACAGATCCTCTGGCAGCTAAGGCCCCAAACTGTGCACCTTTGTGTTCCAAGTGCAACCGGAATCATTCAGGAGAGTGCAGAGCTAGTTCAGGCGATTGCTACATTTGCGGAGAACTGGGGCACTTTTCTAGAGAATGTCCCAACCAGGGGAATAAGGGGAGTACGAGCTGAGGAAACGGTAGAAGCGGCCCAAGCCGACCAGTCCGAGTTTTTGCAGCTGATGCTAGGGACGCAGACCCAGAGGACGATGTTATCTCAGGTACCTCGTTGTTAATTTATTTTATGAGATATTTTTATAGCATGTTTATTCATGATGTAACATTATTTAAATGAATGAACATACATCCTAGGTACGATAATGTTAGATAATCTAGTGGTCAGAGCTTTGTTCGATACGGGAGCGTCTAACACTTTTGTGTCGACCAAGGTAGCTAAGAAGTTGGGTTTACCTTCAGAACCTTTGAGAAACACTTTGGAGATAACTACACCATTAGGAAAGGTAACAAAGGTAACTGGGATGATACCTCAAGTGGACGTTCAAGTCGGACCTTATCAATGCAAGAGCGACTTCACAGTTTTGGACTTTTCAGATTTTGACGTGATTCTTGGTATAGATTGGCTATCCGAGAATTATGTTCACTTGGATTTCCGAGAGAATAAAGTGACTTTTAAAGTACCCGGGAAATCGGATAAGACGTATCAGGGGAATGTGTACAAGCCGAGTAAGAAGCGACATCCGATAATTTCAGCAGTTAAGGCAATTAGGGCTTGTCAGAAGGGTTGTGATGGCTACTTGTTGTACGCCGTGGATTTGGAGCAAGTGAAGCCAAAGCTAGAGGAAACTCCAGTAGTGAGAGAGTACCCTGAGGTGTTTCCGGAAGAGTTACCGGGAAACATGCCGGATAGGGAAATCGAGTTTGAGATCAAGTTGGTACCCGGAGCGGCACCAGTTGCTAAGGCACCCTATAGGATGGCACCGGCTGAATTAAAGGAGCTGAAGGCTCAACTAAAGGATATGCTTGAGAGGAATATAATTCAGCCCAGTACTTCGCCTTGGGGAGCTCCTGTTTTGTTCGTGAAGAAGAAAAATGGTAGCATGAGGATGTGCATCGATTATAGAGCGTTGAATAACCTTACCATCAAGAATAAGTATCCTTTGCCGAGGATAGATGATCTGTTCAACCAGTTGCAAGGCAATAAAGTGTTCTCTGAGATTGATCTTAGGTCCGGTTATCACCAGTTGAAGATCAAGGGGGCAGATATACCGAAGACGGCTTTTAGTACGAGGTATGGACATTATGAGTTCATGGTTATGCCTTTTCAACTCACTAATGCTCCATCTGCATTTATGGACTTGATGCGGCGGGATTTCATGCCATACTTGGATAAGTTCGTGATGGTGTTCATAGACGCCATCCTAGTATACTCTAAGGATGAGAAGGAACACGAGGAACACTTAAGGATAGTGTTGGATACCTTGAAGAAGAACCAGTTATTTGCTAAGTTCTCTAAGTGTGACTTTTGGCTGAAGCAAGTCAGTTTCTTGGGACATGTCATTTCGGGAGATGGCATTCAAGTTGATCCAAAGCAAAGATTGAGGCAGTTGAGAATTGGCCCAAACCTACTACAGTTTCAGAAGTAAGTAGCTTTCTTGGATTGGCTGGCTACTATAGGAAGTTTGTGCAAGACTTTTTGAAGATAGCTACTCCACTCACTAAGCTTACACAGAAGAATGTGAAGTTTGAATGGACTAGAGAGTGTGAAATGGCTTTTCAGACGTTGAAAAAGAAGTTGACTACAGCCCCAGTTCTGGCAGTTCCGGAGATTTTTGATAACTACGATGTCTACACAGATGCTTCGGGACAGGGTTTAGGTTGTGTGTTGATGAAAGGAGGAAAAGTGATTGCTTATGCATCTAGGCAGTTGAAGATGCATGAGAAGAACTACCCGACACACGACTTGGAATTGGCAGCAGTAGTGTTTGCATTAAAGACTTGGAGGCACTACTTATATGGAGTCAAGGCAAGGACCTTCACCGACCACAAAAGTTTAAAGTATTTCTTCACTCAAGAGAATTTGAATATGAGACAGAGGCGATGGTTAGAGTTCGTAAAGGATTATGATTTGGATATCCAGTACCATCCAGGCAAGGCCAATATAGTGGCAGATGCTTTAAGCAGGAAACCAGTATTTGGGGTTTCAAGCGTCGAAGATGTGACAGAAAGGTTAGATGGGCTGGAAATCAACAGGTTTGACCAGATTGAGGATCGACAGTTTGTGGCGCCGATGTTAGCAAGATCTGAGTTGATGGATGATATTCGGGAGAAGCAAGATGAAGACCCAACTTTGGTTGATTTGAAGCGAGTTGCTAGAGAGAAGTCTACAGTGGGTTATGTCCTGGATAAGAATGGGAACCTTTAGTACCAAGATCGTTTGTGTGTGCCTAATGTTGGCAACCTAAGGCAGAGAATTATGGAAGAGGCACATAGGATTGCCTTTCCAGTTCATCCAGGTGCTACTAAGATGTATCGGGACTTGAAAGAAAGGTTTTGGTGGCCATCGATGAAGGTAGAGATAGCCAAGTTCATGGCAGAATGTGAAATTTGCTAGAAAGTGAAGGCAGAGCATAGGAGACCAGGAGGAATGCTTAAGCCCTTGGATATCCCTGAATGGAAATGGGATAAGATTACGATGGATTTCATCACCGGTTTACCGAAGACTAAGGGAGGACATGATGCAATTTGGGTAATCGTGGACAGGTTGACTAAATCTGCCCATTTCTTACCGTATAAGGTTGATATGCCTTTGAAGAAGATGACGACACTATACTTGGATAATATAGTGAAGTTACACGGAGTTCCTATCTCTATAGTCTCGGATCGAGATAGTCGATTCACCAGTCGGTTTTGGAAGAGTTTACAAGAAGCTTTTGGAACCAAGTTAGATTTGAGTACGGCGTTTCATCCTCAGACAGATGGGAAATCTGAGATGACCATCCAAACACTCGAGGACACGCTAAGAGCTTATGTTTTGGAAGTAGGTGGATCATGGGATGATTACCTACCAGTAGCAGAGTTTGCCTACAACAATAGTTACCATGCAAGCATAGGCATGCCACCGTTTGAAACTTTGTATGGAAGAAGATGTAGAACGCCGATGTTTTGGGATAAAGTTGGGGAGAGACAGATCACAAGGCCGGAAATGGTTGAACAAGCTAAGGAAAGGGTTCAGTTGGTTAAGATGAATCTGAAAGCAGCTCAAGACAGGCAGAAAAGTTGGGTAAACGTTAGAAGAAGACCGCTTGAATTTGAAGTCGGTGATAGAGTGTATCTGCGAGCTTCGCCAATGAAGGGAGTGAAACGCTTTGGACAAAAGTGAAAGCTAAGTCCAATGTATATTGGCCCGTTTGAGATTTTGGAAAGGATTTGACCGTTGGCTTACAAGCTTAAGTTACCGGAATCGATGTCAAGGGTCCATAGTGTGTTTCACGTCTCGATGTTGAAGAAGTGTCTGACGAGGAATGATGTCGAAACTACCATTGATCAGGAAATTCTACAAGACAATCTTGCTTATGATGAGAGACCGATCAAGATCTTGGACAGGAAGGAAAAAATGATTAAGAGACGGATGATCCCATTGGTTTTGGTTCAGTGGAGCAATCATTCACCCGAGGAGGCAACTTGGGAAGTTGAAGATGATATGATCACTGAATTCCAAGAGTTCGTGGATCTACCAGGTATGTTCTAGTTTCGAGGACGAAACTCCTTTTAAGGGGGGAGGAATGTAATATTCAGATTTTTGGGAAATGGCAGACGTGTCATTTTGTGAAAACGAAATATTATTATTTCTTTCCTTTTATTGGAGTTAAGTATTTTATTAATTAATTATACACAATTTTCGAGTTATGTGTATGTAATTAAAGGGATTATTCTGATTAATTAAGGAAAAATGGATTTATGGGAAATTGGTATTTAAGGAAAATTTCACAGAATATTCCCATAACCTAGTTAATCAGAATTTCAATTTTTCCTCTCCTTCTCTGTGCAATTTGATAAGAGAAAAAGGTTAGGGGAGTTCTTCAATTAACTGAAGCAAAGCTTGACCATTTGCAGATCAGAGTAGAGATTTGGAACCGTTGTGAGGAGCACATCGTTTGGATGTCGGTCGTCCGAGGTGAGATTTTTTATTCGGGATGTACGGGCGTCCGAGGTGAGATTTTTTTTGTGCGGACGGGCGTTTGGGGTTTAGTGGACGGGCGTTTGGTTTCGGACGGGCGTCCATAGGAGGTCAAACGGGCGTCTGGCCTGTTTTGCCTGGTTTTTACGGTTTTATCACTTTAGTTTGGTTTTGGGTTTTATAATCACACTATTATTGTTTTAAACCCTTATTTATGATATGATATCATTGGTTAACATAAACAAGCCTGAATTGAACTTCTGATTCGTTCAGTTAAAACACCGAATGTACTCTTAAAGGGAGTTGAAGTTCGGATCCGTCGGAAGGGCATGATAGGCTTGTGCTTTGGTGAATTAGCATTCATCACTGTCTGTGTAATTGCTAGGTCTTGTTAATGTCTAGTGGTCTAGGAAGAGAGTAGTTAATGTGAGGGAGATTAATTGAAAACACTTAGGTGGCTAGTTAATCATCCTAATAAATACGTACTTGACTAGAAAAGGATTAAACAACATGTCTCTCTTGGATAGGCACCAGTCTATATCGCGATGTATGCCTACCTCTGAAGGTGGAAGAACCCGTAGGTCAAAAGAACCACAAGTTCGGGTGACTCCGCTGAGATGTGAGTACTATCGGAGCCTACCTAGCCTAGCCTCCGTGGATATTGGTGTGATCCACTAATATGTTGCAATCAATATCTCATGGTGGATATACATCAGGCGTAGTGCGCTTGAGTGCGGTTGTAAAACAGACAAGTTAAGTAGAAACGTTTAGTCAATTCATGTTGATGGACATGGGGTGAACGCTAGATTGAGTCGGTCACACATAATCAACTAAACTTTTAATTATCTTTACTTTATAAATTATAATTGTTGTCATAGCTTCTCTTTCTTACTAAGTACGTTGTACTTACCTCAAATGCATGTTTTCTATGTGTTTGGGGGTGAGAAGACGAACAGGTTGATAATGCTTTCGAGGAGGAGTTCGATGATGACGTTTGAAGACGCCTCATTGGAGATTTTACTTTTGTTCTTTTATTATCCTTATTAGACTGTGGCTTTAGACTTTTGGTCTTACGAGACGTGTAGTACCGTTACGTTTCTTTTGGAGAATATCGTACTTTTCTTTTGGATTCGTATTTTTCCTTGAATGTAATAAGTTACATTTCCACCTTTAGATGTTGTTTCTATTCTTGGATGTTTGGAATTTTATACCCGAGTCTTTTGCTTCCGTTTGCTTATTTTTGGTACGACGTAGTAGAGGCTTACGTATAAAGTGAATTTATTTTTATTTTATACGTGCCGAACGTTCCTTTTCCGGATAAAGACTCGATGTCCGGGAACGGGGCATTACAACAGAAATCTGATGCCATTAAAGGATAGATTGGGTTCTCCTTATGTAAAGTTCATTGAATACAATCCTCCTTATAGAAGATTTCCTTCTTATCATTTTTGCCTAAAAGGATTGTTCGATGTGGGCAAAATACAGAACACTTTACGTGTCAACGAGTCACATATGAATATTGTATGGAAAATATTTTAATGCTTGTTTCTTTTTGAAACGAGGACTGATGGATTACCTTATACTAAAAAAACGTTTATCTCATGATGTGTATCTTTTCAAATAAGTTTTGAGTATGTTTTGTTCCACTTGTGTAGTAAGAAAGCTAAAACAGTAAATAAATAAAAATTAATATATCATCATGTTTGGTTGATCATTCTAGATCTCTTACAACCACAAGATCTGGTAATTCACACACTTGTTCAAAAGTATTGTCACTTTCTTAAACTGTGTGAAAAATCTAAATGGACTAAATTTTAGGACGGGGGTATAAAGTATTGTAACATATTGCAAGAAGAACTAGAAAACATATGAAATGAAATCGTAAAATCAATCAAGTGTAGAAGACATAATCTAACATGGTATCCAACAATGTGTTCACTAATCCATGGGAGAAAAGGAGGATTTTATTATCCACAGAAAGTTACCGAATTGTTATCTCAACTGGTATTCATAGCCTGGGGATCCAAACCATATCCGAAAAAACAACCAAGAAATGATTTACTAAAAACACCCTTGATGTAGACGAAGACCACAAAATATAACTAGATTTAGACTCAAACCAGGCCTGACGTGAACACAATAGACTCCATTCGTGGCCACTAGACTTCATCTAAGAACATCAGCCTCGATGCTCAAGTCAAGTCGCGAACTTCAAATGTAGCTACCATTAGTGTATGCAACACATTTTGCATCAGGTCTGATAGGCAGATTCAGACATAGAGATCAAGTCACCATAATAAAAAATCTCCACCTTGACTTGAACTCTCGTTCAACCAAACCCATTACCAGGTACCAGACGTTTTGTACTTTATGCACAAACTAGTGCCAGACATACATAATTGTTGGTCCGCAATACAAGGCTTGTGAGAGTTCCGATGGGGGTGAATGAACTCACTTCGATTTTGGAGTTTCTTACTTTGAGATCAAATATGCTCAGTAACCACAGACAAGAAAGTAGCTTGTCTGGTGTTACCGGTCTGATTATTCTTTAAATGTAAGTGCAGCGGAATAATGATATATTTCAAAATAAGCCTCGAACTTGGTTTTTCAATGTTGTGTAGTGTGATATAGAGTATTCAAGTACTGAATGTAAAGTGTTGAAAGTAAAGAAGACAAGAAATGTTACCGATCTTTCGAGTGGCGTAATCTCCTACGTGACTGCTTCTCCTGTGACTCGGGAGTTATCACTATTGTACTCTAGACCAATACAATAGGTAAGTGTCCTTGACACCCCATAGATGCCTCACACCCTGCAGATGCTTCACACCCTAAGTAGCCAATCCTTGACACCCTGCAGATGCTTCACTGGTCTACATGCATGCAGCTCATCTTAAGAACTTCCTTTCTCCAACAGCTCATCTGTCTTCTTCGTTGTTCCTTCATACCCCGTAGATGCTTCAACAGGTTCGCCCTTTTCTTGAGAACTTGGTTGATAAGTAAAGTTGGTCCTGCATCCAGTTAATGATACTAAGATGAGAGCTTTCAGCAGGATTTTACTTTGTAGATCTTGATTGCACTCTCTTGATCAAGTAGATCACATGATAGTTTCTGTTAAGCTCCGGTGTTGATCTACTTGATTTCTAGATTTGGATTAGTAAGCTTCTGAGATGAAGATCTTGTTGAGAGATGATTTTGAATTTTCGATGCTTAGCTTTTCTTTCAGATTCTTCAACTCTCTCTCTTTATGTTGTTCTTCTTCATCTTTTTATAGTCTTCGTAGGGTCGGTGTACCGTTGAAGAATGAGTGGCTCTGATTGATTCCTAAGTTGTCCCTTGACCTTTTGAAAATCATCCCGTTCGGCCTTTTAACCGTTGGAGCCTTTGTACTTGATGGATTCTAGAAGATAACATTATAGCATCAAATTCTATTTTAACACTTGTATGATTTCGTAGCCGTTAGATCAAATGTTGATCGGATGGATAGATACACGCCTTTTAATTTATCATTTGTCTTTTAGTCACTTGAGAGCATTTGGTAGTGATAGAATATTGATAATTAACTATCAATATTATGTATATTATGTTTATATTATGTGTATTTCCTAGTCAGTTGCATTTGCTAGTCATTAGCGAAAGCAATTCCTAGTCTTTAGCCATATATGTAGCTGACTGTTATAGGCGTGATTAGGGGAATAATTAGCTAGAAATTACTAGATTGTAATTATATATTGTACCATGTGATTACGGAAATACTACGGAAAATATTCACACATTCTTTCATGGTATCGGAGAACTAGGTTTTCGATATCGCTTCCGCTCTCTCTCTCTCTATTTTTTTTTCTTCTCTTTTCACGTCTTCTTCCCTTACTTTTTTCCGCCGCCGCCACAAAAAATTTTCCCACGCCGGCAAGCTTGTTTCAACAGACATGGGGGACAATACCAAATTTCATCCGGCCCTCTCCATTTCTAATGTGAAATCCATGATTCCAATCACTTTAGATTTGAAGAACAGTGAGTACAATAGCTGGGCATCTCTTTTCAAGGTGCAGGCTCGGGTACACGATGTCATTCACCATATTATTCCTCCTGCTGAGGGTGCTGATTGGGAGGCTTATCTTAAAGCCAAAAATGCTGATTTGACGCTCTGGAAACGCCTTGATGCCGCCGTACTGCAGTGGATTTATGCCACTATTTCCACCGATATCCTCATTTCAATTCTTGTTGATGATGATACGGCGGAAAATGCGTGGAACAGTGTGGCTGCTCTGTTTCAGGATAATCGAAACTCTCGCGCCTTGTATCTCAATAAGGAGCTATCCAATGTGTCTCTCTCGGATTTCTCCTCCACCGGGGCATATTGCAACCATCTCAAGTCCCTCTCGGACCAGCTTAAGAATGTCGGGGCTCCGGTCACCGATCAAGCGTTGGTGCTGAAATTACTTCAGGGATTGACGGAGCAGTATGGGAATTTTGTTACCGTGATACAAAATAAGAAGAATCTGCCCTCCTTTGCTACTGCCAGGTCGAAATTAGCTCTTGAAGAAACGACGATCACGGAACGAGTCAAGCTCGACTCACCGGCGTCAACCATGGCCGCTTCATCGGAGCACCGACCTTCTTCTCCAAATACTGTTGATGCACGGGCTGGAGGATCCTCCCATTCCAGGCCACACAAGAACAATAACGGTAACCGCGGCCGGAAAAATGGGGGTGGACGTGGACTGTAAGCTGCAAGTGGCGGCCAACATTCAGCTACAGGTACTAGCCAAGGTGGACATGGAGGACGAATTGGTGGTCAGCCCATGTATCAACATTGGCAACAACCACCTCCTTGGTGGGCTATGTATCCAGCCCAATGGGCAGTACCCCCATCGCCCTACCCGACGCAGCCCTTCTCTCGGCCTCATCAGCAACAGCCCGGAGTGCTTGGCCCACGGCCACAATTGCAACCTCAAGCATATCAAGCTGGAGTTGGGTACACCCCAACAGACATTGCCGCAGCTATGCACACGATGACGAACTCTCCTCAGGATCCGAACTGGTACATGGACACAGGGGCAACGTCACATATGACGTCCTCCCCAGGTAATCTCTCGTCTTATTATAATTCGAGCACTAAAACCGGTATTACTGTTGGTAGTGGCTATTCTATCCCTATTCGTGGTTTCGGACATGCTTCTTTATCTCCTCCCCATCCCTCTTTATCTTTAAACAATGTCCTCCATTCTCCTCACCTCATTAAGAATCTTGTGTCAGTCAGAAAATTCACTACGGATAATAATGTTTATATTATTTTTGATCCCTTCGGTTTTTCTGTGCATGATATACAGACCCGGACGCGTCTAATGAGGTGTAATAGTACTGGTGATCTTTATCCCATCACTAACAAGAGCTTGAATAAACCTGCTGCTTTCTTGTCCTCTTCAGTATGGCACAATCGGCTAGGTCACCCGGGGGTGTCGGTTTTTGATTCTCTTAGTTGAATAAATTCATTGATTGTACCAGTAATTCTCGTTCTACTTGTCAATCATGTATTCTTGGAAAACAAGTTAAACTGCCATTTGATCGTTCTACTTCTGTTACAATTTCTCCGTTTGATATTATTCATAGTGATATTTGGACCTCTCCTGTTCTCGGTGTTTCGGGGTCTCGGTATTACGTTTTGTTTTTGGATGATTATTCTCAATTTTTATGGACATTTCCCATTGCTAAAAAAACCCAGGTGTTATATTATTTTTCGAAACTCCAATCTTACATTTCCACCCAATTTGAACGTAATATTAAAAATATTCAATGCGACAATGGGGGTGAATATGCGGGTGGTCCGTTTCGGGAGTTTTGTAATTCTCGTGGTATTCAGTTTCGCTTCTCGTGTCCTCATACATCATCTCAAAATGGTAAAGCTGAACGTAAAATCCGGTCTATCAATAATATCATACGCACTCTTCTTACACATGCGTCCTTACCCCCGTCGTTTTGGCCGTATGCGTTACACATGGCCACCTATCTTCTAAATATTCTTCCAAGTCGCTTATTGAATCAAGCCTCTCCACATAAAATACTCTACCACAAAGATCCCTCGTATGATCATCTTCGTGTTTTCGGGTGTTTATGCTTTCCTCTATTTCCGTCCACCACGATCAACAAACTTCAAGCACGTTCTACGCCTTGTGTTTTTCTCGGCAATCCACCGGATCATCGGGGGTACTTGTGTTATGATATGTCGAGTCATAAAATTCGCACGAGTCGTCACGTACGATTCGATGAAAATACTTTCCCTTTTTCCACTCTCAATAGTCCAGCCAACGGCTCCTATGATTTTTTAGAGGATGGCCTCTCTCCTATTCTGTTCCATCACCTTCTCAATCCCTTACAGCCCACGGCCCAAACTACTCCTCCTACCCAACCACTCAGTACAGCCGCCTCCCAAACCCAACCGCCTATACAGGAACCAGCCCAACATCCTATACAGGATCCAGCCCAACAACCTGTTCCTGGACCAGCCCATGCGCAGTCACCTCCCCCATCGCCCCCCACCCGCAGGCCTACTACTTGGAGCCAGTCCGGCATTTACCGACCCAATCCTAAATATCAATCAGATGCTACTTTTCATCTCGTAGTCAATAAATCCCCACTTCCCCGCACACCTTAGCGGCACTCCGGGATCCGAATTGGAAAATGGCTATGACTGACGAATATAATGCTCTGATTAATAATGAGACGTGGGATTTGGTACCCCGCCCTCCGGATGTTAATATTATACGGTGTATGTGGATTTTTACTCATAAAGAAAAATCTGATGGCTCGTTTGAGCGGCATAAAGCTCCTCTTGTAGGTGATGGCAACACGCAACGGGTTGGTATTGACTGTGGGGAGACGTTTAGTCCGGTTGTCAAGCCGGCTACTATTCGGATAGTTTTGAGTCTGGCTTTATCCAAAAGATGGGATATCCGACAATTGGATGTGAAGAACGCGTTTTTGCATGGCAAGTTGAAAGAAGAGGTATATATGCATCAACCTATGGGGTTCCGGGACTCGACTCATCCTGACTATGTGTGTCGATTACGGAAATCTCTTTATGGCTTGAAACAAGCACCCAGGGCATGGTATAAACGGTTCGCGGATTATGTGTTGTCTATTGGGTTCACCAATAGTGCATCGGACACGTCTTTATTTATTTACCGGCATGGGTCTGATATGGCTTACCTTCTGTTATATGTTGATGACATTATTTTGACGACTTCGTCTAGCCAGCTTCGTACTACGCTTGTTGACCGACTTAGTGCTGAATTTGCGATGAAGGATTTGGGTCTTATGCATTATTTTCTGGGTATTCGGGTCACACGTCATCATGATGGTCTGTTCTTGACCCAGAAGAAATATGCGGCTGAGATTATTGACCGGGCAGGTATGGGAAGTTGTAAACCCGCCCTTACTCCAGTGGATACAAAGGGCAAACTCAGTGCATCCTCTGGGGCACCGTTTGAGGATCCCACTCACTACCGCAGTCTTGCCGGGGCCTTACAGTATCTCACCTTTACGCGCCCCGACATCTCTTATGCTGTTCAGCAGATATGTTTACATATGCACGATCCACGGGTTGAGCACATGCAGGCTCTCAAACGCATTATTCGATATATTCAGGGTACTCTCCATTTTGGATTACATTTATATGCGTTACCTATCACGAACCTCGTGGCTTACACTGATGCTGACTGGGGAGGGTGTCCTGATACTCGACGTTCCACGTCTGGGTATTGCGTATTTTTGGGAGATAACTTGATCTCCTGGTCTTCCAAGCGACAACCCACTCTGTCCCGTTCTAGTGCTGAGGCAGAATACCGGGGTATGGCTAATGTTGTGGCCAAGTCCTGTTGGTTACGCAATCTACTCCTTGAGCTTCATTGTCCACTGGATAAAGCCACATTTGTGTATTGTGATAATATTAGTGCCGTCTATCTCTCAGGGAATCCCGTTCAACATCAACGCACGAAACATGTCGAGATGGATATTCACTTTGTTGGTGAACGAGTTGCCCGGGGGGAGGTCCGAGTTCATCATGTACCCTCACGATATTGTTAAGGGCTATTTTATATGAAATTTTATGATACTTTTCCTATGAATTTCCCCACATTAGTAATATTTTGCATTGAATTTGGGCGTTATAATTAATATAATGAGTAAAGTTGCTTTTAAATTAATTAATTGCAAAATGGGCTTAAGAGTGAGCTTTATTATAAGTTTTATATCATTTTGGGCCATATTATGTTTTTGCATTTTCTTAATTATGATATAGATGATGATAATATCAAAGGGATGAGGTGGAATGTAGATAAGCTCAAGTTTGTTAGAGGAGAGAAGCAAATGTGCATCAACAAGTGGAGAGAGCCGTTACATCTCAACAGAATTCAGTTGCAGAGATATGGAACGGGCGTTCCAGAAATCAAACTGGCATTCAAAGTCCAGCATGAAGCTCTGAAATGAAGAAAAAGCAGTTCAAACGCGCGTTCCATCACCAGAACGGGCGTTCCAGAGGTGAAACCAGCGTTCGGTCTGCAGACATACTGTTTTTTCTATAAATAGGCCTCATTTGTAATCACATAAGAGGGGAAGGCATACAGATTATTAGATTTCCTTTCTTCCCAGATCAAAAATCTAAGATTTCTCAGAGCTCAAACAGTCATAAAAGTAGATTCAATTCACTTTTCAGCTTAGATTTTATGGATTTCTCTTCAAGCATTGTAATCAATCACTCCATGGATAGCTAAACAGCTCTTGGCAGCATTGGGGATGCAATTTTCTTATTGATTTTTGGGTTTCTTATTCTGATTTACTGTGTTCTTCTATTGAGGTCAGATCTTTAGCTTGTTTTATTGTTTAATTTCATTAATATCGAAAGATGGTGATTGCATGATTGCTTCATTGAATGAAAATTCTATGAACTAAGATCTCCTTGCTATTTGATTGAACAATTGACTGTTAGCTAGAACAAAAGTTGCTCGGTTGTTGTTTAGGTCGTTAAATCGAAAGAGTTACACCTTGCTTGTTAATTGAATTGAACGATTTGAGAGATTAGATCGTTTTGCTTTTGAATAGGTGGACCCGCCTCTGTTTTAGAAACACAGTGAATCCATTATAAGAGAATCCTTAATTCTTGAAGTAAATTGTTGATCCAATGTTGCCGCTTTTCTCTAAATTGCTTGTTAATCGAATTTCATAGATTAAGTTTTAGTTACGTTCCTGTTTAATTGATTTTAGTTTCTTTGCACTTTTAACTTTCAGTCCGAAAAATCCTTCCATAGCTTTGAATCAACTTCGGTTCTCTGTCTATGCAACTGCTAACTTTTAAATCTAAAACACAAAACGTTCTCATCAAACCATCTCCCTGCGGATCGACACCCTTACTTACCCTACTGTACTAACAACTACCCGATATTCGGTCGGTTAGGAGTTAGTTGCATTGTAAGTTTCGGTTTATAAATTTAGTTTGTTTGTTTAGTGCAATTTTTTCTCCAAACAAAATGGCGCCGTTGCCGGGGACGTGCTGTTTTTGATTGTGTTTTTATTGTTTTAGGTGATAAGAAAGCAAATCGGTGTTTTGAAGTTGGTTTTTTTCGAGCTCCTTCTGCTCTGTTTCTGCTGATTTTGCTCTCTGTTCTGACCAAACGCACGTTCTGGACATTGAACGCCCGTTTTATAATCTGAACGGCCGTTTAACTTGTTGAACGAGCGTTTGTACTTGAACTGGCGGTCTATTTCAGAACGCCCGTTCTGATTCTCCCTGCTGTTTTCCTGTTTTCTGTCATTCTTGGATCCCTTCTTCCGTTTGACTCCGGTTTATGTTAACTCGGAGCAAGCAAGGCACTCTTGTTTTTGATCCTGAGATTGAAAGATCCATTGTTCGTCCAAATCGCAGACAAATCCGTTCTCGCACCCAAATTTTTGAGGAAAATTTGGAAGAGAAATTCCGGAAAGAAATTGAATAGTTTGTCTTCGAGATGGCTGACGATACAAGGACCCTAGCTGATTATGCCAGACCGGGCGTGGTCAGAGTTAATCCTGGAGTTATCATACCAGCCATTGCAGCTCCAACATTTGAGCTTAAACCTGCTTTGATTCAAATGATGCAACATGCATCTATTTTTCATGGGTACCAATCGGAAAATCCTCACACCCATATCCGCACATTTCTTGAAATCTGTGGTACTACAAAGTTACAAGGTGTTGGCGAGGATGTCATTAAACTCAAGTTATTTCCATTCTCCTTGAAGGGTGAAGCCAAGGAATGGTATAACTCTTTACCCGTTGAGTCTATCACAACATGGGAAGAATTGGAGAAGGAATTTCTAAGTCAATACTTTCCTCCATCTAAGACTGCTCAGTGTCTTAGTGATATTTATACTTTCACTCAGCAGCCCAACGAATCTTTCTTCGAAGCCTTCAAGAGATTTAAATCTTTACTCAGAAAATGCCCCCATCACGGTTTAGACTTGCAAAGACAAGCTAATACGTTTTACAGTGGTTTGACTGAGTTGACCAAAGGCATGGTCAACAGCTCTAGTGGTGGGACATTTCTGAAGAAGACCCCACAAGAAGGATGGGCGTTGTTTGAGGATATAGCAAAGTATAACTATGCTCCTTCTTATCAAGCTATCCAAGCACCTGCACCAAAAATCGAAGAAGTAAATATGCAGAATCAATTGATTTCCTTACTTCAACAACAAAGTTGCTAATCTTTCCACGAATTCGAATTCTCAGTCTATGAATCAGCTTCAACAAAACGCCCAAGTTTTGTTTTGCGATAATTGCAATCAAGTTGGCCATGCGTTTGGTCAATGTCAATTTCCACCCAACTATCAAGTCAATGCTATCCAACATGCGAGGCAGTATACGCCGATAGTTTGCCAAACTTGTGCTGTAGAGGGACATACGTCTCCTGCTTGTCCTAGGAATGGGCAAAATCCTGAAGTCAATGCATTTTATGGCCAATCCAATCAAAGATTCCCGAATCAATATTCTGGTCCAAGCAATTTCCAAAATCAGGGGTATAACCAAGGTTCTCAGAACGTCAATAGGAACCCAAATAACTATCGAATCAATCTTCGGGTTTTCCTACGTCTACTCAAAGATTCAATCAAAAGCGGCCTAACAATTCTACTCCCTGCTTCTGGCAATAGGCCCAGTCAATCTGTTAGTCAGAGTTCTCAAAATCCCCCTGGATTTCCTATCCCAAATGAAATTGTTACGAGGTTGGAAGAGCAAACAAAGACGATCAAGAACCTCGAGAGACAATTGGGACAGTTGGCTGAACAGCTTGCTTCCAGACCACCTGGACATTTGCCAAGTTTTACTGAGAAAAACCCCAGTGGAAGTGGTCAAGTCAATCAAGCTAATCTGAGTCAATGTACTGCTCTTGTTCCATCTCCTTCCTACAGTCAAGAAGATACTAATGCTATCAGCTTGAGATCCGGCACTCAACTCTCTGGTCCACAGAACCAGGGAAACCACTATCCCCTCCTGCCAGTGGAAGTGCAGGAGGGGGAGATGAGAAGGCCTATTTCCCCAAACCGATAAAGAGCACTCGTGAGACTAATCCCACGAGGGATGAGGCGGAAGGATCTAAAGTAGACACGCCTGTGAGCAGTGAGAACTCTATTGAGAAAGCGCATGAGCCCGTGAGGACAGGAGTTGAAAAGTCTGTAAGATGGAAAGATCTTGAGGACCAAGCCGTGAGCCCCTCTCTTAAGAAAGTCTTTTCAGAAGACGATTTGAAGAAGCTCCCGTTCCCTCCGAGAAAGACTAGTATTCATTTATGTGAAGACAAGAAATATGAGAAGGTACTCAACCTCCTGAAAAACACCCAAGTTAACTTGCCATTATCTGACGTGTTGGTTGAGATGCCCAAGTATACTAAATTTATAAAGGATGTGTAGAAGAAGTTGGAGGGCATGGGAAGGTTGGTTGGTGAGGATTGTTCCATGATGAGTTATGAAGATGTACCTGTTAAGAAGGGTGATCCTGGACGATTTGTCCTTACTTTGCAGATTGGAGGTCTTGTTTTCCCTAATTCTTTATGTGATTTAGGAGCTTCAATTAGTCTTATGCCTCTGTATGTGTGTCAACAACTCCAATTAGACCATCTTTTGGAACCTACCACCATGAGTATTCAGTTCGCAGACAGATCATCCAAGAAAGCAACAGGGATCTTAAAGGATTTGTTGGTTCAGGTCGATCGATTCACCTTTCCCGTGGATTGGTATGTCTTAGATATCCAACAACCCAATACACCCCTGATTCTTGGACGACCATTTATGTCTACTGCTAAAGCCCTTATCGATTGTGATGATGGGGCTAAAGTGACTTTGCGTGTTGGAAATGAAGAAGTGAGCTATAGTGTATCTAAAGCTATCAAAAGACCTTCTGAATGTCCAACTGGCTATTCTATTGAGGAATCATCTGATGATTTCAGTAATTTTCTAGATGAGCAAGTCCTTGCAGTAGATTCTGAATATGAACGCTTGATCGATAATCTAAATCAATATGGTAGGATAGATTTGAATGAGCTTGGAGTCGAAACTGAAGATGAAGTTGCGAGGCATAAAAATCTTTCGCCTTCAGAGGAAGTGGACTTATTAGAAGCTATGTTGCTTTCCTCTGATAATCTGCAAAGTACAATTTTAAAATCTAGTTTGGAAGAACCCCCGATTGACCTTGAGTTGAAACCGCTACCGAAGCATTTAAAGTATATCTTCCTACAAGATGGTAACAAGCTTCCTCTCATCATTTCATCCAAACTATCCCGGATTGAGGAATTAAAGTTAATCAACGTCTTGAAAGAAAATGCGCATGCTTTTGGATGGCAAGTCGGGGATATCAAGGGGATATCTCCGGACATCTGTATGCATAAAATCAAGACAGAAGATGGAGCTAAAAGAGTGAGACAACCGCAAAGGAGGCTGAATCCTCATATGCAGGAGGTTGTCAAGAAAGAAATCATCAAGTTGTTAGATATGGGAATCATATATGCCATCGCAGACAGCGATTGGGTGTCGCCAACTCAAGTAGTTCCCAAAAAAGGGGGGATTACAATTGAGAAAAATGAGAAGGGAGAAGAGGTTGCTATAAGACTTGTGACTGGTTATCGAGTTTGCATTGATTATAGAAAGCTTAACGAAGTCACGATGAAAGATCACTTTCATCTTCCTTTCATTGAACAAATGCTTGAGCGTTTGGCCGGCCATGCTTTCTACTGTTTTCTAGATGGCTATTCTGGTTATTTTCAAATTCCCATTGACCCGAAAGACCAAGAGAAGACCACCTTCACGTGCCCCTATGGTACTTTCGCCTACGGGAGAATGCCATTTGGTCTCTCGTAATGCTCCGGCCTACATTTCAAAGATGTATGTTGGCGATATTTGACGGACTCGTGGAGAAATGTATGGAAATTTTTATGGACGATTTCTCGGTTTTCGGTCAAACTTTCGATGATTGTCTTCGAACCTTGATCGGAGTCTTTGAAAAGATGTGTGGAAAAGAACCTCATCCTCAATTGGGAGAAATGTCATTTCATGGTTGAGGAGGGTATCGTTCTTGGCCATAAAATTTCATCCAAAGGTATCGAGGTGGATAAAGCGAAAGTGGAAACTATTGAGAAAATGAGCTTTCCAACTAATGTGCGTGAGATACGCGGTTTTCTTGGTCATGTGGGTTTCTACAGACGATTTATCAAAGACTTTTCCAAAATTGCTAAACCTTTATCCAACCTACTTCGTAGTGACGTTGAATTTCATTTTGATGACGAGTGCAAGCAAGCATTTGAAATGCTTAAGTGTCAGTTAATATCTGCTCCTATCTTGATCTCGCCAGATTGGAATCTTCCTTTTGAACTCATGTGCGATGCATCTAACTACGCGGTTGGTGCAGTTTTAGGCCAACGAGTGCAAGGAAAATTCCAACCGATCTATTATGCGAGTCATACTCTAAACCCCGCACAAGTTAACTACACTACAACGGAAAAAGAACTGCTGGCGGTTGTATTTTCTATGGATAAATTCCGCAGTTACTTATTGGGAGCTAGAGTTATAGTCTAGACAGATCATGCTGCTCTGCGCTATTTGTTGAAGAAGCAAGACGCTAAACCGCGCTTACTACGTTGGATTCTCACCCTACAGGAGTTTGATGTGGAAATAAAAGATATAAAGGGTAGTGAAAACGCAGTAGCGGATCATGTTTCGCGATTGTTGAATGAGAAAGAGGATGTCCCTGACGATATTGATATGTATTTTCCTCTTGAAAGTGTTATGCTTGTTGATAACTGTCAATCTGAAACCCCATGGTACTCTACCTTCGTCAACTACCTTCACTCCAATAATTTGAATCCTGAGTTTTCTTACCAAGAGAAAAAGAAGTTTTTCTCTGATCTTAAGTACTACATCTGGGATGAACCGTATTTATTCAGAATTTGTAAGGACGGTTTGCTTCGCAGGTGTGTTCCTGAATCTGAGCAACATGCTATAATCGAACAATGCCATAGTGGACCCACAGGTGGCCATTTTGGTACTTGGAAGACGGTTGCGAAGATTTTTCAGTCTGGGTTCTATTGGCCATCCATCTTTAAAGATACCGAAGCCTTTTGTAAAGGCTGCGACAGATGCCAAAGAACCGGAACTCTAACTCGACGTTACGACATGCCATTGACACCCATCTTGGAATGTGAAGTTTTCGACGTATGGGGGATTGACTTTATGGGTCCTTTTCCTTCATCTTGCGGAAACAAATACATTCTGGTTTGCGTAGACTACGTGTCTAAATGGGTCGAGGCCATCGCCACTCCTCACAACGATCATAAAACAGTTATGAAGTTTCTTAAAAAGAACATCTTTGCGAGGTTTGGGTGTCCGCGCGCTCTAATTAGTGACGAAGGAACACATTTTTGTAACCAACCCCTGGACAAAGTTTTAGAGAAGTATGGGGTTCACCACAAAGTTGGTACACCATACCACCCTATGACAAGCGGTCAGGTTGAGCGGAGCAACCAGAGTCTGAAAAACATTCTGGAAAAGATGGTCAATAGTCACAGGAAAGATTGGAGTCTGAAACTGGACGATGTCCTTTGGGCGTATCGCAAAGCTTACAAAACACCGATGGGTACATCTCCTTTCCAGATGGTTTATGGTAAACCATGCCACTTGCCAGTCGAGCTGGAGCATAAAGCTTATTGGGCGACAAGGTTCTTAAACTTTGATTCCCGAGCTTGTGGAGAGCATCGGCTACAACAGTTGCATGAATTGGACGAATTCAGACTCCGAGCGTACGAAAGCTCCCGGATAAGCGAAGATAGGATGAAACTCTTTCACGATGCGAAGATAAAAAAGAGAGAATTTCTTGTGGGAGAGTTGGTTCTCTTATATAACTCTCGTCTGCATCTCTTTCCTGGAAAGTTACGGACTCGATGGTCCGGTCCTTTTGAAATTCTCAACATCTATCCCGGAGGTGTGCTAGAGCTTAAAGGCTACGGCGATCAACCCTTCAAAGTAATGGTCAAAGGTGTAAGCACTACATCGGTCAACCGAAAGAAACACCTTTGATTGTTAAATTCCTCGACGTTTTCGGATGTTGTAGTCCAGAAACTGAGGACTTTGATGAGTTCTCGCCCGAGTTATTCTCCGAGGGAGGTAGCCCTGAGACCATGGAGGAGGTCCTTGCCGGAAGTTGGGATATGGAGGAGTTGCGTCGAGAAATGATATCAAAGAAGAAACAAAAGAAGAAGGAGTCTACCACGAGGACACTTCAGCGTCTTTGGCAGTTTTTTCGTAAACTCACTCCTGGTATGCATTATGTCTACCGTCACCCTGACAATCACACTTTGCATAATGTGGCGAATGGAAAAGTGACATGGCCCGATCCGGGTTGAGTTTCAACGTTTTGTCGAGCTACCGACAATAACTGAAGCGCTACTAGGAGGCACCCTAGATATCTTTTTCTTTCTATTTTGCGTTGTTTGATTTCTGTTTCGTTTCTGTTTGTTTGTCTAGTTTTTGACGAGCGTTGCCTGTTTCAGTCTCCGGTTGAGATGGCTGAGGAGGATGAGCGATACCCTTACGGCATACCTACGCATGAGTTCTTTGGGATGTCCGAGCCTGAGTTCGAGTTTGTCAGTAGGATTCATGCCATTTCCCTAGAGGAGGGCCCTGGCGGCTTGAGGGTTCTGGATGCAGATATTGACATCCTCACCCGAGTCCAGACTTTCACCTTTGTTGTCATCTTGCCTCCATTTCTGTCTGGCGGGGATGGGGAGTGGACCATCGAGGAGCTCGAGGATGACCTTGATAGGCCATTCACAATCCTCAACGATCCTTTCCTCGCTGATCTCGTCTTAGTGTTTGGGGAGGAGCATGCCCGTGGGATTGAGCGAGCTGGAGAAGATTGGAACCTTCAGTATGATTTTGATCTCTGGCCTGCCATTGACCTGCTTCGCCGTCTCATACGTCTGATCGATTGGTCCTCGCTCTATGACTAGTTTTTAGTTAGTGTCTGTTTCTAGTTTTAATCGTCGAGCCATCGACGTTAAACAAAAGCGCTTGGTGGGAGGCAACCCACCGTTTCTTTGTATTTCATTTTCTTGTCTGTCTTGCGACGTTTTGTGTTTAAATTTATATTAACGTTACTTGGAATTTTAAAATTTTCTGTTGCTTTACACTTTTTTTGTCTGAACGCCCGTTTCACTGTTTGAACGCCCGTTCGGATTGCCAATGCACTCTCTGTATCAATTTTTGTACTTTGAACGCCCGTTCTGAATCCCAAACGGGCGTTCCACCTGTTTATAAAAGAAAAAATTGAAGAACCCTTCATCATTTTCATCCGCCCCTTCCTCTCCAAAAACGGTTTCTCTCCCCATTCTACCCTAAATTCCTCAAATCTTCACCAAATTGAGCGCTCTTTAGCTCAAAAGAACGCCCTTAATCCCCTCTTTTCCAATCTCCAAGCTTTTCCTCTGTTCCTTACACCAGTTAACACGCATTGAGGCTGCAACAGTGCGACTTTTTGGTTCAAAAAATCCACGATTTTGCACGCATTCGGGAGTTTGAAGCCTTCTAATCACCGTTTCCACTCATCCCACACTTAATTAGGTAAGCAATCATCGTTTTTACTTTCATTCACTCACAGAAATTGGATTTCAACATTTCACAACTCACGCTCTAGTCATGTTTATTTGTCTAATTTGTTTTTTTTGTTTGTTTTTTTTGTTTTTCCTTTCTGTGTGTTGTTTGATGAACGGTGGTTTCGGTTTTGCGTTTGGTGTTGGATGGGGTGTTGTGGTGTTTGTTTGGTGGCGGGCTGATTCGGTTGAATCACTGTTCTTCTGGTTGTAGCGAATATGTCTCGTAGAGCGGGTAAGGAGCCCATAGTTGAACCCCCTAGGCAGAAGAAACGTAAAGGTGATGACTATGGTGGTCCCCGACAGTCTACGGGCGGGGTTAGAATAGGAAGTCCTAGGGGCCCCACTCGAGACCCAATCCCTCTCCCGTTTTCTCAGCGTTTCATAAGCCCGAAAGCCATGAATCTTTTTACCCAAGAGTACGTATCCCGGAAAATGCTGATTGAGAGGGAGATAGTTGAGGATAAGGTTGACCCCGCCTTTTTGACGACGCTTAGAGATCGGGGGTGGGACGTTTTGATGGTCATTCCGGAAACTCTCGTAAATGACACTCTTGTGCGGGAGTTCTTTGCTAACCTCGATCCCAAACATTTAAGCGGCTTTGTCATGGTTAGGAAAGTTAAAGTCCCGTTTTCCCTAAGGCTATCAATGCTAAGTACGAGCTTGAGGATTTGGATGGCGTAGACCATCGTGTTGAGATTAAGGAATTAGTAGACAAAGTGGATGCGACCCGTTGGAGGATTTACGGTTGTTGGTTGATAAGGATATTCCGTGGACTTATAAACACGGGAAGAGGGATGAACGTAAGGACATAACCACTACGCATTGGCCCGAGGATTGGAGGGTAAAATGCAAGTTCTTCCAAAACCGGTTGCGTCCTACGGATAACATCACCCATTTCGGCCTCGAAGATCTCGGTTTGTTGTATGCTATAGAATGGGGGATCGAGGTGAATGTTGGGGAAATTATTTATGATGAAGTCTTCAAGCATTTGAAGAATCCTAACCGTTGTATCATTTGCCCTCACCTTATCCACAGCCTTTGCCTAGACGCCGGGGTCCCTGAATACAAATCCGATCACAGGCCTAAGAATCCTCGGGGCATTCAGAAAGAAACGAAAAAGGCTACCCCGAAAACCTCAGCTAGTACTGCTCCGCCCGGATCATCGTCTTCCGCACCACTTTCTGCTCTATCCCCTTCTGACAGGTTGCAGCTGAGCATTGCACACAGTTTACGAAAGTGGATGCGTATTCTTTGTTGCACTCAAAATGATATTTTGGCAAATCAGATGGAGCTCAATCGGGGCAACAAAATCACAAAAGAATCAAGGTTCGCTCCAAACACCGTTGAATTCCTGTTTGAAGACGAGGTGGAGAGCACCATTGCTCGTGTTATACCCGGAATATCTGCACCATCTAGAGATGAAGGGGCTGCTGAGGCTGAAGATGACGAGGATGATGAGGATGACGATGCCGATGCTACAGATAGTGCAGCTGGGACAGATTCTGATGAGTGATATGCTGCTGCGGTTGTTTGTTTTTCAAATTTTGATGTTGTAATAACTCTCTCCACACTTTATTTCCATTTCCTTTGTTTTTCTACTACTACTTGAGCTTCTTTTTCAGTTGAACTAGTTTTGGCCTGGTTTTGGAAGGCCTTTTGACTCGTTTTTTCTTTTGTTGGCGGCTTGTGATGATAATGGGCATACTATGTTTTGTTTTTCTTGTCCTGCTGCTATTTTTGTTGTTTGAACGCCCGTTCTAGGTGTCAAACGGGCGTCCTGCCTACTCTTTTCAATGATTTTAGTCTCTGTTCTAATTTCTGCTGTTTGAACGGACGTTCAGAATTCTGAACGGGCGTTCTGTCGTCAGGACGGGCGTTTGATTACCTAACCGCGCGTTCAGTTTCTCCAGGACAGAAATATATACCTTTCCCACCTCTTTCTTCCATTCGTTATCTTGGATACTTGTATGTGAACTTATATAGCACTATTTTACTACAACGATGCTCCATGCTTTTCTCAAGTGTTACAGGTACCCTTTACGTTTTTCTTTCTATATGGACATCGTTGTTATGTTTTTCATGCTCTTGCCTGCCACCGATATCCAATCTCGATAAAAGGGAGCTAAGTACTCTTATCTATTTTCTTTTGGCCAACTTGAGGACACGTTGTCAATTAAGTGTGGGGGAGGGGAATATTCAATTTTAATCTATATCATCTTTACTCATAATTTCTTAATTCCATGCGGAATGAGCCAATTTTGAAATTTTTTGTCCCGAATAAGCGAATGCATATCTTGTTTTGAGTTTATATCATTGAAGCGTTATTTTACATATTTAGTATATTTAGATGTTTCACCCCACTATTTATCACATGCCATAGTAGATGATGAGCTATAATTTTAAGCTATGCCCAATTTGATTAGAAAATTTTAATGATTATTGCATGATTCTTTGCTTGCATACAAGTTTGGAAAATTTTAATAGTTTGTATCCAGAAGTAAAGTATGTCATACAGTGAATATCCGTAAGTTTCAAAAGTGATAAGTGAATGGTAACTAATGTCCTTGCGTATTGATTAATGAATAAATCATTGATTGAGGTGTTATGCTCAGTAGGTTTGAATTGCTTTTAGCATGTTAACCACTGCCAGCCAGAAATCTCGATCAATGAAATTAGTTGTGTGTGTCGGAGCTGGTTTATGATTTGAGTGCGGTAGGGTATACCTCGTATGTCCTATTCCACTATGATGACCAAGAGCTTACGACAAATCGAAAAAAGTCGCTTTATGATTTGAGTAGATAGGGGATTATCTCGAAATGTCCTACTCTACTATGACGGGCAAAAGCTTATCTGATGTGTGTTACAAAGAAAAGAAAAAATGGAAAAAGTGATATAAAAATCGAAAAATGTTATTATGAGTAAGTTAAGGGCTTAGTTACCATGTACTTTATCCCCAGTAAAAACTGAAGATATGTTGAAGGGATCATCCTCTAAGTATGTCGGAAATATCTTTGAATACTCCCTGTTACTATTTCTCAAATATGTATGTTTTGTGAAGTGCTTGTTATAATCGTTTTTATATTTCTAATTTAACTGGGATGTTAGCTAGTTTTGCTTGAATGGATTTCAAGTGTGGGATTAGTGGAATTTACTATGGCAGTCCACACATACACTTGGGTGAGTCTCTAAAGTATTGAATATATTTTATAATTGCTAAGATGCATATGTATCTCGAGCGATGCTTATGTATTGTTTTGTTCGGGACGAACAAAAAGCCATGTGTGGGGGAGTTGTTAAGGGCTATTTTATATGAAATTTTATGATACTTTTCCTATGAATTTCCCCACATTAGTAATATTTTGCATTGAATTTGGGCTTTATAATTAATATAATGAGTAAAGTTGCTTTTAAATTAATTAATTGCAAAATGGGCTTAAGAGTGAGCTTTATTATAAGTTTTATATCATTTTGGGCCATATTATGTTTTTGCATTTTCTTAATTATGATATAGATGATGATAATATCAAAGGGATGAGGTGGAATGTAGATAAGCTCAAGTTTGTTAGAGGAGAGAAGCAAATGTGCATCAACAAGTGGAGAGAGCCGTTACATCTCAACAGAATTCAGTTGCAGAGATATGGAACGGGCGTTCCAGAAATCAAACTGGCGTTCAAAGTCCAGCATGAAGCTCTGAAATGAAGAAAAAGCAGTTCAAACGCGCGTTCCATCACCAGAACGGGCGTTCCAGAGGTGAAACCAGCGTTCGGTCTGCAGACATACTGTTTTTTTCTATAAATAGGCCTCATTTGTAATCACATAAGAGGAGAAGGCATACAGATTATTAGATTTCCTTTCTTCCCAGATCAAAAATAGTAGATTCAATTCACTTTTCAGTCATAAAGTAGATTCAATTCACTTTTCACTTTTCAGCTTAGATTTTATTAGATTTTCACTTTTCAGCTTTTCACTTTTCAGCTTTTCACTTTTCATCTTAGATTTTCACTTTTCACTTTTCAGCTTAGATTTTCACTTTTCAGCTTAGATTCACTTTTCATTCATAAAGTAGATTCAATTCACCTTTCTTCCCAGATCAAAAAACAGTCATAAAAGTAGATTCAATTCACTTTTCACCTTAGATTTTATGGATTTCTCTTCAAGCATTGTAATCAATCACTCCATGGATAGCTAAACAGCTCTTGGCAGCATTGGGGATGCAATTTTCTTATTGATTTTTGGGTTTCTTATTCTGATTTACTGTGTTCTTCTATTGAGGTCAGATCTTTAGCTTGTTTTATTGTTTAATTTCATTAATATCGAAAGATGGTGATTGCATGATTGCTTCATTGAATGAAAATTCTATGAACTAAGATCTCCTTGCTATTTGATTGAACAATTGACTGTTAGCTAGAACGAAAGTTGCTCGGTTGTTGTTTAGGTCGTTAAATCGAAAGAGTTACACCTTGCTTGTTAATTGAATTGAACGATTTGAGAGATTAGATCGTTTTGCTTTTGAATAGGTGGACCCGCCTCGTTTTAGAAACACGTTGAATCCATTATAAGAGAATCCTTAATTCTTGAAGTAAATTGTTGATCCAATGTTGCCGCTTTTCTCTAAATTGCTTGTTAATCGAATTTCATAGATTAAGTTTTAGTTACGTTCTGTTTAATTAATTTTAGTTTCTTTGCACTTTTAACTTTCAAAGTCCGAAAAATCCTTCCATAGCTTTGAATCAACTTCGGTTCTCTCGTCTATGCAAACCGCTAGCTTTTAAATCTAAAACATAAAACGTTCTCATCAAACCATCTCCCTGCGGATCGACACCCTTACTTACCCTACTGTACTAACAACTACCCGATATTCGGTCGGTTAGGAGTTAGTTGCATTGTAAGTATCGGTTTAAAAATATAGTTTGTTTGTTTAATGCAATTTTTTCTCCAAACAGTAGTATGGAACTGAAATTTGTGTTTCTGGAAATGCCTAAGGTAAGGGTAGCAAGTGCGGCCAAAGGTCTTAATCAACTTGTAATCTGGTTGTTGATTAAACAGTTGCTCATGTGGAGATTTAAAGGACATGACATGAGTTGGAAGTCTGTTTATGAGATAAGCACTGTATTGAAAGGCTTCTGACCAAAATTTTAAAGGCATTTGTGCTTGTGCTAATAGAGTGAGCCCTACTTCAACTATATGTCTGTGTTTCCTCTCAATTTTACCATTTTGGCCATGAGCATAAGGACAAGGGTGCCTGAAAATAATTCCTAAATCTTGCAACATGGTCTCAAAAGCTCTAAACTCTCCTCCCCAATCTGTTTGAAGACATTTTATACTTCTTTCAAACTGTTTTTCAACCATAGTGTTAAAATGAACAAAGACTTTTAAAGCATCAGATTTATGGACTAGTGGCAAAACCCAAACAAATCTACTGTAGTCATCAATGAAACTTATGTAACATTGAAAACCTTTTGCAGAAGTGATTGGGGCAGGCCCCCAAAGGTCAGAATGAATAAAGTCAAGGCAAAAATCACTTTTGGAGTGAGAGACAAGATAAGGTAAAGCATGTTGTTTTCCCAATTGGCAAGCATCACAGAAGTCAATCTTTTCATTGCAAACAGAATTACAAGATTTCAAGACACAGTTCAGAATCTTAGAGGATGGATGGTCATACCAAACATTGGCTTCATTGACAGACTTATTACAGACACTGGAAGTAAAACACTGAGAACTAGGACTGACTTTGGAGTGAGTGGAATTCTTGATGACTTCATGAGGAAACTTTATCTGGTAGAGACCATCTCTAACTATGCCTTCCAGTAAAACCTTCCCTGTGATCTTGTCCTTCACAAAACAACAATCAGAATGAAATTCCATGATAACATGATTATCATATGTAAGTTGTGAAACACTTAGGAGATTTTTTGGTAATGTGAGGAACATGTAAGACATTATTAAAGTTAAGATCAGCTTTTGCAGTTTGAAGTGAAAAACTACCAGTGTGCATAATAGGAAAACTCTTACCATTGCCAATGGTTAGACCATCAGAGCCATCATATCCTTGGCTCAATTGTAAACTGTTCATGTTAGCTGTGATGTGGTTTGTAGCTCCACTGTCAGCATACCAGCTTCCATCACTAACATATTCAGGAAAGGCAAAGTAAGCAGCTGGTTGTTGACCATAGTTGTTTTATTGTCCGCCATTTGGCCTCACATTTGCACCAAGATTTCCATTAACCACTTGGCTATTGTAGTTGGAATTGTATATGTAGTAACATTCAACTGATGTGTGTCCAACTTTGCTGCAAACTTGACAAGTAGGCCTAGCATTTCCTTGATTGGGATATCCTCTTCCACCTCTACCTCTACCACATCTTCCTCTATAGCCACCCCTGCCTCTGCCATTGTTCTGGAAATTCCCATTGTTAGCAGGTGGTCTGGATTGTCCTCTTCCCTGTACAGACCTATTAGTAGCTAGATTTGCAGATGGTGTTCCTAAGTCAAGTGTGGTTGAAGGTGTGAATCTTGCTAGCAGCCTTTCATGAGTTACTAGTTGGGATTGGACCTCTTGCCAGGTAAGGGAACCAATTCCGGCTGTGATATTAACTATCACAGATTCATAGTCTCGATTGAGACCTCCAAGTGTGGTCAAGGATCAATTCTGATATTGAAATAGGATAACCAGCAGCTTGTAATCCATCATAATAGCTTTTCATTTGAGCTAGAAAATCGACCATACTCTTAGATCCCTTTTCAGATCTTGTTAATGCAGTTTTATACTCAAGCATCCGGGACTCAGATCTGTTGTTGAACAGGGTTTCAAGAGAATTCCATACCTCATTTGATGTTGTACATCCAACGACTTCCTGTAGAGCATTCTCTATTATAGAGCTCATCAACCAGCTCATGAGCAATTGATCTGTTTCAATCCATGTTTCATACAGAGGATTTGGTTCTATGTTCGTTGATCCAGTTGCCTGAATGAATCTGGAGGGTGGTGCCTTGGTTCCAAACAGAAAACCATCCAATCTGTGGCCACGAACAATGGGTATTACCACAGATTTCCAAAGCAGGTAGTTGTTTCTATCAAGCTTCACATTACAGCTCTGGTTCAAGCTTCCAGTGAGTGTAGGAATCGGACTCAACGATGAAGAAACAGAGTTGACTGCTGGTTGAGTTCCAAAGATTGGAGGTATTGGTGGAAGATTAGAGGTGAGTTGAGTGGTGACAGGAACAAAGCTTGTGGTAGAGGTATAGTGAGGGATTGAAAGGGAGGAAAAGATCCCAAGAGAGAAATTGGGCGTGGAAGCTCCAGCTGTTATTGAAGATCCGGTCACCGGAGTTGATGTGGTGGAAGATCCAGCTACTGCTGAAACTCCGGCCACCGCAGTTGAAGCAGAGACAGTGGTTCTGGCCATTCTAGGCTCTGATACCAAGTTAGAAATTTAACATTTAGAAGAAGGAATTGTTCATTGCATAAAACCAGAAAGATTACAGTAGAGGTGTCATATACACCTTAGTTATCAGTAGAAGACAAAATTACAAAACAGAAAAATGGACCACCAAATCTAAGACAAAATCTAAGATAGGATCTAGTAGGATAAGATTGACACATGGCACCACAATATGTTGACACTTGTCACAGTCACTATATAGCTTTAACAATGGCGGTTTCATCCACCAATCTCCACCTTCACCGCCTCCATTTTGACCTGTATCCTTGCCGGAAACCGCCAATTCACTACCACCCCAAACCTTTGCTTCACCATCGCCCACCATCTCCAGGTACATTGATTATTGATTTTTGAGCTATCAATTGCAATGTGGACTTCATGATGCCTGCTTTATCAAAACCTTCTACGGCATACCGTTTCTTACAAATTTTGTGTTTTTAGCACTCCTCTGCCTCTTGAGTGCCTTGCTTTGAGATTGAGACATTGGGTAAATGTTCAAGATTAATGTTTCTATTTATCATTGAATGATTTTGTTACGGAATAATTGATGTTTGATGAAGAAAAGCTTGGTATTGTTTTCGTGGGTGAATTATGCTGCTTAAAAAAAAAATTTAAAAAAAAAAAAAAAAAAAACCTCATTGAACAAGATTCATGTCCAACTCGCACCGCGCTCTACCCCACTTCGGTTTCAGGTAAGTCCTCATGTCTCTTATTTTTTTTCTCATACATGTATATACTTATCATATCATATCATTGTGCATAATTGCATTTTTCTTCTACATTTGGCCATACATTGGGGACAATATATGTTTCTATCTTGTGTGGATTAATAGGAATCTAACGGCGAAGAATCAATATATGTACACACATTTGTTGATGCGTACTCACTTTAGAACATTTATTTATAAGTTTTGGGTGGTAAAACCTTTGAACCTTAACGAAAGCCAATTAAAAGTGTGGTTTACTTGGCCAAAGAGCGCACTCGCTCACTTTCCCTTTGAGTGATATTGATGTAAACCGAATCTCGTAGGATCGTTGATTAAAGCAAATGAAACGATTCAGCAATGAAAAGTATATTTTTATGGCTTTTTGAATATATATAACGAAAATAACAAAAGGATATATAAATACTCCATCTCAGAATATTTACTACGGTGATCCCATCTCAGGAACACCAACCAATTACCCCATCTCAGGATAATCGAAAGAAGTCCAATCTCTGAAAACTTCTTGAAAGAAACCCAATTCTTGAAAGTTTCTTATGATAAAATTTCAATCTCTGAATTTCAACCAAAATAGTTTTTTTGATTCAATCATAAGCTACCTATTCAAATACAAGGAAATGCCTTATATAGGCTACAAACTTGGAGGAAAAACTCCTAAAATTCGATGTGGGAAAAATAACCACACTTAGGAAAAATAAAGATAGTATCTTCCTTCAGCACCCTACAGTTTCGGTCCGTATCCGGAGCTTCGGTTGTCCAAATATTGTGAGCCATATATGGATTTTATAGTCCTCAAAGAGATCTACAACTTTCATCAAGGACATAAATTCATCCGGATAAGTTATAATTGTCAAAATAGCTCAAAACCGTAGCAGATCTTCAATTTCAGAATGTCACCATGTATCACATCATTCCCTCTCCCTTCGAAAGGATTCGCCCTCGAATCCACCGGATCAAACACGAATATCTTGCTTCCATACGTCCACTCAACCACAGAGAAACTCGAATCACAACATCGCAAAAACATGGAATGGCGCGAGTGAAGAAATCGGCGACAACAAAATCCAAAGGCCAATGTCGTAAATATGGATCCACATATACATGTGGCGCGTGTAACGCTTTCAAATCAGCAACTAAAATTGCCGAGTGCACCTTTGGACCATCGGATTGCACCGGTTCGGTCCCCGGTTGGACCACAATCGATTCAGCAAGTAAGTCCACGGACATAGTGATTGGGTCAACACCAATATCCACCTTGACGTCGGCAATCTCGTCAGAATGGTCGGGTACCGGTAAAGGAGAATCAATAATAGCAACTGGAACAACATCATTAGTAAGTGAATTAGGAACCTCAATGAACTCTTCCGTGGCTGAATCAACAATAAGAATGTCTTCCTCCTCGTGTACCATAGGCGTAGGGGGGTTGGGAATAACCTGTTTATTCGATTCAGCACGTGAAGGAGAGAATTTGGACGGTTTGCCATCCATAGCTTCTTCACGTGTTACACCATACGTGATAAAGAAAAGTTCATCGGCCGCCTTCCACTTTGCGTCTAATTTCCTCCAACGTTCTGCACGTTCTAATTTCCGTTGTTCTCGCCTCTAATTCACGTTGCGCAATACGTTCTAATTTTCCGTTGAGCAATACGTTCTATTTTCGTTCTCCGTTCCAATCTCCATTGCGCAATACGTTCTAATTTCCGTTGTTCTGCCTCTAATTCCCATTGCGCAATACGTTCTAATTCGCTTCGTGGATCGAGGTTGTCACGTAATGCATTTAGGGCAGCCATAATTTCAGCATGTCTTCGATCGGATGCATCTTGATGTCGTTCGAAGTCCGTACGGATGTGGTCGAATTTTGCAAGTAGTTTATCCATTGCACTTAGGGTTCTTGTGAATCAAGGATTACGACTTCAAGAACGATGATGTAAAATTGAAACGCGACTTCAAGAAAGAAAATTCTTCAAGAAAACGCAGGTAAATTTCCCAACAAAAATTTTCGTCCTAGCAATAATTTAGGGTTCTTGTCACGACCAAAGGGTATGGAATTCGGGAAAACACAAAGAACAAAAATTGTAGAGAACGAAATTTTGGTTCAGACTGTTAAGTTTCAGAATTTTTGGACAGGTATAACCCACTCAAATTGAATTCGTAAACAGATCACTCTAGGGTTACGGGTTTTGACAGAAACAGTCAACTAGGTGACGGCGACTATTGTGCAAAACCGGTCGGGATTCGGAAAAAACTCAAAGAATCAAAGTTGTAGAACAATGAATTTCCTATGTGCTCACAAAATTTCATTCAATTCCGACCACCAAAACTCCCTAAAAACAAAGTCGACTACAAGCTGTTCCAGAAAATCGAGCAGAATATTCCGATCCGAATTTGATCAAGATAATATCCGAATTTGCAAAAGTGCCAAAGAGACAAAAGATAGCCAATACAAAGTTCTATCTACTGGTAAATTTTGAGGATTTTTCGACTTGTTTTGAATAGGTAACGATTGGAAACAAAGTCGGACAGTCAGATTTCAAGAGCAGAAAATTAGGGTTTCGACCAAGAATAATACGTCACGCCTTGATTTACCTCAATACGTAGGGTTCCTTGATGGATGAAGAAACACAGCAGTTGTATCGTAATACGCAGCAATTCAGCGATTGTAATATGTAGCAGCAATTAGGGTTCAAACGGCGGCTGCGATTAGGGTTCTTGGGAAACAAGAACGCCGACTTCAACTCCGGAAAAACGCAACAGATTTTCTGTTAAAAAAAAAAAAACGCAGCAGCGTTGTTGTTGCTTTAATCGCCTGAGCTCTGATACCACTTGATGTAGACCGAATCTCGTAGGATCGTTGATTAAAGCACAGCAAACGATTCCGTTTTGAAAAGTATAATTTTTATGGCTTTTTGAATATATATAACGAAAATAACAAAAGGATATGTAAATACTCCATCTCAGAATATTTACTACGGTGATCCCATCTCAGGAACACCAACCAATTACCCCATCTCAGGATAATCGAAAGAAGTCCAATCTCTGAAAACTTCTTGAAAGAAACCCAATCTCTGAAAGTTTCTTATGATAAAATTTCAATCTCTGAATTTCAACCAAAATAGTTTTTTTGATTCAATAATAAGCTACCTATTCAAATACAAGGAAATGCCTTATATAGGCTACAAACTTGGAGGAAAAACTCCTAAAATTCGATGTGGGAAAAATAACCACACTTAGGAAAAATAAAGATAGTATCTTCCTTCAGCACCCTACTGTTTCGGTCCGTATCCGGAGCTTCGGTTGTCCAAATATTGCGAGCCATATATGGATTTTATAGTCCTCAAAGAGATCTACAACTTTCATCAAGGACATAAATTCATCCGGATAAGTTATAATTGTCAAAATAGCTCAAAACCGTAGCAGATCTTCAATTTCCAGAATTTTCACCATGTATCTCTGATACCACTTGATGTAAACCGAATCTCGTAGGATCGTTGATTAAAGCACAGCAAACGATTCAGCAATGAAAAGTATATTTTTATGGCTTTTTGAATATATATAACGAAAATAACAAAAGGATATGTAAATACTCCATCTCAGAATATTTACTACGGTGATCCCATCTCAGGAACACCAACCAATTACCCCATCTCAGGATAATCGAAAGAAGTCCAATCTCTGAAAACTTCTTGAAAGAAACCCAATCTCTGAAAGTTTCTTATGATAAAAATTCAATCTCTGAATTTCAACCAAAATAGTTTTTTGATTCAATAATAAGCTACCTATTCAAATACAAGGAAATGCCTTATATAGGCTACAAACTTGGAGGAAAAACTCCTAAAATTCGATGTGGGAAAAATAACCACACTTAGGAAAAATAAAGATAGTATCTTCCTTCAAAGACACCCTACGTTTCGGTCCGTATCCGGAGCTTCGGTTGTCCAAATATTGCGAGCCATATATGGATTTTATAGTCCTCAAAGAGATCTACAACTTTCATCAAGGACATAAATTCATCCGGATAAGTTATAATTGTCAAAATAGCTCAAAACCGTAGCAGATCTTCAATTTCCAGAATGTCACCATGTATCACATCATATTTTGGAACCATGTTGTGTGTTCTAGTTGGAATAATTTTTGGT
The DNA here is from genome assembly GCA_036785695.1 of Gentiana straminea. Lineage (NCBI taxonomy): Eukaryota > Viridiplantae > Streptophyta > Magnoliopsida > Gentianales > Gentianaceae > Gentiana > Gentiana straminea. The sequence goes on from JAVUPR010000530.1 coordinate 2,431,094, forward strand.
GACTGTGGTTATTGATGGGGTTATTCATACTTTCTCCTTGACAATTTAGCCCATATTATCCCTTTTTCCTACCATATATTCTGTCCCTAGCCCCGTTACAACCCTTTGAAAGACCTTATGATTTGTGTATTGGATTTGAATGCATAGTGGGTGATTTGATTGATATACAAACCTATGGTAATACTTGGGTGTGTGTGAATTGTCCCTATGCATTTCTTTGATTGAGTGATTACCCGTGAGGACATGTTGAGGTTTATTGGTTTTGCCGCTTTGAAGAGTTGTAAACCAATGTGATAATGTGAGTTGTATGAACATTAGTGTGTGGAGTATTTTGTTTGATTGCCCTTTGTTTTGAGTTATGACAAAGGAGATAGATGACAAGGTTGGACTTGTGTCATGTGTTTGAATATTCTTGGTACTTCTTGCATTTATGTTAGGATCATTCGTCTTTCATCATGCATTTTTTTTCATCTTGCATTTGCATTTCATATCTTAGTTGAAAATAGTGAGATGGTCGGGGATTAGCATCATTCAAGTGTGGGGGGATTTGATAGAGATATATTTGGTGGTATTTCTTGTGCTTATTTATATTTATTTTGTCGAGAGATACTGTTTTTCGGTGTGTTTTGGATGATTTTAAGGTCTTAGGTACTCGTGAGATATAATGGAGATTATTGGAATATTTTGGCGATTTTTGGAGAAAGGTCAAGGAGGAGATAAACGATTGAACGATTTTATGAGGAGATCGAACCGTTGTGCGGAATGCATTGATGCGTCATTGAACGTTTTCACTGACCTCGTGCCAAATATTTATTACTAATAAAATGGTCAAGACTTTGTTTTTATTATTAAGTATTATTATTTATTATTATTATATTTTAGATTATTAGATTTTAGTTTAGTTATTAAAAATAAAAGATGAGTGGGCTTGGCCCAAAATGGGGATTGACAATACTTTAATATTGTTACGTGAATTTCCTGGGAATCAACATATCAGGACGGCATTGAAGAACGGACGAGGACGGCAGCTGCTATTCTTTTTCTTTGAATTCAATTGTGCGCAAACCAATGTATGAATTATTTGGTATATTCTACGTTAATGGTTATTTTTTAATTTCGTTTATTTCCGGTTAAAGTGTTTTGAAACCTCGATTGATACGATTGTGAGACCTAATTGATTTTCATCCTTATTGGTTTATTGATATTTATTCGTTTTCCGGGCAATAATTTGATGACTACATAATTGATTTAGTTGTTTCTGCAGGATGATTAATTCGTTATTTAGTCAATTACCAATTAAAACGATAAATACGTCAACGTTTATTGGTTTTAATATAGTGGTAAATGATATGATTTTGCCGGTTTGTAGCTCGTAGAATCCACTATCATGAAGATGAATAATCTAGGTTAAAATTAGTCCGGTTGGATTAATACTTTGAACTAGGTCTCTCAAACCTAAATGCTTCCGGGATTCCAAACTCTTATGACCGTGTATAGGGGTGTCTTCCGGTTAGAGTATAATTAACGGCCGTGTCTTAATTATAGAATTTAGGAGAGATTGGTCACTTGACGGTTGTCGGTGACTAAAACCAGTTTATCAATAAATTAGGGAGTCATTTTTGCGTCAGTGATCAATCGAGTAAATCGAGGTGGAAATAATTATTTTAGATAGAGTCTTCTTATTATTGATTTTATTACTATTTTATATATCTTTTGTCTCGATTATTAGAACTCTTTATTTTACTCACTACAATTTTAGTCAATAGACAACTACTGGATTTCTAAATTTTTGTTCTGAAAAAAATCTTCCGTTCCCTGTGGGATTCGACCTCTACTTGCCCTATTCTAGTTATAAAGTGAAAATGGATATTTATTTGGTGGTTTAATGACACACCACAGACCAGCCGAGAAAACCTCCCTACTAGTTAAGACCACCACTGCACCACATAAAGCACCAGCTTACAAACCCCCAAAATGGTTGGATCCAGATCTGGTCTTGGCTACAGTTGTCAAGATGAGAATGGAAACAATGGACAACACAAATCTGAACCTAGGACCAACACCGGGCCTAAATTCAGAAAAGGACAGACCATATTTTCAACTACTCATCCTGAACCAGCAAAGTCAAAAACCAGTGTAGTTAAGCAACAGATTAAATCATTATATCAGCCCATTAAAGGCAAAGGCTTACTGAAAGTTAAGGGAAGACTTTACCCTTCAGAAGATGATTGGAATGTTACACCCCCAAAATTCAAGAAGAAACCATTTCATGCAACATGTGTTTAGGAAAAGCCAGCCCGGGCATATTCCTGGATACACGAGGCAGTATGAAAATAGGTGTCCTCTTGCATATTGGAGAGTGAAACGGATGAAAATGTACCTATAGGTAGAGAAATGTATCAGAATAATTCTATCAAGAGATATTTTGTCATGCCTCATACACATGAGGATTATGACATTAACCATCCAAGAAGGAGATCGTTTGGATATACATTTGGAGTAAGAGGCATGACTTCTAACAGGTATGGACCTAAACAGTGTTGGGTACATAAACTTGCTTAATTTGTTTTGTAGGATGTCTAGTACATAGACATTGGATGTTCCAATCATATGACATGAAATAAATGATGACTGACTAAGTTTAAAGCTTTTGATGGACCCAAAGTTACTTTTGCAGGCAAAAAAAACCCGGCAAGATTTAGGGGGAAGGCATCATGTTGAAAAACCACCTGAAGATTCAGAATGTGGCTTATGTCAAGGGATTGAACTTCAATCTTCTAAGCTTCAGTCAGTTTTGTGACAAAGGCTACAAAGTACACTTCAGCAAAGAAGGATGCAAAGTGATTCAAAATCAGACCAGCTCAGTTGTACTTGAAGGTAGAAGAGATGACAACATGTATGTGGTACATTGGATGACAGCCAAAGCAGTGATCATGTCTTCTTGTCAAGAACAAACTATCACCTAGCTGGATTTGGCACAGAAGTATGAATAATCTAAATTTCAAGACTATCAACAAACTATCAAAGAACAAGTGGAAGGCCTACCTGACATCACTTTCAAGAAGAAAAGTCTCTATGATGCATGTCAAAAAGGAAAATAGATCAAGATTTCTTTCAAGTCAAAGCTACAGCAATCAACATCCTGGATTATGCATCTTCTGCATATGGATCTTTTCGGACCAGTTACACCTGTAAGTGTAAGTTGAAAGAAATACACCTTGGTAGTGTTTGATGACTTTTCAAAGTTCACATGGACCATCTTCATGATCAAGAAGAGGGAAACCCTCAAGAAACTCCTAGATCTACTAAGAATAGTTCAGAATGATAAGGAGTTGAAGATCATCAAGATAAGATCAGACAGAGGCATAGAGTTCCTAAATGAAGTGATCAGAACTTACAGTGAAGTAAACAGAGTTCTACATCAACTATCAACAGCATGAACTCCACAACAAATTGGAGTAGCAGAACAAAGAAATAGAACTCTGAAGGAAGCAGTTACAACCATGATAGGAGAAGCAAGCTTACCAAAGAGATTTTGGGCTGAAGCAGCAAACATAGCATGTTACACTCAAAACAGATCCATCATCAACAAACATCATGGGAAAACAACCTATGAAATGTGGAATGGAAGAAATCCTAACATATCTCACTTACATATGTTTGGTTCTAAATGTTTTGTCTTGAACATGAATCAACATCATACTTTTGATGAGAAACCTAATGAAGCAATATTCATGGGATATTCAGACACCAGGAAAGCTTTCTGAGTACTCAACAAAACAACTCTCATGATTGAAGAATAAATTCATGTAGTGTTTGATGAACCAAACATCATCAGTGAAGACTTACATTCCCTTGGAGAAGAAGCTGCACAAGGACAAGTCTACATGAATACAATAGTACCTGCTACCCTTTTGGACCACAATTTTGAAAATCAAGATGATGTACTACTACAATAGCATAAGCACCAACACAAGATCATGAAGTTGATGCACAAGAAGGAACAGTGGAAGAACCGATGAAGCACAATTACAACCTGACTTAAATTGGCTCATAGATCATTCTGAAGAACAAGTCATTGGAAATTTTCATATAGGAGTCAGAACTAGAAGACAACTAGAGAGCTCGTTAACTTGTTTTCTATCACAGGTGGAACACAAAACAATAGAGGATGCAATCCAAGATGTTGACTGGATTACAACCATGCAAGAAGAACTCATTGAGTTTGAGAGAAATGAAGTCTGGGAACTTGTTGATAGACCAGACATGGCAAATATCATTGGAACAAAATGGGTATATAGAAACAAGATGGATGAACAATGAACTGTTGTCAGAAACAAAGCAAGGCTTGTTGCAAACGGATATTCTCAAGTAGAAGGCATGATGAAACTTTTGCACCAGTAGCTAGATTGGAGGAAATCAGACTCAACCTAGATTTTGCATCACACAAGGATTTTAGGGTATATCAAATGGATGTCAAGAGTGAATTTCTTAATGGACTTTTAGAAGAATAAGTTTATGTGGAACAACACCCTGGTTTCCAACTCAAAGGAAAAGAGGATAAAGTGTACAAGATCAATAAGGCACTATATGGACTCAAACAGGGACCCAGAGCCTGGTATGAGACATTATTACAATTCCTGATCAACAATGGATTCAGCAAAGGAACCATTGACAAGACACTCTTCAAACTAGAAGATAGAGCAAGCACATTGCTAGTTTAGATCTATGTAGATGACATCATCTTTGGATCAGAAAGATGAAAAACTATGTGAAAAATTTGCAAATCTCATGAAAAGCAAATTCCAAATGAGTATGATGGGAAAACTCAACTACTTCCTTGGACTACAAGTGAAACAGATAAAGGATGGGATATTCATAAATCAAGAAAAGTATACAAAAGACTTAATACACAAATATGGAATGGACATAAGTGGAACATCAGACACACCAATATGTGCTAGGATTGTTCGTGGAAAGGATGAAAATAGGAAGGATGTTGATAAAAAATTATACAGAGAAATCATTGGATCTCTACTCTACCTAACTGCAAGAAGACCCGATATAGCATTTGCAGTAGGATTGTGTGCAAGATTTCAAGCTCAACCAAAGGAATCACACTTTTTGGCAGCTAAGAGAATCATCAAATACCTGAAGCACACAATCAATGTAGGGATTTGGTATCCAAAAGATGTTGGATTCAAACTGATATCTTATTCAGATTCAGACTATGCTGGATGTAAAATTGATAGAGAAAGCACTTCTGGAACTTGTAAGATGCTGTCAGCAGACTAGTATCATGATTTAGTTAAAAGAAAAATCCATATCTACTTCAACATCTAAAGCAAAATACATAGCAGCATGTAGCTGTTGTGCACAAGTACTATGGATCGGACAACAACTAATATACTATGGAATAGAGGAGAAGACAATTCTAATCATGTGTGACATTACCAGTGCAATATCAATTACAGAAAATCTAGTGCTCCACTCAAGAATAAAGCACATTGATGTGAGACATCATTATATAAGAGATTATATGGAGAAAGGAGATGTGATCTTGAGATATATATCTACTGAAGATCAATTGGCTAATATTATTTCAAAAAACCACTAAGTCATGAAAGATTTTGTAAGTTGAGAACTGAGTTGGGAATGATTGAAATTGACTAAGTTACAAGAGCGGCTAACTGGAGTAATCAGCGGAGTGACTTCACCAGTTGATTGAACCTTTGCCATTTTAGGTGCTCTCACCTGGCAAGTAAGGCACTGGTACCAGCGAAGTTCACTTCATCAATTGTTAGGAATAGTTTTGATGAAGCAGCTCAGTGAAAGACCAATAGAGGAAACTAAATACTAGTTACTCCACCGGTGAAGGAATTATCAAATGAAGTGTGAAATGAATAATATAATCACACATGTGGAAAATCAGAGGATTTATATATTTATATGGAGGATTACCCACGTGGATTCTTTATTAAGTCGTGGAATTTTTTGGAACGACGGCAACGCCTCGATTCCCTGATTGATCATTCCAGGCCTCAATCCTCTACCCCACTACACTTAATAACCGCAATTTATATGCACAAAATCACGCCATTACTTCACCACAATCCTTCAATATTCAACCGCTTTCATAATGCCAAATCTCCACCTATATAAGCAACACTTCAGTTTTACACATGGTTTACTCCCTTTTTGATTTTCTTGAATCCTATTTTCTAAGAAATCTCAAAGTTTCTATGCTCAAAAATTCTAAAGCAATGGCCTCATCTTCCTCAGTTAACAAGCCCGACAAACAGTATGAACAATCGACTGTAACTGGATCGTTTTTCCAATCTATCCATTACTTAAGACTGTGTGAAAATGACGTGCAAGCAAAATGATTGGCGTATAGCTGCATAAATCTTGGTTGATGACCTTCCTCAACCCTCCTATCACTGGCATTTTCCATGAAAGTCTCATCTCGTTTAGGAAATCTTCCAAATACATCTCAGGCCTCCATGAAGGAGATGAAAGAGAAGACAAGATAGTTGCTTCTGTCAATGGAACAGAAGTGGTGATAGTGGCAAAAGTGATTCACCAGCACCTTGGACTCTCAAATCAAGGATATTCAAAAGTGGGACTAGTCCCAAAAGACATGGATGCGTTTTGGCTAGAAATTGGCAAGAATGCCACCTTAGAAAATAAAAAAGTTCAATAGCCTGAGATATGCTCTCAAGAAGCCCTTCAATAAGTTTAGCGCACTTATTGGTAAGAACACCAAAGGAAAATTGGGGGCAATAAATGCCATGACTGGGGCCAGAATGAGGCTTATGGGCATTATCTACAATGGCCTGGAGTTCAACTGGGCCACCTACTTATTCAGACGTATCAAGGAGCAAGTACAATGAGAGGCCGTTGCTGCTGAAAAGGGACTACCAGCGGGAAAGAAGAAAAAGGGAGAGTTATGGGTGAAGAAATCCTCTTGGATTCCCCTTCACTACCTAATGCAGCACCTGAATGTCCCTGTTATAACACGTCACCCACTGCACGATGCAAAGGTTAGGTTCACCTATATCAAATAGCCAAAAGCAGATGGCGGGGGAAATAGAAAACAACCCAGTAGACGAAACTATGGTCAAAGAAATAAGAAAAAAAGAACACCAAGAGCAATAGGAAGAGGAAGGTAATGGTGATGGTGAGGAAGACGAAGAAGAACGTAATGAAGAACGGGCAGAAATCCCAAAAAGAGATATTGATGACAGAGTAGAAGAATATCTGAATTGGAAAATGGGAGACTCCAGAATTCAATTTGAAAACTCTGGAAGAATCTTGATGAGGAAGCTTGGTCCTTTGGATTCCTTGGTGTCACAACCCATGTAGGAGTACTTTATGAGACCCTACTGTGGGAAATAATAGAAAAAGCCAAAGCCAAATTGCAGAAATCATGTGATTATAGAAAAAACCAAAGCCAAATTGCAGAAATCATGTGATGATGAAGATGAAAGTTCTGAACAATCTGATGATGATGATGATTAGGGATGATAACAATGATGGAGGAGGACGGAATGCAAGTGATCGTGATTAGCAAGTTGGTGAGGATGAAACAGCATCAGAAGCAATTGATGATAATACCTCTTTGAATGCCTTCATGCGAACAAAAGGATCTACTAAGGCATCATCACAAGCTAAGAAAAATGACCAGCAAACTGAAGCAGCTGAGTGCACTCCTGAGCCAAGCATCAACATAGAACATCTATCTATTGACATATCAGCTGATCCAACAGCAATGTTGGACATTTGGATCATCTTCCGCCGCAACGCCAGTAAAGTCAACTCCTGGCAGCAAGCAAGGGGGAACATGAGTAGTTGCTACACCTACAATCATAACTACTCAAGTGCTTGTTGAAGGAGAATGTGATGTTGATGTCACTCAACCGGATGTATGCTACCAGGAACCTAAACTGGTCCCTCTTACATCACCAACTCCACCACAATAAACAACACAACAGGACACTGAATCTGCACCAGTTCAGAGAGCACCAGTTGAGGATAGGCAAGAGGCTTCTCAACTTCCTGCTGGCATATCAAAGGAGTCATTTCGAAAGGCAGTGGACTCATTACTAGATGAACTATAGAAACAAGCATTGTATCTCAGAACAATGTGTGCAGTATTCAAGGATGAGAGTCACTCTATAGAACGCAGATTCCTCGCAGTTTCTGAGTACGTAGATGCTCAAAACATAGTTGTGTAAAGGCAAAGTGACTGATGCGCCAGATGAACATCAATCTCACAAGCAACTTCACTGGCCTGAGACAATATCTCTCAATGGAAAGTGAGGCTATGGCCTCAGCCTTTGGCACCAGGTTTGGAAGTGTGACAAAAAATTGTCAGATCATGACAAAAGATTCACATCCATAGAACTCAAATTAGACAATCTGATCATTACTGTTGAAACTGCAAATAGTATTATGTTACAACAACAGGGTGATGCTTCCAAAAAGGAGGAAATAAGTGATAAACCTGAAGGATCAACTGTCAGACCCCCACATTTCACTAAAGAACAACTTAGAGCAAGAGATAGAGAGTTGAATGTCACAGCTGAGGCTGAAGAACAACAAAGGAAAGCCCTTGAAGAGAGGGAAATGAACAAAAATGAACCCTGTATTGGAATTCCTCATCCAGTTCAAAGATGGGATGATGACAGAGACATATCTGGAAACCACCAAAGAAGCTTTGCAAGTAAACTTCGATCCAGCACTAACAGAGGCAGTACTGCTGAAAGATATACCAGTCAGAAAAGGACAATCAGTACCTTTAGAAACAGGGAGAGAAGGAAGCAGTAGTGCTAGATAATGTGAAAGAGTTCTTAGAGTCCAAGACAGTGTGTATCCAAACAAATCTCAAGATGAAGCTTGTGCAGAATGGCTTTGTTTTCAAGATGATGATCTTGTAGTAGATATGGAAAAGATGTACAATGATGTCAAAAGAGAATATGCATCTCTCAAGCAAAAAATCTAGAGAAGGAGCATCTGGCTCAACCAGCAGAGCAAATCGGTCCTTACCCCTCACTACAAAGAGACCAGAAGAATTATCAAGAGAAGAACAAGAAGAATTTAACAGCATGGTGAAGTTTTTCAGTCCCATGGGAAGACTAGACCCTCCAAAACAGTGGGTGATGTATAATGATCTGATGTTTGTTGATCCTCACATTACTGAAGCAAAGAAAAGGTTGGAGAAGCACTTTGGAGATCTATAGGTACATGAGACTCTACCTGACTTCAACAGACTCATTAATAAGAAAGTATTCTTAGGCATCTCATACAGCACTGCCTTGGAATAGTGGAAATGGATTTTTTGAGAAGTTGACTAGAAGGAGATCGAAGGGACACACACTATAAAGTTCAAGAGGTACAAAGAAAATTTACATAAAATGTAGTTGTAATATGTTGGTTGCCTTCAACTTCTTTATATCCCTTCATGGATGAATTAAATTGTTGAGTTTTATCCTTTTATTACTTGAAAAAAATTCATACTTATATTCAGGCTTATGAGGGGTTTGGCATCATCAAAAAGGGAGAAATTGTTTGGAACATTTTATTTGTTTCGATGATGGCCTTACTAGATGTTATAGCAAGCCTGAAATAAGTTAGAAATGTTTGTATAAGTCTTTACTTAGAGTATGACATGTTGTATAAGTTCAGTCAGATAAGTTTTGTATTAGACTGGTACGATGGCTAAGCAAAACAGCAAATCGGCGGAGTGAAGGCAGTCAAGTACTAGAAGAGAGGAATGAAGACATTTGGACTATAATTAGGGAAGTCTGTGATGACCTTGGATAAGTCTAAGTTGTAAATCAACTGTTGAAATCTAATGTTAAATATGGTGTACACTGATCCTACACAAATCAAGGATCAGTGAAGTAAAAGCACTCTTGGAAAATAAAACAAAGAAAGAATACAGTGAAATGGTGAAGTAACAGCTCTACTGGCTGACTAAAAGAATCGGTGAAGGAAATGTCAACAGCAAAGGAAGAAGATTCTCTAAACCTGTCAAGCAACATCTTAAAATGGAAAAGCCAAGTTTGCCATCTGCATTTTATTCCGAATGTAGAAAATACATGGAAATCAATCAATTAATACAGAATCAATCATGGACAGATTTTATGATGGACGTTTGAAGAAAATCCGGATCACTGAAATTAAGGAGAATAAAATTAGGAGGAATCAAGAATTAAATCAAGGATTATTCTCCACATTAAATGGCCAACAAATGAATTTTCAAATCAAGGAAAATCAAGGCTATAAATAGAAGGCATTGGTAGAGAAGAAAAATAATGATTTGAATTAAGAACAAGAAGTACTACAACTCTGCAAAATTCTCTAGCCTTCTTTCAAACTTTCAATGCTCAATCCAGAGAATCAATTTCAGAATTATCAAGGACTCAATTAGAATCATTCAAGTCTGAACCTGATCAAGTGTGGTGAAATTCTCAAATTCACATTCATCTCAAGCAGTTGAATCAGAGAAGTTTGAGAAGGAGTTGTGTTTGTGTGATAGCCGCTAAAGGATTTGATCCCAAGGAGCAGTGTTGAAGACTGAGTCACTGAAGCTTCTGTAGCCAATGAGTGATAGTCTTGGAGATTGTGAAGCTTGTGTAGTCAAGGAAAATCACACTATTGTATTCGTGAAATTCAATGGTGATTTCCTCCAATCATCATAGGAGAAGAGTGGATTAAGGGAATACACCAGCCTGAACCACTATAAACCTTTGTGTTCATTTACTTACTGCAATTTACTTTACAACATTTACTTACTGCATTTTATTCATACTCTGTGTGTGCTTAAACTACTTTGAAACAACTTTTAAGAAGAGAATTATCCGCTGCCCAAAAGCTTTTAAAAGGGAAAAGTTTTTGAAACTCCAGTATTGTCATTCACCCCCTGACTATACTTTCACCCTCTCTGGGACCAACACTATCAATACATACGAAAGGTTATGAAAACACTTTTTCAATTGGATTCTGTGGCTTTATATAGGCTCAATGGCTGACTTAAGACTCAATGAAGCCCTAACCACCTAGTAGGTGCGACAGACTCCGGTTTCTTGTCTTCCATGGGTTTGATTAATCGGGCCTGGACCTCAATTAATCGGCCTAGTTATTCTTCCCTATTTCTGGAAGATCTCTTCTTAGACTTTCTCCACTTGGTCCAATGCCTTACCTTCGGATTAGATCCATCCGTAGCTGCTCCGGATTTTGGTACATCCTGAAAATGTACAAAATAAGGCGATACAGTACAAAATCTATGGGATGATAACATAGATGCAATAAACCTAGGAACATGCAGTCATCATTTAACACATATTCCCCATAATTCGAGCGTGATTTGGGGTAAATAAATGTACATTTAATGGTATTATTTAGGGCGTTATCAGGTATATAATAGGTTAGCCACACAGTCGCTTTTATAATAATTGATTTCACTTAAATGTGTTCTAATAAACCAGTGTAAGGCACACGAACCTTGGTTCACTGCTAAATATACAACTTACCATTCAATGAACCAAGGACTAAATCAGAATCAAACCAAGGAAGGCTAGGATACCAACAAACCTTAGTTTGATAGAGTTACTAGGTATCATCAGGTCACTTCCCTCAGCATTGACTTGACCTAGACTTCATAGGGGACATACCCTTAGTCAACTAACCTAGGACTAGGCATTAGAGAGGGTCAAACCATTTACTGTAGCAGTTTGGGTATAGATTCACCAAACCGGGGTAGCCTGAACACTCAAGAGAGAACCACCAGTGATATTTAGCAGCAACACTTCAATCTTGAAGTATCAGGACTGAGATTAGGAGCAGATTCAACCAGAAAATCAGGGTCATTACTTCCTTGGTTTTCTTCACCTAACAGGAAACACAATGGCACAAAAAAACATAGTAAACTGCTCAATATCAGAATAATAAAGGCAAGATATTTATTCAGTAAAGGAAATATTTCACCTTTACTCGGGATGAGTACGAAAACCTTCCAAAATCGCAGCTTTGAATACCAAAGATATAGCCTTCGTGTGAGTTCACACGTTGTTGAGATCGAAGCGCATAAAGGCAGCATCTTTACTTTGTCAAACCTTTCTTAAATGTCACAGAGACGTTGGTGGCTCGAATATAATGGTTAAAATTTATTTCCTTTTAACCAGGATCGACTTCATTTAAACAACAAGCATAAAGGAAGTACACGAAAGAACTACCTTGGATGATCCAAAATAGATCATCGCTTTATCTATGGTTGTAGTTTATACATGAAGCCGCCCAAGTGTTCGCCCTCTACCGTTGATCCACACGAACAACCCGCTAGAATCCACCATTGGATTGCTACTAGAAAAACCCGGTTGCTAGACCGGCCTTTTCTCTCTCTCTAAGAATCTCTCAGTTTATTTTGTCAATTAGAACTCTTCTAATTGTGATAATACAAAATAACTTGACACCCCTCACCTTATATAGATGAAGGTGGTGCCCCTATGCCCCAAACATTTATTGGGAGAAGCTTTCTAATAGATTGAGGAGAAAGAAAACATTTTACTAGTAAAATAAAGAAAATAGATATTCTAGATTTTTCTAATTTTATTTAATATCTCATATTAAATAAATCCAAGATATTGTCAATGTATTATATTGACTATCTTTATCTTATTATCATAAATCAATTTATACAAATCTATTAATATCTATTATTAATATATGATAATATCATTAATTAAATTACACAATCCAAGTGTATCTTATACACTATTATATGCGCCCCATATAGCCATAAATTGTCATCCGGAATATTCTTAATTAATATAATACTATGATTAATTATTTCACAAAATACGTGTATATCATATATACATATATATTGTAAGTAATATCATCCGCAACGGAAGCGATTTAAGGATCTAGATCTATAATTACACGTAATAAAACAACTAGATCTATTCTACAAGGGGGTTGTAGATCATACCTCTTGGATCTCTAAATCCAAGTTAAAGAACCGCAAGAGAAAGATTGCAAGAAGATGTGAAGAGCACCACGATCTTCCGCACGTGTGATCCAAGAAATTCCCGGTGGAAGGAATTCTCGACTCGAACCCTTCCGATATGCTACCCGGAAAAATCTCCAAGATTTTCTCCTTGTCTCCCCTTGGCCGAAATTTTCTTTCTCCTCTCTAAGAGGTGAAAGTCGAAAATTGTAGTGTGTTATTTGGCTTGGGAGAACTCTCTTTATATAGGAGAGTAAAACTTAAGCCCCAAGAATTTTATAATTAATACAAAATCAATTATGATAATCCTATTAAATAAAAGATAATCCCAAAATATTCTAGAACAAATCTAGAATAATCTTTATCTTTATTTCTTACCATAAATATTTATCCAATAAATATTTTATGCACATGTCTTATTAATCACAAGAAAACTAATTTCTTGTAGACTAATATATGCTTGGGTCGAAATTATCATTCTTGTGACCTAGTCACAAAATTCGACCAACACACTAATTTTGGGCCAAGATTATGAAAAATGTCTTTTCCACATATTTAATTATTTAGCCCAACTAATTTAATAGTCCACTAAACAATTAATTCACATATCGTTTTAATAAAGTCCAACGAGAACTAAATTAATATTATTAGGATTCGACGTCCGAGAATAGCTATGCTATATTAGGAGGCACGTCGGGGACCATGGACTAATAATCAGCGGCTCCGATAAATCAAATAAATAATTATCTTACGAACAGAATAATTATATTTGATAAATCAATCACAGGAATATGCCACCATAATCCCGTGACTGCACTCCTCCGATTATGAGATTATATTTATCTCTTCATGATAATAAGCGTCCATTGATATAATCATTACATATGGATTAATCCTCCATAGACTGTTCATTCTAAATCGGGAAGTTACCGTTAACCCTTTTTAGAACCTCTTATCCTTATTTACCATTAACCCCCTAGTGATCAATTAATTCATACAACTCACTGGTGATCAATCAGTGTGATATGAACTCGCGCGATCGATCGGTTTCTAGGATTAACAAATAAGGGAAGCTGTCTATCTAGTTCCATAAATGGAAGGAATGGATTCCGTATACGTGATAACACGGACTACTCACTCAATCCGGTATAATGCCAAGATGGGGTAATTCGGACCACGGACTCCGTGTAATCCTTAACCGTCAAGTCAAACCTCATGCGATTCAAGCGGTTGGTGTGATCACCTCGGGATTAAGATATATCCATAAATATGATCATCCATTGATTCGATAAGACTTCTCGATTACGGAATTATATTGTGAACTACAATCAAATCGGTCCAGCCCTATATGATATATCTATCATATATAAATGCCCCATTAGGTTCTCTTAACCGAAAGTCCGGATAGGACTATCACACCTTTTGTGTTACGGGGCGCATTAATAGCACGTTAAAGGAGAGACCCGATACTCTCGATTAACTTCACTACGGGCTAATTGTATTTTAAGTACATCTTCACTAACTCAATCCTCCCGTGTATATACCATACAACGAGTTAAGTGAATACATAAACGAAATACTTAGGGTTTTCTGTAGTGTAAATACTATTGTCACATCGGTGATTATGAGAATAATAAATATGAATAACAATATCATTTCATTTATTAAATAAAACAATTACAAAATTGTCTTTCGGGCATCACACCTAACAATCTCCCACTTGCACGAAAGCATGTGATTAATTGTTTTAGAGCACACCCTATTATTTAAAATACAACAAACTACATCTCCCACTTGCTCTAAAGCAATGGAGACTCATCCCGTATTCTAGTACCCACTAAGCATATCATAACCATTTCGATTCCAAAGTACACTCCGAGTATGCCGTCGTAGGATAGGTCGGTGACTCGGGGAGCACCTACATCTAAATGTGTCATGGGTCTTAATGATTAGTCGGGTTGTCGGCTCGAGACGATCCGTAGAATCGAAACGTTACCGGTCCATCTAATCATGTGGTGCGAGTAAACAACGAGCCGAGAGATCGACTTAACGATCATCCTCAATCGACTTAAAGTCAAAATCGGTGTATCACACATATCCAAGTTCACACATGAATATGTCCGCATATTGTTCCTCGTTCTCTCAAGATACTAAAGGACATACTAAACTTGCTTTGTTAACCGCCGAATCTAAGATTCGATCAAAGTTGACGTTCAATAACACGACCATCTCTTACTAGAAAGATAATCTATCCCATTTCTCTTGATCCGAAGATTTAGAGAGTCATTCACGAGGCATAGGGTAGAACTTCCTCGTTGAATGTTGCATACACGGATGCATCATCTTAACCAATAAGATGGATGGGAAACCGGTGGCGGATTCTAATGAATTCGACCGAGTCAAACTCTAAAGAATGTTGTCCAAAACTCGTTGCGAGAGAATTGTGGTATTGTCGATTCGACTTCGGATAACACACCCATGTTGATTCCAAGCGGGTGCGGTGTTATCCTTCACAAACACTAATTTATATATTCACTCTTTGTACTAAAATTGATATCCGGTCTACAAAAGACTTATCAATATTACGGTCAAATCCACATATTGTAGAAATATATGACTTCCAATGACCGAGAGGTTTGCTTTTTATCCACAAAGGACATAAGCCTTGACGGTCATCTGTCATAAGTTCATAAGTCAATACCCTTTGTTTCGAATGAATCCGGACTCCGTTTGTTTGGCAAGAAAGTCTCGGGGAATCACCCCTTCTTTACGCTTTTGAACGAAATCATGCAATAATAAGTGGTAAGAGAGTTCAAGGTCGATTAACTCTCTACTTCTTAGGGAATTACCCCTAGACCACTCAAGCTTTGCTCGAAAGATAAACTTTCCTATTCATTCTACTCTTTTCCTTGTAGATCCAATTACTCCCACTGCACGAGACACTCGGGTGGTTCTACAAGAGTATGAACAGAATTGGAGTACCGAACTCCATTCACGGGGTTATGGCTATTAAACCAACCTCTATTATCGAATCTATCTTGCTCACAAAAGAGCCATAGGTCATCAATCGATCCTCGGACTACAAAGTCCGCGAGAACCCGTAATGGGTAATGGGTAAACCATACTCCCACTACATTACGGGTGGATCGAAATTCGATCTAGTTTAGTAGTATTTAGTGTTATCACCAACAACCGATGTTGGATGTGGTACGATTTTAATCGGTTAGTAACTACCTTGAGTAAACGTACTTCAAGGTTTAAGGTTTTCTTGTTCATAGACTCTATCGAAAGGACGCAACGGTATAAGCTGTCCCTTCCCGATTTCAAGAATCTTATAACAAACCTTTTTCTCAATGCTACAAGATATAGAACGATTGGTCAACGACCGAACGTGTTTGCGAAATTTCCGGACCTACCTTCAAGCACCGTGTGCTAAATGCTTATATTTATGGAAGTGGGGTGAACCGAATCCACACCTTATCCGTAAATTCCAAAGCATATTCTAGGTAGACTTCTCGGTCTTACATATCAACGTAAACCGTTATTTTGCTTCCAATATCTTTATTGAGTTAAGCAGTGTCTTGTAGCACATCTAAAAACATATATAAGGCAATTTTACGGTTTCTCACTTAGTGAGAACATGTCACAATGAGGCGGTGAGCATCGGTCTCGAGGACTATGAATGGCCTATTCCGAGTATAGAATACTCTATCTCTGTTGAAAACGAGAGAAACCTCAAAATATTTTGGATAAACTTACCGGAGTGTTTGAATAGTTATCGGACAAGAAGTCACTACTCGGAAGCTCTACTAGCTCGTATCTTTCATCGGACCCCGAAGGTCGTCATGAACAAGCTATGTTACTTCTTTATATCCATTATCCTATCCCGATTGAAAGGAAACTTAGTCATTGAACCTTTGAGACAATATAACCGGGCCCGGGAGAAAGGAATCACCACGAGCCGGTCTTCGGGTCTTGTCTCTTTTAGGGACTATGCACTAACTATGGAATATGAAGAAGCGTTTATCTAAATATAGAAACCAATTGCTTTTAATAGTTCTTAAGATGTGTTTTATATACATATTTCAGCGGTTGTAAGTGGTTTTTACTTTATCAAACAAAAGTCCGAGTCTTGGATTCGTACTACAAATGGTATATTCACTTTACTATACGACAAACAAATTATCGAATAGAAGGTAAATCCATTCGTTCCAACGAGTCTTAAACGAGAAAATAAATTTTCCGCGATATCCAAGGATTGAACCCGAGATTCATTTCCTTATATCACTCCCACTATTCTAGCTAAAATTAAGCGCCGTTGTTTACTCTTTTAATCGTTAAATGCACTGCTACCTTGTTCTTCCAAAGAACTTAGCTCGAGAAAATCATCAAGGATTCATAGGTTGGTGATCCAAAATCACTGTCCTTATCCTATGATTTTCAATTAATTAATTTTCGGTTCAGCCTTAAAATTTTCTCAGTTTAGGTGACTAACACTTTTAGACATATTCTCCCATTCTTGACTTTCAATGAATGGAAACAGTCTTGAACCAGCGGTTCGTTTGAGTAGACACTACTCTTGAACCGTGGGATGTCTATTTCGAGTGTTACTCGTCGAGACTTCTCGGATTTTCTAATATACCAGAAAAAACAACAAATCATAACATTAAAGCTCCCACTAGTTTATCGGTTCCAAATACCGTCTAACGAGCAATGCTTTATTTTATGATTTTCCAATTTTTCAATTTGAAAATCTCTCGTGTAAACACTTACACAGTTCTAATGTTTCCGAGAAAAATACAAATCATAAAACTCCCACTAGTTCATCGATTCCAAATATCGTCTAACTAGCAACATTTCATGACTTTCCGGTTTTTCAATTAGAACGGTTACGTGTGTAGTCAGTTACACTTTTCTAATGTTCTAGAAAAACAACAAATCATAAAGCTCCCACTAGTTCATCGATTCCAAATATCGTCCAACTAGTAACACTTCATGATTTTCCGATTTTTCAATTAGAAAATTGCACGTGTATTTCCTACACACTCAAAATTCACTAGAAGAATTTCAAAGTCCGAAATCACCTTTGTTCAAACTAAGTTTGTCTTCCGTTTGACATGAATGACACTAGTGACATACCTATATGTCACTCGGTTTTAAAAGGCTTGAGAGAAAATATCTCTTTCGAAAAATAATTGCATTATCGATTAACTAGTTCAACGTCCTAGTTACTTTCCACTTTTTAACAAAGTCAATACTAGTCAATTTTTTAAGCAATTTAGTAAGGGATATAATCTTGTAAATAAAATGACATATATTAATTCAAGTTTAACACTACTATATTATTTTATTTTAGGAATTGTAAACTAAAAATAAGTCTACTCTACCATTCCAAGGTTTTAACCTCGCATCTCAGTGCCGCCGTAGGGTAGGTCAAAGAGATGACGGTTAAATCGAGACAATCTCATCAATGAATAACTTGTGAGAATCGAACATCCCACGAGAATCGAACATCCCTTTATTCATTGACTACCTTCCTTTTTTTTAGCCTAGATATTACCAAAAATATCCTTTATGAGTGTGACCTACTATATCGGATCTCTTAGGTACGCCCCGAGTGTGCCGTCGTAGGATAGGTCAGTGACCCGACGAGTACCCAGAAATCCTATCCTTTCGGAGACCAAGCCATGAATGTTGATAGGGGTGAACACCATCCGTAGGGGGACGAAATCAAAGCGCCGCGAGGCGTCACCCTTCTCTCACTTACTTGTATCTATAGTAGAGGCCGTGGGGTTGGGTTGTCGCCTCCCCGCTCCCACTCAATATTTTGGAAGTGGTTGTGGGTTAACTAACCACGTCTTTTTGATGTTATCATAAAAGCTCATCAAATCAAGGATTCCGAATGGTGTCGGTAACGTAGGCAAGCCTACCCGTCCTATTCGTTGGAACATATGTGACAGTCGGACGAAATCGGGTCAAGACAGCCCTATTGAGATTAGAAGGAATCACCCATCCGTTCTCCCGTGTAGCTTAGTCTTGCCGGACCCCCGTGCATACATCACACTAGGAGGGTTAAGTCGTTCGAGCGAAGCTCAATTGACCACCAAACCTATAAGCGAACCGTTTTTATCCAAGATTTATTGTTCTTTTACCATCATTCAATCTCGTAGACACTACGAATTGAAAACGTGATCTCGTTTCAGCTTTAAGGCGGTTCACCGAGAACACACACCGAAAGGCTAACGATTTCATAACCCGTCCTCGGATCTTTAATTAGTTACTAAATTTATTAATTACCACGTATTAATTAAATTTCAACTAATTACACGAGTTTGTATACATGCCTATTTTAATTACCAAAATTAAAATTCTACATGTATGCATGGAGTGGATTTATGATATGATGCATGTCATGGCAATTCCGATTTTATATCTATTTTATGATCAAACACATAAAAAATAAATTGCGGAAAATTTAAACACCGAGATGGATTGTTGGTACCCCGTATCTAATCTATCCTAGGAAAACAGTAAATTACATAATCTATGTCTTCGAGTCTTGATCTTCAAATCTTGAACTCGAACCGCCGGATCACGAACCACGAACACCGAGGAGAGGAGGCCGTAATATACCAATATATTAAAATATATTTATATTACAAACTTGTTTTATAATAATTTTTTTTTCACACGGCTGTTATGTAAATATGTTATTTTTATTTTTATTTTTATTTTTATTTTTTTATTATTTGGTCAAAACTTGCGGCTAAACCTAATACATTAGGTTACAAGAAACAAAAAACTTTTGCAGCCGCCAAAAAAAAATTGCCGACGGAAAAAAATAATTAAACAATTCGGCCTCCTCCCGTTTTTACCTTCTTGATGATCTTCAACATCATGATCTTCAACACATCATCTTCGTCGTCTCGAACCCGGAATATCAAAATAATAATAAAAGATGCTACTTTTACATAAATTTCGAAAAAAACACATAAATAAAATACAATTCCTATGCTCAATTGTTACTAAACAAAGGAGCTACAATAGATCTAACGAGTAAACAGTACCAACCCCAATCCATCTCTTCAACCAAGACATTCATAACATAAAAAAATAAAAGCATGCATCGGCCCCTCTTTAAAAAAAAAATTGGGACAAAAAAATCTACATGTTTTACCACTCCTAGATCTAATATTTTATACGTATAAATATAGATCACCTTGGCGTCTGCTACCACTGTAAGTAATATCATCCGCAACGGAAGCGATTTAAGGATCTAGATCTATAATTACACGTAATAAAACAACTAGATCTATTCTACAAGGGGTTGTAGATCATACCTCTTGGATCTCTAAATCCAAGTTGAAGAACCGCAAGAGAAAGATTGCAAGAAGATGTGAAGAGCACCACGATCTTCCGCACGTGTGATCCAAGCAATTCCCGGTGGAAGGAATTCTCGACTCGAACCCTTCCGATATGCTACCCGGAAAAATCTCCAAGATTTTCCCCTTGTCTCCCCTTGGCCAAAATTTTCTTTCTCCTCTCTACAGAGGTGAAAGTCGAAAATTGTAGTGTGTTATTTGGCTTGGGAGAACTCTCTTTATATAGGAGAGTAAAACTTAAGCCCCAAGAATTTTATAATTAATACAAAATCAATTATGATAATCCTATTAAATAAAAGATAATCCCAAAATATTCTAGAACAAATCTAGAATAATCTTTATCTTTATTTCTTACCATAAATATTTATCCAATAAATATTTTATGCACATGTCTTATTAATCACAAGAAAACTAATTTCTTGTAGACTAATATATGCTTGGGTCGAAATTATCATTCTTGTGACCTAGTCACAAAATTCGACCAACACACTAATTTTGGGCCAAGATTATGAAAAATGTCTTTTCCACATATTTAATTATTTAGCCCAACTAATTTAATAGTCCACTAAACAATTAATTCACATATCGTTTTAATAAAGTCCAACGAGAACTAAATTAATATTATTAGGATTCGACGTCCGAGAATAGCTATGCTATATTAGGAGGCACGTCGGGGACCATGGACTAATAATCAGCGGCTCCGATAAATCAAATAAATAATTATCTTACGAACGAGAATAATTATATTTGATAAATCAATCACGGGAATATGCCACCATAATCCCGTGAGCGCACTCCTCCGATTATGAGATTATATTTATCTCTTCATGATAATAAGCGTCCATTGATATAATCATTACATATGGATTAATCCTCCATGATTGTTCATTCTAAATCGGGAAGTTACCGTTAACCCTTTTTAGAACCTCTTATCCTTATTTACCATTAACCCCCTAGTGATCAATTAATTCATACAACTCACTTTGGTGATCAATCGGTGTGATATGAACTCGCGCGATCGATCGGTTTCTAGGATTAACAAATAAGGGAAGCTGTCTATCTACTTCCATAAATGGAAGGAATGGATTCCGTATACGTGATAACACGGACTACTCACTCAATCCGAGTATAATGCCAAGATGGGGTAATTCGGACCACGGACTCGGTGTAATCCTTAACCGTCAAGTCAAACCTCATGCGATTCAAGCGGTTGAGCGTGATCACCTCGGGATTAAGATATATCCATAAATATGATCATCCATTGATTCGATAAGACTTCTCGATTACGGAATTATATTGTGAACTCTAATCAAATCGGTCCAGCCCTATATGATATATCTATCATATATAAATGCCCCATTAGGTTCTCTTAACCGAAAGTCCGGATAGGACTATCACACCTTTTGTGTTCTGGGCGCATTAATAGCAGGTTAAAAGAGAGACCCGATACTCTCGATTAACTTCACTACGGGCTAATTGTATTTTAAGTACATCTTCACTAACTCAATCCTCCCGTGTATATACCATACACTGAGTTAAGTGATTACATAAACGATATACTTAGGGTTTTCTGTAGTGTAAATAGTTTTGTCACATCGGTGATTATGAGAATAATAAATATGAATAACAATATCATTTCATTTATTAAATAAAACAATTACAAAATTGTCTTTCGGGCATCACACCTAACATATATTTCGACATACATACAGGTATATTTAATTAATCAACATAATCAATATCTTGTACTATATTTATTCATAATAAATAATACCACCATATTAATTTATCACTATAACACTTTATAGTCGAGATAAACTTTCCTTATTTGGTTATCATTATAACCGCATTTTCATTAGGCTAGATGTTCTTATATGTGTGACCCGATAGGCTTCCGAATATATTGGCCGTACGCACAAAGTGAATTTACTAAAATACCCTTCATACACAACAATCACAGAATAGCGTCTAGCAACACACCGTGACCCCCAATCATTGGATGAGTCAAATGCAATGACTACTACCTTTCATATGAAACGGTTACCGTGTAAATAGAATCCTATCACTGTAATAACATACATACAATCGTATCTTGAGTGTCAGTGCATCAACGATCGTATCTTATAATCTGGATATCATGCTCTATCGAAATAACTCATTTTCTCCCACTTTGCAAAGATCACGAGAGCTAGACATTTCTTATAAGAAGGCCCTTTCGGATATTTACTCCTATAATCAGGATACGCGATTTCCGGACGAGCAACATGGATCCTACGCATGCTTCATTATCATACCCAATCTCTACCGCATGATCGCCCCATGGCTAGGGGAAACCTCAATAGTGTCAAAGTATGACAATCCACACCGTGATGCCATGAAGAGTCTGGTCTTAGAATAATTACACAACCGCCTCATAGTGCGACACTTAATAAAGTAAGTGGGTCAGTCTAACGTACGCATTCTCTAATACACATCTACGTACAGTCCAAGTGTCTCTACACTTTGATAGACGAGATCTGTCCCGATCTTCATAAGATTGAAGATATCTAATACGTGTTAGTCTTATCATACTATCACTGTTCCATTTAATAAAACATACGACTAGAGACATTTATGCATCAAACCTTTTAAAGTGAGTCGAGATCTCATCAACCAAAATCAATATTATGATTCTCTTTCACAGTTTGACACTAAGACGTTATCATATGTACAATCACAAATTTGTTCATATAAATAAACAGAATATATAATAATAGAAAAGCCATTTATTATATGTATAAACATAAAGAAATAGTAGAAATGATCCGACTAGGTCGGATCCGGTCCAACCCGATTGGTTTTAGGACACTATTTCGAAAATCTCTACTTGGCATAAAACCAATCACTCGTACACACGAGACCAAGTTGAAACAAAAGAATCTCATGCAATACTTTTGACTAACCCTAAGCGTGAACGGATCACTATCCGTGAGGACTCAGACTATCTTCATATTATTCTCCAAATCATCAAGTCAAAGGAACCGCCTCAACACACACTTGAATCCATGATGTGACCCTGGTCCTTGCTTCGAGCAATAAATCCACTACTATATCAGCTATATACAAAATCTGGAAGAACCGCACAAGGTTTAGGAATGAACATTCTATATCCATGTACTGCTCCCGCTGCGCCACTAAGGCACTACTGTTTGCCCCAGTTGTAGAATCTATAGTGATATCTAGCTAAGAACATTTCCAGCTCACTGTATCACTTGATTAAAGCGATTGTAAACCTAGACTGTAGCTCCCACTATCATCATAAGATTCAGGGTACATTTTTGTATAACTATGTTTTTCCAATTCCAAGTTTCAATAAACTATGAACCCATCCTCAAAACTTTTAAGGATATTCTCGATATCTACTAGAATCTCTTTCAAACTTATTTATGACTCTTCATGGAGTATGAACATCTTGCACAACTCTTATGATTGATCCTATTGCAATAGCAAGGGGAACCTTCCATAAGTATCATCTTTCACCTTATCTTCAGGATTGATGTCCTGTTATAGATAGATCCCGAGAATACTGGCCAGCAGTATCCTCTGATATGATCTATGCTAAACTCTTTAGCATCCCATATATTAGGGTGAACTGTGATGACTAAACGTATCTAAATCTATCACTATAGATTCTTATTTCAAAAATAAGAAGTGCTACTTCCAAGAACATTCATAAAGTCCTTGAACTACCAAACATTAATTGACTATAAACACGGGATGACGATTCCCGAGAAGATATGCAACACCTTACTCAAAAATCGTAACACTCCCACTAACCGTTTTTCACATTAGGCATATTTGTCCATTTGATCAAATCAAACTCCATTGATTCTCAAAGTAAATAACTCATACAGAGAAACTTGTTTGAGTCCATCAATAGATCTCATAAGCTTACACATCACGTTATCGTCTATGAAAATCAAGCCGTTGGCCTAACATTTTCTACACTATCACATAGCCATGATACGTAGCTACAACAAGCACTATCTGAATAGATTTAAGCACAGCTGGTAGCATAAAGGTGAATACAAGGTTTACACCTCGTACCCTTCAACCATCAACTTAGCCTTATGGCAATCGTATTACCGTCCATGTAAGCCTTTCATAAAGACCCGCTACACCTTTCAGAGACATTGCCTTTAAGTAAGAAAAGCCAAGTTAATAACCCGGTTTTCACATATGGAATCTTCTTCAGACATTATGGCTCCAAGCCATATCTCTTAATCTTGCCTTTCAAGTATTCCTGCATAAGTCGCGAGATCTTCATTTTTCAAGATGAACATACCAGTAGCCTTCTCAGGCTTGTGGTCATCTGCAGACTCATAGTGTACTTGTGCACACTGAGAAGTGTCTTGGACCTTATCACTATGCGGCGCCTGCTCATGTTTCAATGGCTGAATATATCTTCGTGGTTCTCAAACTCTTTTGAGATCTCAATATACTCCCACTATATCTTTTGGAAGAAATACTTCCTCTAGAAGATTTCATGTTTGGAGACAAACACTTCTGTTCCACGGGTAAGCAAATATATATAGTGTACTTGCTAAGATATTCCACAAAGTTGCTTATGTCATACTGGGCTCCAAGCCTTTCAGACACTGCATGATTTCTAGAAGCACGAAAATCATCGGTTAAGATGGATTTGATCTCATCTTCTTCCATATCCGATATGGAATTCATTCAACCTTACTTTCGGAACTTGGTTACGTATATGTTTTGTATAAGGGTACTATCCCGAAATAGGAAAGGGATACTTTGCATGGATTATCTCGCATCTTTATCGTATAAAGTGGTATTTCCATTTTAGAGACACAAACTAATTTCGTATCCCAAAAATGGTATCCTTCAAGGGAGAATCTGATTCATTTTCAGACAACTTATGAAACAACATTCAGGTATTAATTACTTCAATCCAATTGAAGATTAATTCATAAATTGCTTACCAACCTCATATTCGTATTAGTCTAAACTTTTCAGAATTTCCGAATTTCATATTTCACTAAGTACATTCGACTATTTCTGAAATAGTTAACGAGGGTAATAAACAATAATATCATTTGTGGATAATTGTCATAAGCCAATAAACATCAATATGTTTAGGCTTTAGGCAATTTTTCTTGATTTTATAATGTTTTCATAAAAGGGTATTTTAGTCATCATTAGATAAGATACGTATTATCCCTATGATTCATAATCACATGGTACATTTCACTTTCATAGAGACTATGTCTAGAACAACCATAAAATATCAAGGATAACAGCCGCACAAATATTTAGTTGAGATTTTATCACCTATATCAACTATATAGTGACACAAATCTAGTATGTTAGATTCAATAACCATTCAACTTTATCGGGATGTCATTTATTCCTTCAAATTGAGTATGTTTACTATATCCTAACGGATAACTGAAAATCATGTTCTTCATAAGAACCGGAACACAATAACATTTATTTAGTTCCTTAATCAGTTTACTAGATTCAGAATATAATATGGCAAATCTTGCAACGTTTGCTTCACTTCACATATCATAGGATATTCTTCACTTAATCTTTATAATTCAATCGCACTCGTAAGGTATCATATATCTAAGAGTGACTTGAACTTAGATAGATTTATCTCAACACACTTGCTTAGAATTGAGACTTCAATAAGTTCTCTATTTAAGCACATGCCTTAACTTTTCTTTTAATCCCTTAACCACTTGTAAATATTTCTTAGCTAGGTCTTCCTAAGACTTAAGAAAAAGAACACAAGAGCTATGTCTTAAATTTTATTTCATAATGGAAATCCAAAGTTCATTAGATAGTTTATTTAACCTTTTGAATCATATTCAAAAAATAAACTATTTAATTAACCTTCAAGCAATGGTTAAAGAATTAAATCGATACTTGAATCTTATAATTTTGAAAACAACATTTCCAAAATTCATCGTGGTCACTCACATTCAACGCATCTAATGTTTGAATTAACTGTCATCGTATGATAGAGTGACCCTTTGGATATTGTCGTATCTAATATGTGATTAATTCGTTGAAACTTATTTCAAGTGATTTAATAAAATGGTGAGCTTCCGTTTTTCATTTATAATGAAAGTCTTGGAGCACTTCATCAAATATGTAGTCTCCTTGTCTCTAACTACTATAACGAAGTTGCTCGTGTCATTGCTTATTTTAAAATGATTAAAAATACTTAACCATACTTGAGAATGTTTCTCAAAAGGTAACAGTCATAATTTTGTTATACTAATTAGGAATAAAAAACATAGAAATAAAAGTTTGCTAGAAAAGTACAACATAAAAATAAATATGAAAGAGTGTTGTTGTTTATAAAGCAAAATCAGAAATGGTCTTTTGATTTATGATTTTGCTCCCACTAGTCAACTACTCCCAATTGACTTTCAAGAATTTTTCAAAAGTGCTTTAGTGGACAAGATCCCACCTTGTTATGTTGATTCCCTGCAGTGGCTGGTGAACCAAAATAATTTGGTGAGTAGGTGACACTTCACCAATCACATCACTATGTAACTCTTGGTTGTTGACCAGTCAACTTTTTGACAATGCACATCACAATAGTTTCTAAAAATTACACGACCTCTGATGTGGTTGATGATCGAATAAATTTTAGTCAAGTCATAACCCAATATTCGCGAGATCGCTTACGTTCACATCTCAATAATAACGATCTGCCCGAGGTAGGTCAGCTGTGGCTAATGGAGTGGATCTGAACAAGAACTTTTCACCGTCATTATAATATTGGGAGACAATTCCGACATGATTTTTGTTGTAGGAGTATTTATTAAAATTAATTAACTTAATTAATTTTATTTATGGTCTCATCAAATATATATATCTCTATAGACATACATCTAGATCGTGCCTAGTCATGCAACTATCGTATCGTATAAAATAAATACATGCACAAAATAAATAAATGCGTAAATTAGCCGTTATGATCATGGACTTTTCCTAAGTGTGGTTTCTAATACAAACTGACGAAACCGGGTGCCACAATCTACGGGTAGCTGCAACCGCAAATGGGATCTCTATGTCGTCTTTCTTTGGCCTTCGTCTTCTGCTCCATTCTTGTTACATAAAATTTTATCTAATAAAATAAATACACCCGACGCACACGGGGGGGGGGGGGGGGGGGGGGCTAATGGGAATGGGATAATGCATAAAATAAACTAGGTCGCGTTCTTTATAACGGCCTAGGAAATTTTTTGAAACAAACAGAAAAATTTAAATCATTCACATCTATCCGATTGGTCGAGTCAATGATCAATCGGGGTCCATATAATCATATTATATCTACATAATATCTAATCCATACAATAAAATCTTATGAAAAAGATAAAATCTGAATTTACCAACTTGCGTCTTAATTAATCGGTTGACGTTTAATCAATTAAATAATTTCATCTAATCATTTAACTAATTAAAATTTAATTAATTAATGATTTCAATCGAAAGAAAATTAACGATTAATTTCGAAACGATTTCTATTTTAATTTTAATCAGAACTATTCCAAAATAAATCAAAATTAAAATTAAGTCTCTTTTGTTTCTTTTCTTTTGATTCTTAATCAAAAGCGATGCCTTTGGTTTACCAAACCAAAAGGCACCCACCTTGGCCCTTTCCAAAATCAAATATTTTGAAAATGGCCTAGGCCTAGGCCTTTTCCAAAATCAAATATTTTTTAAAATGGCCTATGCCTATTCCAAACAAAATTTGAAAATGCCTAAGTTAATCATAGGTCCCAATTATGGACCATAACCAAATAGTGCCATGTGGCATCCCAATATTCCAAACTATTTGAATCATTAGTTAGTCGTATGACATTAACTAAACAGAGAGAAATTACCAATCACAACTATGAACCATATTGAAACACAAATACACAAAACAAAACGAAGGGACCCACCGAGCAGCCACCAGCCGACGCCGACAGCCAGCAGGTTGCCGACGCCGCCGGCTACCGGACGGTGGTAATGCACCGCCAGTCGGCCGAGCACAACCCGAATCATCCCTTTTTTGTTTTTTTCTTTTCATGTATCGTATTGCGAATCAAAAATCTTTCATCTTTTAATTACATGATTTAAATGATGCAATTAACTACGCAAATTAACTATTACTTATTGCTTAGGCACAAAGCTATCTCTGATACCACTGTTTGAAAATCTACGCGGGGACACGGCGGAATTTAAAATTTATTTCCTTTTAACCAGGATCGACTTCATTTAAACAACAAGCCTAAAAGAAGTAGATGAAACAACTACCTTGGATGATCTAAAATAGATCATCGCTTTGTCTACAATTGTAGTTTCTGCACGAAGCCCCCCAAGTGTTTGGCCTCTACCGTTGATCCACACGAACAACCCGCCGGAATCCACCATTGGATTGCTATTAGAAAAACCTAATTGCTAGACCGGCCTTTTCTTCCTCTCTCAAAATCGCTCTCTAAGAATCTCTCAACTTATTTTGTAAATTAGAACTCTTCTGATTGTGGTAATACAAAAGAGCTTGACACCCCTCACCTTATATAGATGAAGGTGGCGCCCCAATGCCACAAAAACTGATTGGGAGAACCTTCCTAATAGATTGAGGAGAAAGAAAACCTATTGCTAGTAAAATAAGGAAAACAGATATACTAGATTTATCTCATTTAATTTAATATATCATATTAAATAAATCAAAGATATTGTCAATATCTGATATTGACTATCTTTATCATATTACCGTAATCAATTTATACAAATCTATTAATATCTAATATTAATATATGATAATATCATTAATTAAATTGCACGATCGAAGTGTATCTTACACACTATTATATGCGCCCCATATATCCATGAATTGGCATCCGGAATATTCTTAATTAATATAATACTATGATAAATTAATTCAAAAAATACATGTATATCATATATACATATATATTTTGACATACATACATGTAATTAATCAACACAATCAATATCTTGTATTATATTTTTTCATAATAAATAAATACCACCATATTAATTTACCACTATAACACTTTATAGTCGAGATAAACTTTCCTTATGTGGTTATCACTATAACCGCATTTTAATCCGGTTCGATGTTCTTATGTGTGTGACATGATAGGCATCCGAATATCTTGGCCGTAGGCACAAAGTGCATTTACTAAAATACACTTCATTCCTAACGATCACGGAATAGCATCAACAACACACCGTGACCCCCAATCATTGGAAGAGTCAAATGCAATGAATAATACCTTTCATGTGAAACGGTTACCATGTAAATAGAATTCTATCTTTGTAATAACATCCATACAATCGTATCTCAAGTGTCATTACATCAACGATCGTATCTTATAATCCGGATATCATGCAATGAAGACTCCGATCTTAGGATAATTACACAACCGCTACATAGTACGACACTTAATAAAGTAAGTGGGCCAGCCTAATGTACGCATTCTCTAATACACAACCACGTACAGTCCAAGTGTCTCTACACTTTGATAGACGAGATCTATCCGTATCTTCATAATATAGAAGACAACTGATACATGCTAGTCTTATCGTACTATCAATTAATGTCCCATTAATAATACATACGAGTAGAGACATTTAAGCATCAAACCTTTTAAAGTGAGTCGAGATGTCATCAACCACAATTACTATTAAGATTTCTCTTTCACAGTTTGACACTAAGGACGTTATCATATATACAATCACAAATTGGTTCATATAAATAAACATAATATATAATAACAGAAAAGCCATTTATTATATGTATAAACATTAAGAAATAGTAGAAATGATCCGACCCGGTCGGATCCGGTCCAATCCGATTGGGCTTAGGATACTATTTCAACAAGCTGTTCATACCATAAACGAATTCATCACGTGGAAGAAGGAGGACACAGATGAGGGGAGAATTTGCATAGTCACTTGAAGATAATCAGGGAGTTAAAGGTAGTAAATGCGCTGAATCGTTTCAATAAAAATGTTTCCAATTTCAGAGAGACAGAGAGATGGATGAAATGATTTAGGGTTTCCGCAAAAAATGGGAAATGAAGGAATGAGAAGGGGTAACAGTTTTTCTGATAATTAAGTGTAGAAACCGGTTCAGATCCGGGTTAAGGCCATCTAGGCTTGTGTATATGGGCAAGAGAATAAAAACAGAGGCTTACAGATCAATAATTAGAAAGGGTATTAGACTTGATCAATTATTTAATTTTGGCCACCCAAATGGAGATAACTAGAATAATTATAAAATTAATAATTTAATTTCGTAAAAATTATTTAAGTTAGTCGGTTTTGATCTGGTGTTGATATTGTTGGGGTTCAACACTCTGCCCGCCTGCGCGGGTTCGAACCATGGCGCTTCTAGGGTGTGGTATAAGGAAACAAAGTAGCACCTTGACTTACACCAATTGGTTTTAGTAGAACGGTAAGTGCTTGATCCTAACAACAGTTAGTAGTGCGAGGTCATGGGTTCACATCCGGTACCAACATGTAGTGCAGGTGAGACTGGCAGGTGTTGAGGTGGAGATTGTAGGGGTTCAGCACTCTGCCCGCCTGAGCGTTTTCAAACCTTGGCACTTCCACGGTGTGGTATGTGGAAATAAAATAGCACCTTTACTATCACCAATTTGTTTTAGTAGAACGGTAAGCTCTTGATCCTAAAAGACTGTTGTTGGTTCTCAACAAGTTGATCATGTTCCTTATCAGTTGTCTTGCCCTGTTCTGACTTTGATGATCTCTCTTTTATAACACCACTTGGTTCTCCAGAATTCTTGGGATGGTCATCCTCAGAATCAGAAGATGATGACTCATCATAATCATCAAATGGTTTATACTTAGGATCCCTGAAGAGAATCTTTCCTTTTTTCTTTCCTTCTTCAATGATTGCAAGAATCCTGGCTTGTAACTCTGATGTGTCAATTAATCCCATAAGGTTTTCAACTCCAAGATCATGAAAACCCCATTCTTCAAATCCTGTCATTGGATCTACTGTAGGTTTTTGTTTCTTGTAAAAACCAAACTTCCAAAAAAAATAGTTTTGAATCTTCTTGAAATTTGGGTCTTTTTTCTCCTTCATCTGTTTCTTTTGCCTTCTCACTAAGACATTGTAGATTTTCTTGCCGTAGGTCGAGGCACTTTAGATTGACCTCCCAAAGTTTCCATTAAATGAGATAATGTTTCCTCAGTAGTGTGAAATATGTCAGTTGTTTGTTCAACAGATTAAGGAGCATTCTTGTCCACAATTTCCATCTTTTGAACACTATCTTCCCTTTGTGTTTTATCACCTTCAATATTTTGCACAGGTTCATGTTCAACATCAGCAGCCTATTTTATTTATTCTTCAGTGGCCCTTTGTTCTTCCAAAGTTCTCAATTCCTTTCACTTCCATGTTTTGTGTCCACTGCATTTACCCTTTTCTTCATAACCTTCTTTGGTCTCTTGATGGTATTTCAGATGCTTCAAAAAGTTCAGTTGCAAGATCTTCCTTACTTCCAGCCTTCATTTTCTTCAATGCAAGTACATCCACTATTTTAACAGGTCCGGTGGGTTTTGATGTGTGTGTTGATCTCCCAACATCAACAGGGTCAAAGAAATCTGTCACTTTTGAAGACATAGATGATTTCCTTGGTTTCTCCACAGGAGTCGGTTGCTCTTCTGATATTCTGCCCTCGGCATGCTGTGAATCTGACTTCCTCTTTGATCTTCTTTCAGCAGCTACATGTTCATCCACATTGATCTCTACTACATCATCCAGTCCACTGATAGGAGAAGTCACTTCTGGCTTGTATTTTGTTGGATTTATGGATTGAGAATTAACATAAGCAACCTCAAGATGATTCAAGATGCACAAAATCATTAAGGCTAGTGGCTTCTTGTTACTGAAGAATCCACTACCAATCTTCTTGACAACGTTCTTCTATTTCCTCTTATTTTCTTCTGTCTTTCTTTCCTCTGACATAACCATCTTCGTGTAATGACCAAAAAATCCATCCCAATTAAATATCAACTGTCTTGCAATGATTATCATTAAGTCAATCTAAGGTCCTGACAATGAATCATAGCTTCCAGATAAACCAAATATATTCTTTGAAATAAACTTACTCAGCTGCCCATATTCTAGATTAATGTATTTCACCTTCAAACTGACTGAAGCTTCTTCATTTTTATCAGTCTTGATTTCTTCAACAAAACCCAATCAATCAAGATGCATGTCTTCTGAGTTTCATTTAGCTTCAAGTACTTCTTCAAAACCAAATATTTCCTCAAGATTTGTGGAGAAACATGTATTATTTGACCATTCACAGTTGTGTCAAACCCATCCATTTCTTGATATATCACCATGTTCATCGAAATCACAGACATTTTTATAAGAAATGGTGTCTAACCTTAAATTCATAGCATTCTCAAATCCTTTGTAATGACGTATTCTTGTGCCAATAACTTTTGCCGATACTATTTTTCCACACTTTCACAAAGCATCGAACACTTTGACTAACTCCAGTGAACACATTTTAGGCGGACATTTTAGAGAGTAGAAAAAAAATGAACTTTTGTTGAGAGTAGAAATACTCTAGAATATTTGAGAATTTTGTGAGGTACCTTGTGAAAATGAAGGTTATACAGGCATAAAAGCTACAAGTGCTTCGTGTATTAACTATTCACATGCACGACCCCAATACAATTTTTGTACCATCCAATTGCAAATTGACAGCTGTCCCACTACTCTTCTCCACTATTGTATGAAACCGTTATGTCCTTGTAGATGCTGTAATAATAGATAAGGTTAAAACCTTTTAACTTTATTTGTTGACCTCTTTTAATAAAATTTACTTCTTCAAAGCATAGTAAAATAGGGCACAAGTTTGCTGATTGACATCAACAGGATCACACTCTGCTGATACAAATTTTCAGCTGATTCTTCAAAAACTTCAAGCATATAAGAAAGATAAGATTATCCAACTTATAATACAAGATAATGTTTAATACCAATGACTGATCTACTAAGTGAGCTCACCCAACATAGCAAAGACCAATTCCATTGGCAACTTTATTTGTGTTAGATGTAATATCGCCGGACGGATCTAGATCCGCCCGATTACACAGCGGAATAAACAAGAGGATCATGATCATTTAAAATTAAACTACATAATTTTAAATCTACCTACAAGAAGGTGAGATCTACTTACCAATCAAAAATGATGAACTCCAAGATTGAGAAGCCGAGATCCGAATAGTTGAGATGCCACGATCTTCCGATGTGTATCTCCAAGCAACAACCGGTGGAAGCCGATTCTTGATGCTTGACCTCCTTGATATGCTACCCGGAAAATCCCAAAGATTTCCCCAACTGAAACCCTAAGCTTTGGCCGAATTCCTTAGATTATTTTGTGTGTATGTATTCGTATTATGTGTGTTAGAAAAGGCTTTGGAGAACACTCTTTATATAGGAGAGAAATCCTTGTCCTCCAAGGATTTAATAATTAATACAAAATCAGTTATAATAATCTTTTTCCATAAAAGATACTCCTAGAATAATCTAGAATAAATCTAGAATATTTAAGGATCAATCTAATATATTTTCCTTAATTAATTATTTAACAAATAAACAATTAATCACATGACATGTAATTGTCCAAGAAAACTAATTTCTCTCTAATTACAACATGTACAAAACACGCCTATCAACCCTAAAATTAGGGTTTCACACGCCACAGTCAATCATGGGCCGAGTCCACGAAAAAAGTGTTCTCGATGTATTAAATTATTTAGCCCACTAAATAATTATTCGCACATCAATTAAATAGTCCAATGATAAGAGAATTTTTGCAATCCAGTTAATCAAGTAAAAACTCGAAACCTTAGCAAAATCTACTTTCTAACCGGCAGTGGACCGGATCGATTGTAGGTAGTGCTTTAAGAGTCCGAGGTCGAACCCACAGAGATTGGCTTTGAGTACCACAGCTGACTTAGTACTCAGTTCAGGTCAACCAGAAAAATATGTCGCTACACTATTGCATAAAAGAAAACTTATACTAATCGGATTTCTTAATGATTAAAAGAGGTGCAGCCGAACTACGATCCAACGGATTACTCTACCCTCAGACAAACTACCCCGGGAGTGTGCTCTACCTTCCTTGTCTGTCTAATGATAAACTCACAGGTGTCGGTCCTAACATGACTAAGTTCTAGACTCGTCTGAATGAACGATAAAAACCCCGTATTGGACATGGACCTAACGACTAGGTGTCAATCTAGTGCACAGGTAGGTGTCAAATTACCTTTTAAGCCAAAACGTCTACGGTCCCGAAACTCCGGTTCCCACACTTCGCCGCAACATACATTTATAAGCTAGGTGTGTGTGATGGTGAACTAGGTGATCAAGCTAGCTCAATTACGATTAAAGCAGGTTTCGTGATATGAATTATCGATTAGAACATTTTATTACGTGCTACACTACCTCCCGGTTCGTCTCCCTAGTGGCGTTTCATCTGCTTTCACATAATTCGGCCGTAAGAAAGATTTAGCTACTCATTATCGAATTGAAATGATAAACGGTAAAGGAATTCATGATGTAAACGATAAGAAAACAAGAAATCATACCCACTTTACTGAAAATTGATGAAGTACCAAAGTTATGCTTACAAAGATCAAATCTTCACAATCAAAATTTAACGGACTGATGTTGTGATGTATCTAATGTAATAGAGGATCGAAAAACGATAACAATGATATATGGTACATAATTCTACGCTTTCGGACGAAGGAAATCGCCCAAAAGAGGCTAACACTATCTAAAATCGTCAAAGTCTACAGAATAATACTTTTGATGTGCCCTTTTATAGCCTTGGTCAAAATTCAGCTTATCCGTACGGATAACACGCTATCCGTACGGATAGTTCTTGATTCTCCAGGTTATCCGTACGGATGGGAATATATCCGTACGGATAAGTCTCTGATTACATCTTCTGTTTTGTGCTCCCAAGTGTCTATCCATACGGATGACTTTCTATCCGTACGGATAAGTCTCTGATGTTCAGTCTATCCGTAAGGATAAACGGCTATCCGTACGGATAAGTCTCTGTTCAAAATTTTTGCATCTTTCTGAGAGTTGTCCGTACGGACAGACTTTTGTCCGTACGGATAGATACCTTGATTTCCAAAAACTCCACTTTTTCATAATTAGCCTTCGTTTCTCGCCTCGGACATGTCTAAACTCATAAATCATCACTTTACGGGCCCTCCACTCACCCAAATCCTGCATAAACAAGGAAACAACAAGCAAACACATAACCCCGCAAACTATGGGTGCTCGGGAAATTAGTATAAAGTGCTAAAAGTAGGCCGAGTTTACGGGAAAACCGACAGTTACTCGACGTGCAAAGAAAACCTCATTACACTCATTATAGGGTCTAAACTCACCCGAAAACATGCTAGAAACATGATAACTGTGGGTTAAACTGTACAGAAATGTTTAGTAAAGTTGGTTCCTATCACCACCCCACACTTAGCCTTTACTCGCCCTCGAGTTAATCAGGCGATCAAACAATGCCAAGGAATCAACTTTACGGTACATGCACGCGTTTCAAAATATCAAAGCAAAAGGGACTTAGAAAAGTGAATGTAATACCTTGACTCCACAAGATTACGAAACGGAGTGAGTGTGTGGTGAATGACGACGACTTATACTCAATACGGTTACCGGCTTGGAATACCGGACAAACGACTGCACACAATCCTACCCTTCCTAGAGTCTCCACTAATCGAGGTTCACCAGGGCCAGAGATCCGGTCAGGTAGGACTTGAAAGGTTATAAAGTTAGGCTCGGACGGGTGGGACTGGAGAAAAGAAGGCACGAGTGAACCTAATCATTGCGTGTACTCCCTCAACTCGAACATAGAAAACCAACCAACTTCTTTCGAATTTCCATTAGAACAACATCTAAACTCCACATCATATTAGCTAATACGCATACTCCTTTTCCGGCTTTCTTTGGTTCGACTTTATTCACTTTCTCTTTTTTTTTTTTAAACAAAACTTTTCTTTCGAACCAAAGGCCCCATCGAAGATTCCCTCGATCTCCTCCCCTTCTAGATGTTAGCTCAAAACTCCCTCCTCATACCATTTCACATATTCTCTCCCACCCCACACTTTCCTTGGCAAGTGTGTATAAAGGAAACGATTAAGTCCACTCGTAGGGTAGTCAAAAAGAAACGTGACCAAATTATCGGCTCAGGGCTAGGAATAATAAGCTAAGTAACCAAAAATGGCTCAAATTTCGGACGGTGGTCAGACCGTTCCTATCAAGGCTTAGGAGGGTTTAGAGGGATAATGTTGGGATGTTGGCTTTTGGCTCTGGTCGCTTCAAAGAAATGCCTTTCCCGTCATCCCGAACCTACCCAGGGTGAATCCTTTCTATTTCGCCTCAAAACTAGGGGTACAGGTGTGTAAAGCAATCGTACTAAGTATAACCGTCGTCAAACGTGTTCCAAAGTGTTCCGTATCGTGATATAATGGACTCACTGCGAGACATTCACAAGGCTAAAAACCGTTTACTAACTCAACCGTGAAAAACATGCATATATCGCGGTGATAAAGCCCTGGAAAATTTTGAAAATGCCTAGAAATCACTCGAAAATGAGTAAAACTAAGTTCATCACATAACGGCATAGTAAACTATGAAAACATGTGAATAAGCTAAGTCGTCCCACCCCCCACTTTAGTGAAACACCGTCCTCGGTGTGTGAACGAAAAGGAAAAAGAGACTTAGCTTAGTAGCCCGGCAAAACGGCGTGATCGAGTCCTGTAACGGTCGTGAGGTAAAGCATCCCGAATCCCTACATAAAGAAAAGCACATCCAGAACATACGTGCACGGGACATGGTCCACGTGCCATAGCAAGTAATAAGGGGGAAATCCAGGGATAATCAAAATATTCGACCTCGTTACGTCAGAAAACTCGAATAAGAGTAGTATATGGATAACGCATCAAACATTATATATAAAAATCCAAAATCATCATCCATCCATGAATAATCCAGAAAGCAAGTCAAGAAGGCAAAAGTAGTGAAAAGAAACAACAAAAAAGTGCCTTATGGCTTACAAACCAAAGAGAGAAAAGTAGCACAAAAATGATCACACACCAAAGACCCTAGCCAAACCTAAACAGAAACTGAAACACCAACACCCTGACCTAAAGGAAAATTAAGGACCGACTCGAAAGGAACAACATCGACTCTAAACTCTAGTCTGGTCCTCGGGAGGATGTGGTGTGGGCTCAGAAACAGCAGTAGTTGCAGTGGTAGCAATGGCTGGGGGTTATCCATACGGATAAGAATCTATCCGTACGGATGAATGGCTGGAACTGTAAAAATTTGATACTGGGAGTTATCCGTCCGGATGACAACTTTATCCGTACGGATGGAGGCAGGCAAAGTGAAAAATGAAGTTTGAGATAGAAAAACCTCCTCGTGACCATCCGAACATAGCCAAAACACCAAAAACACATCACGTAGGTCTCAGAATCAAACAAAACACAGAAGATGGTGGGTTGCCTCACACTGAGCGCCTTTGTTTAATGTCGTTGGCTCGACGGAATGACTTAAACTGTGGCGGTTTTTTTTTTTCAAATTTTACTACTGGCACGGGCGAGGAAAACGAGGGATAGAGAGATGACGGATGGTGGATTATAAGAGTGGGACGTCATGCATTGGAGTCCATGACGGGACTAAACAACTTACTTCCTCCAACTTTGGATCTTCCAGAATCACAACCTCGAGAGCCTCATCAAACGGAAACTTCTCATATCTCTTCAAACGAAGACCATTGGTAATTGAGGTCCCGTACTTTGGATGATTTATCTCTACCGCTCCCGAGTCGAACATTTTCACAATGGTGTAAGGTCCCAACCATCGGGACTTCAACTTCCCCAGAAAAAGATGTAATCGCGTATCATACAGTAAAACCTCATCTCCCACCTTAAACAACTTCAGTTTTATCAGTTGATCGTGGAGGAGCTTAGTTTTCTCCTTATATCTGGCCAAGCAATCATAAGATCGCAGGCGAAACTCCTCCAACTCAACTCGCTGAGCCATCCTCCTTTCTCCACTAAGAGTCTCGTCCATATTCAGCTCCTTAATCGCCCAATGCGCTCTATGCTCAATCTCCACTGGTAAATGACAAGTTTTTCCAAAAACGATCATGTATGGCGACATACCAATTGGAGTCTTAAACGCTGTTCTGTGAGCCCACAGCGCATCATCTAGTTTCATGGACAAACTCTTACCATTCTTATCCACAGTTCTTTCCAGAATTCTCTTAATACCAAGGTTGGAAACCTCCACCTGGCCACTCGTCTGAGGATGATAGGCCGTTCCTAACTTATGAGTTACCCCATACTTTAGAAGCAGCTTATCCAAATCTCTATTGGCTAAATGAGTGCCATTATCAGAAATTATCGCCCTTGGTACACCAAATCGTGTCAGAATGAACATTTTCAGAACTTGATGACTACATGTCTGTCATTAGTGGGGGAGGTGATCGCCTCCACCCACTTTGAGACATAATCACAAGCTACTAGAATGAACTTATTCCCAAAGGAAGGAGGATAAGGTCCCATGAAATCGATGCCCCAAACATCGAAAACTTCACACACAATAATCGGTTGTTGAGGCATTTCGTTCCTTCTTGAGATTCGGCCCGAACGTTGACACGCGTCACAAGTTTTGACATAAGCATATGCATCCTTAAAGATCATGGGCCAATACAACCCACTTTGTAAAACTTTCAACGCAGTTCTCTGGCCCGAGAAATGGCCCCCGGCCTCTTTATCATGGCAAAAAGATAACACGCTCAACCGCTCACCCTCGGTTATACACCTCCTCAGAATACCGTAGGCACACAACTGGAACAAATAAGGATCTTCCCAGACAAAGTACTTAGCCTCACTCATGAGCTTCTTCTTCTGATTTTCATCCAACTCTGGATCTATAAACCCACTCTCAAGGTAGTTCACAATCAGGCCAAACCACGGTGCACCCTCTTTTCCTCTACGCAGAAAATTCCCTCGCTTTTCCGGCAACATAGTGTCCACCACGAACAGTTGCTCATCCGGAAACGAGTCATTTATCTCCACCCTCTCAGATTCCTCATCCTTAACCGACTCTATACGACTGAGATGATCGGCTACGATATTCTCACAACCCTTACGGTTTCTAATCTCCACGTCGAACTCCTGAAGGACCAGAATCCATCTCAACAAGCGTGGTTTGGCATCCTTCTTTGCAAACAGGTATTGAAAAGCAGAGTGATCCGTATGCACGATCACCTTAGACCCCACCAGATAGGACATAAACTTATCAAAAGCGAAGACCACCGCCAACAACTCTTTCTCGGTCGTGGCATACTTCTGTTGGGCCGGGTTAAGGGTATGACAGGCATAGTAAATGGGTCGAAATATTTTATCGACCTTCTGCCCCAACACAGCTCCCACAGCTAGATCGCTCGCATCACACATAATTTCAAAACCTTGCTCCCAGTTCGGAGCTATCAGAATGGGAGCCTCAATCAAAAGCTTCTTAATATCATTGAAAGCCTCTACGCACTCCTCACCGAAAGTCACGTTCACTCCTTTCTTCAATCTAGAGGTAAGGGGTGTAAGCATTTTGGGTGAACTTAGGAATAAATCTATGATAGAACCCCGCATGTCCCAGAAAAGACCTTAACATTTTCAAATTAGAAGGCATAGGCAACCTAGAAATAGCGTCTACCTTAGCCCTATCAACCTCTATCCCCATGGCTGAGACCTTATGACCTAGTACAATCCCCTCAGTCACCATGAAGTGACACTTCTCCCAGTTCAAGATTAGATTGGTCTCCTCACACCTAGCAAGCACCCTATCTATATTAACCAAGCATGCATCAAAACTATCCCCAAAAACAGTAAAATCATCCATAAACACAGCCATGCATTGATCTATCATATCAGCAAAAATGGCAACCATGCATCGCTGAAATGTCGCGGGTGAGTTACACAGCCCGAACGACATTCTTTAAAATGCAAAGGTACCATAGGGACATGTAAAAGTGGTCTTATCTTGGTCATTAACATCAATATGGATTTGGTAATTACCACTGAATCCGTCTAGAAAACAATAGAATGCATGACCAGCAAGTTTATCTAACTCTTGATCAATAAACGGGAGGGGGAAATGATCTTTCCTAGTCTTTTCATTCAACATACGGAAATCAATGCAGACTCGATGACCGGTAACAGGACGTATAGAAAAAGACTCACCTTGCTCATTTGTCAGCACAGTAATACCGCCTTTCTTTGGCACCACCTATGTGGGGCTCACCCACTCACTATCCGAGATAGGATAGATTATGCCCAAAATTAGCATCTTCACCACCTCTTTCCTTACCACTTCCACTAAGTGCGGATCAGTCTCCTCTGCGGTTGACGCCTCGGTCTTGCCCCATCCTCAAGGATGATTTTGTGCTTACAGATGTCAGCACTAATCCCCTTTATATCCACCATTTTCCACCCAAATTCCATCTTCCTCTTTTTAAGTACTTGAACCAGTTTCACTTCCGGCAAAGCGGTTAGCGTGGCAGAAATAATTACGGGAAGTAAATCATTATCCTCAAGGTATACATACTTTAAGTGAGAAGGCAGCGGCTTCAACTCCAATTCTGTTGGTGGTTCCTCAATGGATGGCTTCGGCATCTCATTGGGAGATCCGAGGTCTAGCTTCTCGATCCACTTTGCATCAACCAATTCACCTGCCTCGAGGTGCATAACATGAGCTTGCATCAGTTTGCTTTCGTCATCAATCTTGCACGACTGCATCAGGCACCTCTCCAACGGCTCTTTATAACCCTGCAAATTCACATTGGCGACAATACAAGGTTGGGTAATATCCACTGAAAAACAATCGTTTATCTCTTCTTCCGGGTGTTTCATGGTTTTATACACATTTATATTCACACTCTCTTGACCGACACGTAAAATTATGTCCCCCCTCTTAACATCTATCAAGGACTCCCCAGTGTTCAGGAAAGGCCGACCTAATAAAAGAGGTGTCCTAGAGTCAGTGTCCATGTCTAGAACCACAAAATCGACCGGGAACACAAATCTATCAACCTGAACCAGCACATCCTCAGCTACTCCAAGCGGTGTCCTAACCGACCTATCCGCCATTTGCGATGTCATACTAGTTGGTTCTAATCTCCCTAAACCCAGTTTATCATACACGGACTTTGGTATCAAACTAACAGACGCCCCCAAATCACAAAGCACATTTTTGAAAACAGTCTCTCCTATGGTTATAGGGATGGTAAAACTGCCCCTATCTTGGATTTCGGGAGGTATCTTGTTCTCAAAAATAGCAGAACACTCATAACTCAATTGCACCATTTGTTGCATTTTCTCCTTACTCGAGAGCATACTCTTTAAAAACTTGAAATATGACGGGATGTTGGCATTGATCACCAACATTGGCATGGTCACTTCAAATTTCCTCAACATTTCCAAAAATTTGGCTTGACTTTGGGTCAAGACCTCCTTTTTGGCTGTTTTAGGAGGAAAGGGTAAAGTGGCCACATCAAAGCCCGGGGGAGGAGGGGGAATTTTACCTTTATTACCTTTCGGCTTGAGTGGCGGCGATGGCTCTTCTTCCTTTACGCCAATGATCACCGTGTCCGGTTTTGGCCTTGTCGCTTATTCCCACTTTCTCTTGTATTCCTCCCCTTCCCTTTCCAATCTCGAGATTCTTTCCTTTTCTGCCCTCTTCTCAACATCTTCATCAAACCCTTCTTGCCCTTCCAACGACCCTTTATAATCAGAAAATTTTTCCTTCTCTGAATTTGGCACCACTTTCTCAAGGTTCCGGCTCGCTTGTCCCACCTCTTTACCGCTTCGGGTAACTACCACCCAAACGTCTTTTGAATCTTTGGGGTTCCTCTCCGTGTTACTAGGAAGCCCCGTATTCAACGGTGGTTGAGCTCTGTTCTCGGTCATCTGCCCTATCTGAATCTCCAAATTAGGCAAGACCGCTTTTTGTTCAATCATAAACTTGTTCAACTGATCAGAGCTTTCATCAGAGGGCTTCTTCTAGTTCCCCGAACCACTCCCTTGTTGATTGTAGGATTTATTCTGCCTATGAGTGTTTGGGTGTTGATAAGTTTCAGAATTATGATTTCCGGCTTGTTGGTTATTCTGTTGGTTGCCGGTTTGCTGCCCTTGCTCTCTATTCCCGTGATCTCGGTTCTGATTGTTACCCCACTGGCCTTGTCGATTCTGGCCCAAACTTTGGTTCCCTGAACCTTGATTCTGATTTTCATAGCCTTGGTTGTTGGAATTTTGATTTTGTCGATTCCAACTACCTTGGTTATTTTCTCTCCAATTTCCTTGGGAATTTTGAGAATTCCCTTGATCGCGATTCTGACTCCAACCGCGGTTGCTTTGGCCCTGATTGTTGGGATTTTGCCGGGACCACTGATTGTTCTGGTTATTGCCTCGGTCCCAATTTCCTTGACCACTCTGTTTTCCTTGATTTCCTTGGTTCCAATTCTGGCCTTGCTGGTTATTGTTCCAGTTATTCCCTGAATTCTGGTTCCTCCAATTGTTCCCAGAATTATTGTTGTTCCAGCTTCCCTGATTGTTATTGCCTTGGTTCCAATTTCCCCCAGAATTATTTTCAACATAGTTCACATCGTTCTGTTTGAAATCTTCATCCATGCCACACCCCATCGATGGCTCAATATCTTGGTAGTTCGGTGGGACTTGACAATTTGGGTTGTTACCCCATGGGTTGTTCTAGTTCTATTGTCCCCCAGAATTTTGTTGCCGATAGAATTGCGGATTCCTCCCGGAAACCTGCTGATTACCACTATTTGAACTTCCTGTCCCCAATATGTTAAGCGCTGCAACTAAATCTTCCATAACTGCCACTAGTTGTTGCTGAGATACATTTGCTACAGGTTGTTGTTGGGTCGGCTGTGGTATGTGTTGTGGTAATTGCTGAGGATAAGTCACTCTGTTCGGGGTCATACAGAACTGAGCCGAGTGATTACCGCCACACAACTGACATACCTGTTGTGCCTCTTTCAGTTTCTTCATCTCTGTTTGAAGTGCCAACAACTCATTATGAGCGGACATCTCTTTATCCAACTGCTCTTCAAGGGCCTTAACAGTTTGTTATGGCTCTTTCAAGTTTTCTGTACCAGAACATGAAACCCATTCATCATCCCTCTCGATAGCATCGTTAATATGTTGCATTGCTAGCTCGGGATCAATTCTCGCCAAACCGTTTCCACTAGTTGCATCTAAGAGATTCCTGTCTGACTTGTCCAAAGATCTATAAATTTTTATCACCTGCTCAACTGTGCTCAAATTGTGTGGAGGGCACTTCTTTAGAAATTCCCTAAACCTTTCAACTGTCTCTTTCATGGTTTCCCCCTTTCGCCCACTGAAGTTGTGTATTTCTCGCTTTAAATCCTCAATCTTTGTTGGAGGAAAATATTTCTTCAGAAACACATTGGCCACTTCGGCCCATGTAGATAATGATGCGTTAG
The DNA here is from genome assembly GCA_036785695.1 of Gentiana straminea. Taxonomy (NCBI): domain Eukaryota; kingdom Viridiplantae; phylum Streptophyta; class Magnoliopsida; order Gentianales; family Gentianaceae; genus Gentiana; species Gentiana straminea. The sequence goes on from JAVUPR010000530.1 coordinate 2,475,124, forward strand.
GAAGGGTGTTTAACCATGTTTTTGCAGCTCCCCTTAACGCAAATTGAAACATCATCAACTTGAGCGCCTCCTCCCTCACTCCGTTGTACTTCAATATCGAGATGATCTGTAGATAGTTATCTAAGAATTCATTCGGGTCCTCATTCCGCTGCCCGTAGAAAACTGCATTCTCGCTGATCAGGTTGATGACATTCTGCTTTGGTTCCATGTTATCATGGATAGCTGGGATTCTGATCGGATTATGTCCGGTCCCTTGATACGGGGTAACCACGTAATCCCTTGCTGATACAAACCCCTGATTTGCCTGTGGATTGTTCGTGTTATCATTCAGGTTGTTCTGATTTGCTTGCAGAAGCTGAATTTGTGCCATCTGTTGTTGAATTAACTGATACATCTGCATTTGCAAATTGTCCTGGCCAGGTGGCTGTTGCTGTAACTCACCACCCCCTTGTTGGTGTTGCTGTTGGGGAAGAGGTGGTGGGTTGTTATTTTGGAATTGACCACCCCCCACTAGGCCATTTTGTCCATTCGGTTGCCTCTGACCATTTAACACATTATTTTGTTGGTCCTGTCGGTTCCTTCCATCACCCTTTTCTAGAGTGGGGTCAAATAAATTTCTTCCATCTGTCCTTACAGCCATAGGAGGGTCTAGAGGATTCCTCTCGCATGAAGGTGGGTTATTTAGAGTACCCAAACCCCCCATTTGAGACGTCCCATCATAATTCGACCGATCTCTACCATTGGTTGTCATATCTTCTTCCTCTGAAGAGAAGTCTGATTTTTCATGTCCGTCCACAGTTTCTGGAACAGGAGCAAACAATCTTCTCCTCAACTGCCTTGCGTGCCTGTCGATTTCCGGATAATAAGGTTCCAGAGGTTCCCCAGAGCTCCGGGTCATACACTGCAAGTCAAAACAAAACAACAATAAAACAATAAAACACGACCTGAGCCCAAGCTTTAGGTCAACTTTGTGATATCAAAGTATTGCCAATCCCGGCAACGGTGCCAACTTGATAAGAGAATTTTTGCAATCAATTTAATCAAGTAAAAACTCGAAACCTTAGCAAAATCAACTTTCTAACCGGCAGTGGACCGGATCGATTGTAGGTAGTGCTTGAGGAGTCCGAGGTCGAACCCACAGAGATTGGCTTTGAGTACCACAGCTGACTTTGTACCCAGTTCAGGTCAACCAGAAAAATATGTCGCTACACTATTGCATAAAAGAAAACTTATACTAATCGGATTTCTTAACGATTAAAAGAGGTACAGCCGAACTACGATCCAGCGGATTACTCTACCCTCAGACAAACTACGCCGGGAGTGTGCTCTACCTTCCTTGTCAGTCTAATGATAAACTCACAGGTGTCGAGTCCTAACGTGATTAAGTTCTAGACTCGCCCGAATGAACGATAAAAACACCGTATTGGACATGGACCTAATGACTAGGTGTCAATCTAGTGAACAGGTAGGTGTCAAATTACCTTTTAAGCCAAAACATCTACGGTCCCGAAACCCCGGTTCCCACACTTCGCCGCAACATACATTTATAAGCTAGGTGTGTGTGATGGTGCTAGGTGATCAAGCTAGCTCAATTACAATTAAAGCAGGTTTCGTGATATGAAATATCGATTAGAACATTTTATTACGTGCTACACTACCTCCCAGTTCATCTCCCTAGTGGCGTTTCATCTGCTTTCACATAATTCAGCCGTACAAAAGATTTAGCTACTCATTATCGAATTGAAATGATAACCGGTAAAGGAATTCATGATGTAAACGATAAGAAAACAAGAAATCATACCCACTTTATTGAAAATTGATGAAGTACCAAAGTTGTGCTCACAAAGATCAAATCTTGACAATCGAAATGTAACGGATTGATGTTGCGATGTATCTAATGTAATAGAGATCGAAAAACGAGAACAATGATATATGGTACGTAATTCTACGCTTTCGGACGAAGGAAATCGCCTAAAAGAGGCTAACACTATCTAAAATCGTCAAAGTCTGCTGAATAAAACGTTTGAGGTGCCCTTTTATAGCCTAGGTCAAAATTCAGCTTATCCGTATGGATAACACGCTATCCGTACGGATAGTTCTTGATTCTCCAGGTTATCCGTACGGATGGGAATCTATCCGTACGGATAAGTCTTTGATTACATCTTCTATTTTGTGCTCCCAAGTGTCTATCCGTACGGATGACTTTCTATCCGTACGGATAAGTCTCTGCTGCTTCAGTATATCCGTACGGATAAACGGTTATCCGTACGGTTAAGTCTCCGTTCAACATTTTTGCATCTTTCTAAGAGTTGTCCGTACGGACAGACTTTTGTCCGTATGGATAGATACCTTGACTTCCAAAAAATCCACTTTTTCATACTTAGCCTTCGTTTCTCGCCTCGGACATGTCTAAACTCATAAATCATTGCTTTCCGGGCCCCCGACTTACCCAAATCCTGCATAAACAAGGAAACAACAAGCAAACGCATAACCCCGCAAACTACGGGTGCTCGGGAAATGAGTATAAAGTGCTAAAAGTAGGCCGAGTTTACGGGAAAACCGACAGTTACTCGAAGTGCAAAGAAAACCTCATTACACTCATTATAGGGTCTAAACTCACCCGAAAACATGCTAGAAACATGATAACCGTGGGTTAAACTGTACAAAAATGTACAGTAAAGTTGATTCCTATCACCCAACTACTTAATTATTATTTGAGGCCCAACGTCAAAAAACATATGCATGTTAGGAGCCACATCGGGGACCATGGACCTATAACCAGTAGCTACAATAAACTAAATAAAATTATTCATCGAACAGAACAATTCTTATTCAATCAATTAATTCCGGGATTACACCACCATAAACCTGAACCTGAACTATATCGATTATAGATATATACTTACACTCTAATCACTGAGTCGATAAGCGTCCATTGATATAATCATTACATAAGGATAAATCTTCCATAGACTGTTCATTTTGATTCGGGATATTTCCGTAAACCCTTCTCAAAACATCTTATCCTTATTTACCATTAACCCCTTAGTGATCAATTAGTTCATAACTAATATAACATGAACTGGGCCCATCGATCCGTTTCTAGGATTAACAAATAAGGGAAATGTCTGTCTACTTCCCACTGGAAGGAATGGATTCCTTGTCTGTGAAGGCACAGACTACTCACTCATTGCAGAATAGAGTCAACGAGAAGTGTTCTGATCACATGTATCCAAGTGATCCTTAACAAACACATCAAACCCTACTTTGAACCAACCAGTAGACTGTGATCACATCAGGATTGAGATTAATCCATATATGATCATCCTGTGATTCAATAAGATTTTTCGATCACAGAATTATATCGAGAATTCAAATCAATTCGGTCCAGTCCTATATGATAGACATCATTTATAAATGCCCCACTAGGTACCCTATACCGGCGGTCCGGATAAGACGGTCACACCGTTAAGTGTTTTGGGCGCATTATTGGTATATTAATCATGAGACTCATACTCTGATTAAATTCACCATGGACTAACTAGTTTTAAGCATATCATCACTAACTCAATCCTCGTGTGTATGCCATACACTGAGTTATGTGATTACATACCGATATACTTAAGGTTTTCAAGCTGTGTATAATATAAGCATAAATGCAAATAATAAAGTGAATATATAATTCTGTCATTTATTTAAATAAACAATTACAAAATTGTCTTTCGGGCACTACACCTCACAATCTCTCACTTGCACGAAAGGCCAGTGCTTAATTGTTTTAGAGCACACCCTATATCTATGCTACATCAAACTACATCTCCCACTTGCTCTAAAGCAAAATAGTCATGTCCCTAATACCCATATTCTCCAAATGCCCGTTGAAGACTTCTAACGGCAATGTCTTGGTGAAAGGATCAGCCAGGTTGTCTTTAGAGGGGGTTTTCTTTTCGGAAATGTCTCCTCGTTGAACAATTTCTCTGATCAAATGGTACTTTCGCTCTATATGCTTTGACTTGCGATGACTGATGACAGTTAAAATATACCTATTTATGTCATCAATTCTAACCTTAAATCGGAGTTAATTATATATATTTCATATTTAATCACGTGTTTATATTTATTATTTAATGATAAGTGATTATTAATGTGATAATTGGTATTTAGCTATTTTTATTATAAAAGAGCAATTAATTGGGTGATAATTGTTGATTTTGCAGATCATGATAAATCGGGAAGATAATTATCACGAAATCGGGAGATCTCAAGATAAAAGAGAAGAAAATCGGAGCATTGAAGAAAAGATTAATCAGATCAATTCAAAAGCATAGAGTGGGGAACAATTCAGACGAACCGAATTTGAAAACGCGTAAAGAGGGAGGCTCGGTCGACCGAGCCTAAGTTGATAAATGCATGTCAATCTTCTGGATTCTCCCTATGTCGGCTACAACTCCTATATAAACAGCAGCCACGATGCTGAGAAAGACACACCACTACAACACAAAACAATTCATACAATTTTAGCTTTTAAGTTTTAGTTTTATTTTCTTTATGTTCGTACATTGTGGATTCATCGGATTCTCCGATTAGGGAGCGCATTAAAGAGTGGGAGTCACTCTCGTCTTCGAGGGTATGACTATTCAATTATGCAATCTTTATTCGTAGATCTGATAGATTTTATTATGGAGTAGTTTTTCTTGTATTGATTGCGTGATGTAGATTAATTTACGAACCCATGTGTTTAGGTTAGAAACGTTAAGAAGTAATCATGATTTGTTCCGGCACGAAGCTGTGTTCGGTCGACCTAGACGTGTCACTCGGTCGCCCGAGTCGTCGTTCGGTCGACCGAGTGTGGTAATGTGTAGGGCAATATTATGATCGGCTTCGACTACGTCAGATTCTCTGATTTGGAATTAAAACAAGTAATTAAACCTGATCAACTTAATTATTTGTCATCATAATTTAACATGAAACTCAAAAAGTGATTGTTACTTATGATATAGATTGAATCGGCATCTAAGAAGTACGCCTTACCCTGGGAATGTTGCTTAGATGAGGTTACGGTTTATACCGGCATCCCTAGTTTCGTAGTTGTGTCAGAAGTTATATGAGATGGATGCATTAAAAGGCGAAGTCACGTAATGGAGGCATGATGATTTAGAGGGCCTAACCGGAGCTAAATCTACCTTAGGGGATGACTCCAGTAGTCATAATAATTAATCTTTAACGTTTGTTTTGTCTCGTTATCATCCTAATTCACATGGGGGAGTTATAATCTACTAGCGTAATCAATACTATTTGTTTAGATAATATCAACCGTATTATCCGTGTTTTAGTAGTCTTTAGTTTGTCTTAGTGGTCTTTTGTGTCTTGTGGTTGTCACTATTTTATTTCTTGCATTTAGTTGGTCGTAGACCGCCTTTTCAATTTAGTTCTAATAGGATAAGGTTGTGTTTTGTTTGTGCCGAGTCTCTCGTGGGATCGACCTCGACTCTATCCGGCTATACTACAATTGAACCTAGTTCTCTTGCTAGTGTGTTAGTAGGCATCGAGTTAATAATTTAACTTGACCTCCATCAAGTTTTTGGCGCCGTTGCCGGGGACTCGAGTCATTAAATTAAAATATAGCTTATTTTGTTAGAACTGGATTCGTGAATATTCTGTGAATAAGAGTCTGTATATTAAACAGTGTCGTAAAAAATAAATTAAAAAAAAAAGGTTCGGTCGACCGAACCACAGTTCTCGGTCGACCGAGAGTTAGTTTTTTTTATGTTTTTGTTCTGTATTAGTTTTATAATATTCTGCTTCTGTTTTATTTACGTTTTCTTTTCTCAAACTTATTTCGAGTCTGTTTGAGTTAGTTAGTTAAAGGCCTAGCCTTTACTAGTGATTAATTGTTTTATTGTTGTTTATTATTTTATAGTACGCTACTCGGAAATCGAAGGAACCGCTTGAGCCATATAATCCTGAGATAGAGAAATTTGCAAGAAGGAATAGGAAGTTAGCTAGGGAACTGGCTAAGCAAGGAGAGGAGGATCCAAATCTTGAGGAAAGCGAGCAAGGAGTGGAAGAAGGACATACAACCGATCATTCTGAACATTCTGAATCTGAAGTAGAAATGGAAGGCAATCCAGTCAATCCAAACCAGGTACCTAATCATGTTATTAATAATGCCAATAATGTGAATGCAAATGCTAATAATGAGAACCAAGCCCTAGTTCAAGGAGCGAGGCGCACTTTGCAAAGTTATGCAACGCCCACTATTGAACAATTCATTCCCGCTATCGTAGCACCACAAGATGCTGCGGAAGTCTATCACCCTAGGCCTAATGTAATTCAAATGGTGACCAATTATTCTACTTTTCATGGAGTCCAAAACGAGGATCCTGGTGTTCACGTGACGAATTTCTTGGAAATCGTTAGCACTGTGAAACCAGAATTAATCCCGGAGGGGAACATTCGTCTTAAGCTTTTTCCTTTCACTTTGAAAGATAAAGCTAAGCAATGGCTTCTCTCTTTAGAGGCTGGATCTATCACTACTTGGGAACAATTGTTGCAAAAATTTATGAATAAGTATTTTCCCTTAGGAAAAACTTTTAAGTTACGTCAAGACATCCTAGGATTTAAGCAACAACCTGGGGAGAGTTTTGATCAAGCTTGGGAGCGTTTCAAGGAAGCTATGAGGAAGTGTCCTCATCATGACATCTCTCTTTGGATTTTAATGCAAACTTTTTACCATGGGTTGAGAGAGACTGAGAAAATTAGAGTAGACGCCTCCAGCAATGGAGCGTTTGTTCTTTTATCTCCTGAGGAGGCACAAGGGAAGATGGAGCAAATAGCGATGAATAGCCAATGGGGAGGCAATGACATAGCTACTGTGAAGGCCGCTGACATATTTGATGATAGTGCATCTACCAAAATCTTAGAACAACTTTCTGTTATCAACAATAAGGTAGATGGGATGCAAGAGAGGATGACAAGAGTAGAGAAAGGGGTTGGAATCGAGGTAGCACCTCAAAGTGAGAATGCTGGTACTGAAGAAGCCAATTATATCGGGGGAGGGTACAGACCTAATCATAAATATCCTGGATTCCGATATAGTGACATTAACGCAGGAGAAAGGCCTAAAACGCCTACCACTTATGTACCACAGCAAACAAAAACTTTTGGTTGGGAAGCTGCGATAGAAAAACTGAGTAATGTCGTCACTGACAATATGGGACAACTTTCAAAATCTATGGCTGATTTAGCCACTAACTTTAGCCAATATTGTCAGAAGACCAATGCTAAGGTGACCAATCAGGAAGCTCTAGTCCAAAATCTCACGCACCAGGTAGGACAACTAGCTGAGCAAGTCTCAACTAGACCTCCTGGAGGGTTGCCAAGCAACACTGAGAAGAACCCTAAGGATTTGAATGCGATCATGACAAGAAGTTGAAAAGAGGTAACTCCACCATCCTTGCAAGAGAAAGAAAAAGTCACAAAGAATAAGGATGGTGAGCCAAGCAATAAGACTAATACTTCTGAGACTTTGCCTGAGCAAAGAACGTATAAAGAACCTGCTGGCCTTAGAGTTGAACTTTACAATAACAAGTATCCAATTTTCACTGATGTCGATCCTTCAACTCTACCTTATCCTCCACCAAAGCCGAAGCCTAAGTTTGATAATAAGAGGTATAAGAAGTTCGTGGATATGTTTAGTAAGTTACAAATCAATATACCCCTAGTTGAAGCACTAGGCCGAAATGCCCGAGTACGATAAGTTTTTAAAAGACGCCGTCTCAACTAAAAGGAAACTTCTAGATTTAGAGACCATATGCCTTAATGAGGAGTGCTCGGCCATTCTTCAACATAAGTTACCCCCAAAATGCAAAGATCCGGGAATCTTTCTCATTCCCTGCACCATAGGTAACGTATGTCTGAACAAAGCTTTGTGTGATCTAGGAGCAAGCGTGAACCTGATGCCACTATCTATTTTTCGGAAGCTAGGCATGAAAGATCTTAAGAAGACCTCAATCACATTGCAATTAGCTGACCGTTCTGTCAAGGAACCGTGTGGAGTGGTTGAGGATATGCTGGTAAGGGTTGAAAAGTTTGTATTTCCTGTCGACTTTGTGGTATTAGATATGGAAGCTAACTACGAAGTGCCCTTGATATTAGGGAGACCTTTCATGGCCACTAGTAGAACGCTAATTGATGTTTACAAAGGCGAGTTGGTGTTAAGAGTGAACGAAGAGAGAGTTGCATTCAATGTCTTCGACACTATGAAGCAACCTGATCATGGAGAGCATGCATGTTTCATGTTGGATTCGATTGATAGGATCGTTCAGGAATTTCAACAACATGAAAGCATCAAGGATTTTTTGGATGCTGTCTTAGAAGAAGAAGATGAAGTCAAGTACGTGAGTAGTGAGGAGGAGAAGATGATATGGCCGGGATGTAGTAGAGGGACCCCAAGACCTGTAGAGGAAGTAAGTGCTTTGCGGAGATTGAAAGATTCTATCATAGACCAACGTGGCATAAGTACTTCGAACTTAAACTCACCGGTCAAAAGTTGAAGACCTCTTTGGAAGAACCTCCCACAAATTTGACTTTAAAACCTCTTCCCGCGAATTTGAAGTATGTGTTTCTTCAAGATGAGACTTTGCCGCTAATTATATCTTCATCCTTGACGGACTTACAAGAGGAGAAACTAATGAGAGTTACGAGAGAGTACCACGGAGCATTTGGATGGACCATAGGCGACGTTAAGGGCATTAGTCCTAGCGTATGTATGCACAAGATCTCCGTGGACCCGAAAAGAAAGCGGTTGCACAACCTCAAAGGCGTCTAACCCCACAATTAAAGGACGTGGTTAGGGATGAGGTTATAAAAATGCTAGAAATGGGAATTATATTTCCAATTGCGATAGCGAATGGGTAAGCCCTATCCACGTAGTTCCCAAAAAGGGAGGATTGACGGTGCAAGCCAATGAGTTGAATGAGTTAATTCCTGTGAGGCTAATCACCGGTCATCGAGTATGCATAGACTTTAGGAAACTAAATGATGCAACTCGTAAAGACCATTTTCCTCTTCCCTTCATCGATCAAATGCTCGAGAGACTGAGCGGGCATGCTTTCTATTGTTTTCTCGACGGATATTTGGGATACTATCAAATCCACATCTCACCTGAAGATCGTGAGAAAACAACATTTACATGCCCATATGGGACATTTGCGTACAATCGAATGCCATTTGGATTGTGCAACGCCCCCGCAACATTTCAACGGTGTATGATGTCATTATTTGCGGATATGGTGGAAGATTTCTTGGAAATCTTTATGGATGATTTCTCAGTATTTGGAGACGATTTCGATTCATGTCTCGCACATCTAGCACGAGTGTTGAAGAGATGTGAGGAGACGAATCTTGTGCTTAACTGGGAGAAGTGTCATTTGATGGTTACGGAAGGTATAGTACTAGGCAACCGCATATCAAAGAACGGTATAGAGGTGGATAGAGCCAAAGTCGAGGTGATCGAGAAATTACCTCCACCTACTAATCTTAAAACTTTGCGAGGTTTTTTAGGCCACGCTGGATTTTATCGTAGGTTTATCAAGGACTTTTCCTTAATCTCTAGACCTCTTACCGAATTATTGGCCAAGGATGTGCCATTCGTGTTTTCTAATGAGTGCATAAAAGCTTTCAATGAAATAAAAAGTAGATTGATCACTGCACCCGTTCTGGTCGCACCGGATTGGGATCTTCCGTTTGAACTGATGTGTGATGCAAGTGATACTGCCGTTGGCGCCGCTTTGGGTCAAAGAAAAGATAAGATCTTCGACCTATTTATTATGCAAGCCGGACTTTGAATGCGCCCAAAGAAACTAAGCCACAACGGAGAAGGAACTTTTGGCCGTTATCTTTGCTTTTGACAAGTTTAGATCTTACTTAGTGGGATCTAAAGTCACCGTGTGGACCGACCATGCGGCTCTCTTAAGTATCTCCTAGCAAAGCAAGATTCAAAGCCGAGACTGTTGAGATGGATTCTACTGTTGCAAGAATTTGATGTAGAAATCCGAGATAAGAAAGGAAGTGAGAACGTGGTGGCCGATCATCTATCGCGCTTACAATTAGAGGATGGTGAGGAATTACCTGAGATAGGGGAATCTTTTCCTGATGAACAAATTTTCTCCATCACCACCATCGGGGGACATGATGATTGTGCTGCAGTTTCTTCGCGAATAGAGGTTGTGTAGGAGAAGAAGCAACCATGGTTTAGTTTGTTTGTTAATTATCTATCCGCAAAGTACCTACCACCAAATCTCACTGTCCAAGAAAGGAAAAAATTCTTTAAAGATCTTAGACACTATTATTGGGATGAGCCTTATTTATTTAAGCTAGGATCTTATAATATTTTTCGAAGGTGTGTGCCCGAAGAAGAGTATAATGATATCCTGAAGCATTGTCATTCCTATGAAGTTGGAGGACACTACGGGGGAGAAAAAACCACGGCTAAGGTCCTCCAATGCGGGTTTTATTGGCCGACATTGTTTAAGGATGCACGCCAATATGCAAAGGCATGTCATGCTTGTCAAATGACAGGTAATATTTCAAGGAGGAATGAGATGCCACTCAAGAGCATCTTAGAAGTGGAGCTTTTTGACGTTTGGGGGATAGATTTTGTTGGACCCTTCACTTCATCATTATCTAACCGATATATCTTAGTTGTCGTTGATTATGTATCCAAATGGGTTGAGGCCATTGCTTCCCCTACTAACGATGCTAGGGTTGTGGTTAGATTCTTGAAGAGGAAAATTTTTACAAGGTTTGGGACGCCTAGGGCAATTATAAGCGACAATGGTAGTCATTTTTGCAATAAACCTTTTGAAAGGCTGATGATTAAGTATGGGGTTCGACATGAGCTAGCAACTGCATATCACCCCCGACTAGTGGACGGGTAGAAGTCACCAATCGAGAGATAAAGCGTATCCTGGAGAAAACTCGTCAATACGACTAGGAAGGATTGGTCGATACGTTTAGATGACGCTTTATGGGCTTAGGACGCATATAAAACCTCGATTGGAATGTCACCGTATAGGATTGTTTTTGGAAAGGCATGTCATCTACTCGTGGAACCGGAGCACCGGGCCATGTGGGCAACAAGGATGCTAAATTTTGATGAGACGTTGGCTGGTGAGAAAAGGATGTTAGAATTAACTCGCCTGGAGGAGTTTCGTTTAGAGGCATACGAGAATGCCAAGATTTTCAAGGAGCGCACGAAGAAGTTCCATGACAAGAAGATTCTGGATAGGACCTTTCAAGAGGGTGATTTGGTTCTCTTGTACAATTTGCGCTTAAGACTCTTCCCGGGTAAGTTGAAATCAAGATGGTGTGGCCCATTTCAAGTACAACAAGTCTTTCCTTCTGGAGCGGTGGAGCTATTCAATTTCAAAGACGAGTCCAGATTTGTGGTCAATGGACATCGTATTAAGCATTATCACGGGCTTCCGCCTGCCGCTGAGGAGGAGGTTTTGTACCTCGCTGACCCTGTCTATGAATAAACCATCTTGAGCTGAGTCGAGCTAGCGACTATAAACTTAGAACTACTACCTATACCTATCTTTTTCGTTTTTCTTTTTAATAAAGTAGCATGCGCCTATCACGGTTTTTTTCATCTCGCCATGTTCCGAGTCTAAGTTCGGAATAAACGAGGTTTTTTCCTTGATAGCCGTCATGTGAGTTTTTATTTAGGTTTAAATCCCTTTTGGTCTTGTCCATGGCAGTATAAAGTAAAGTGGCTTAAACTGTTTTTAGATATCTATATCTAATTACTGCCACGTTATTTTATAACTTCCATAGAAATGGTATTTGACGATTTCGTGGAGCTTGTTTGTTTATACAGATGTGTCCGTCTCTCCACGCTGTGCCGATGAATACTCCGATATTGTTCCTTTACTTGGGAGCCGTTTCCCAGAGCTAAGTCTTTCATCTTGAACTCTCAGTTATTTTTGTCATTGAGGACAATGCCATGTTTAAGTGGGGGGCAGGGGACTTAGCTATATATTGTGCTATATGTTGAAAAAGTCAAGGGGAACGGAATACTGAGACAATATTGAGCCAAATTTAAAAATTTTTATGGATAAATGCCAAGTTGTTTAACTCGTACCCTTAAACTTGTGAAGTTCTTATACTTAGAATTAATAGGAAATGAACCAAGTTGCGTGAGTATGTGGTCATATTATACTTTTGCGATAAATTGTTAGTAGACTTAAGGATATTCATGCCAACAATTGCAAGTAGTTAGGTATTGTTCAATTACTCAACATATGAATCGTTTAGTACCGCATGTGTTATAATAATTAAAAGAAGTATGTGTACATTGCGTAGATAATTGGTTATGAGGACCTAGTGTCGATATTTGTCGACTGATGTATTTTGATCTTCTAGCCAACAAAAGCGGAGTAATAAGCTTGGGACGTACCTGTGTTTTGACAATGCATTAAAACACTGGGCTTTTAGTAACATTACCAAAGTAGCCCCGCGCTTGTGGTAATATTCGATGCTATGCTTAATCTAAGATAGGGAAATACTCTATGAAAAGTTTTCTTCCTTGAGGTTAGTAGTATTCGAAAAATATGCAAAATTGAAAAAACAAATTTTCGAATTTTTAGAGGCTTCGAGTAGTACTCAGTCTCCAAGTCCAAAAACCCTATAGATACGCTCTTGCTTATTGTTCTAGTGCTTTAACCATTGCGAGGCATAAGAAGTATGAATGCGATGTTGGTGAATTTAGATATGAAGTCCGCATAAACTTTAATCTTGCTACATTTATATAAAACCAATGCACATGCACACAATCACTTCGATTCATAGCAAGTAGTGAATAATGCTTATCTTATGAGCATGACTGGTATGAGTTGACTCGGGTTTCTTGTGTAAGTATGAGTTGACCACGAGAAAATGTTGTCTTGGGGGATGACTTATTGATGCTTTGTTCGGGACGAAGCAAAGTTTAAGTGGGGGCATTTTGATGACGCTTAAAATATACCTATTTATGTCATCAATTCTAACCTTAAATCGGAGTTAATTATATATATTTCATATTTAATCACGTGTTTATATTTATTATTTAATGATAAGTGATTATTAATGTGATAATTGGTATTTAGCTATTTTTATTATAAAAGAGCAATTAATTGGGTGATAAATGCTGATTTTGCAGATCATGATAAATCGGGAAGATAATTATCACGCAATCGGGAGATCTCAAGATAAAAGAGAAGAAAATCGGAGCATTGAAGAAAAGATTAATCAGATCAATTCAAAAGCATGGAGTGGGGAACAAGTCAGACGAACCGAATTTGAAAACGCGTAAAGAGGGAGGCTCGGTCGACCGAGCGAGCCTCCCGAGCCATGCCATTCGGTCGACCGAGCGTGTACGTTCGGTCATCCGAGCCTAAGTTGATAAATGCATGTCAATCTTCTGGATTCTCCCTATGTCGGCTACAACTCCTATATAAACAGCAGCCACGATGCTGAGAAAGACACACCACTACAACACAAAACAATTCATACAATTTTAGCTTTTAAGTTTTAGTTTTATTTTCTTTATGTTCGTACATTGTGGATTCATCGGATTCTCCGATTAGGGAGCGAATTAAAGAGTGGGAGTCACTCTCGTCTTCGAGGGTATGACTATTCAATTATGCAATCTTTATTCGTAGATCTGATATATTTTATTATGGAGTAGTTTTTCTTGTATTGATTGCGTGATGTAGATTAATTTACGAACCCATGTGTTTAGGTTAGAAACGTTAAGAAGTAATCATGATTTGTTCCGGCACAGAACTGTGTTCGGTCGACCTAGACGTGTCACTCGGTCGCCCGAGTGTTGTCGTTCGGTCGACCGAGTGTGGTAATATGTAGGGCAATATTATGATCGGCTTCGACTACGTCAGATTCTCTGATTTGGAATTAAAACAAGTAATTAAACCTGATCAACTTAATTATTTGTCATCATAATTTAACATGAAACTCAAAAAGTGATTGTTACTTAGGATATAGATTGAATCGGCATCTAAGAAGTACGCCTTACCCTGGGAATGTTGCTTAGATGAGGTTACGGTTTATACCGGCATCCCTAGTTTCGTAGTTGTGCCAGAAGTTATATGAGATGGAGGCATTAAAAGGCGAAGTCACGTAATGGAGGCACGATGATTTAGAGGGCCTAACCGGAGCTAAATCTACCTTAGGGGATGACTCCCGTAGTCATAATAATTAATCTTTAACGTTTGTTTTGTCTCGTTATCATCCTAATTCACACGGGGGAGTTATAATCTACTAGCGTAATCAATACTATTTGTTTAGATAATATCAACCGTATTATCCGTGTTTTAGTAGTCTTTAGTTTGTCTTAGTGGTCTTTTGTGTCATGTGGTTGTCACTATTTTATTTACTGCATTAAGTTGGTCGTAGACCGCCTTTTCAATTTAGTTCTAATAGGATAAGGTTGTGTTTTGTTTGTGCCGAGTCTCTGTGGGATCGACCTCGACTCTATCTGGCTATACTACAATTGAACCTAGTTCTCTTGCTAGTGTGTTAGTAGGCATCGAGTTAATAATTTAACTTGACCTCCATCAATGACTACGGGGTTCCTTCAAATTTGACACAGTCTCATTGTTGTCACAATAGAGACATATCGGATCGTTGTGATTTGGGATTACTCCTAAACCACCCAGGAACTTCTTCAGCCAAACTGCTTCCTTAGCTGCCTCAGAGGCCGCTATTGTTTCGTCTTCCATAGTTGAATCAACTATACTTTGCTTTACGCTTCTCCAAATGACTGCACCGCCTCTGAGAGTAAACACTGAGCCAGAGGTAGATTTGAAATCATCTCTATCCGACTGGAAGTCAGAATCAGTGTACCCTTTTATATCCAGGTTTGCACCCGAATATACGAGCATATAATTCCTCGTTCTCTTCATATATTTGAGGAGATTCTTTACTGCTGTCCAATGTTCCAATCCTGGATTGGACTGATAATGGCTGACGATTCCAACGCCATAACAGATGTCCGGTCTAGTGCACATCATTGCATACATTAGACTACCAACAGCCGAAGCATATAGCACTCTTCCTATAGCCTCTATTTCTTCAGGAGTCTGAGGACCCTGTTTCTTAGAGAGGTGAGCGCCGTGAAGGATTGGTAGAAAACCCTTCTTTGTGTTCTCCATGCTATATCGTGCGAACACCTTATCAATATAAGATGCCTGGGACAGGGCTAACATCTTGTTCTTATGATCCCTTATAAGTTGGATCCCTAGAACATAATTCGCCTCTCCCAAATCATTCATTTGGAATTGGCTGGCTAACCAACTGTTTACGTCCGACAACATACCCTTATCATTTCCGATTAGCAGAATATCGTCAACGTACAACACTAAGAATGCAACCTTATCTTTGATGACTTTCTTGTATACACAAGGCTCATCAAAGTTTTGTTCGAAATCATACGACTTAATGGTCTCATCAAATCTATGATTCCAAGACCGAGAAGCTTTCATCGACCCATAAATGGATCTTAGCAACTTGCACACCTTGTGCTATTGGCCTTGCTCGATAAATCCTTCTGGTTGCTGCATATATAATACCCTCTCTGTGTGTGTAACCCTTGGCTACATGCCGTGCTTTGAAGGTTTGAATCTTCCAATCAACTCCTCGCTTTCTCTTGTAGAGCCATTTGCTATTATGGGTTTGACACCCTCAGGGCAATCTACAAGTTTCCAGACAGAGTTAGAGTACATAGACTCCATCTCTCGATTCATCGCATCAACCTATTTTTCCTTGTCATGGTCATCCATGGCCCTCCGAAAGGACACTGGATCATCTTCCACTCCATCATAGATGGCTACGTTCACCTCTGATTGCATCCCATACCGAATTGGTGGCCAAACCACTCTCTTAGTATGCCTAGGTGGAACATGATTTTCTGGGTTGATAGGTGCATTCGTTGTGTTGTTGTCAGTGACACTAGGTGTCACCGGTCTGACCTCATCAGAAAGTAACTCCTCAAGTAAAATTTTACTTCGAGGTTTGAAGTCTACCATATATTAATCTTCCAAAAATGTGGCGTTAGAAGAAACTATCACCTTGTTATCTTCCGGATCATAAAACAGACCTTCACGTGTTCCTTTGGGGTACCCTACAAACAAACATACTTTCGTACATTTTTGTAGTTTTGTAGTCTTGTCTTCCATCACATGTACAAGACATCCCCAAATGCGGAAGTGACGTATGCTTTCGGGATGTCCTCTCCATATTTCGAAAGGTGTCTTTTCGACAGACTTTGACGGTACTACATTAAGTATGTATACCGCTGCTTGTAAAGCATATACTCAGAAGGAAATCGGTAGCGAGGCATAGCTCATCATAGACCTGACCATGTCTATCAAAGTTCTGTTTCTCCTTTCAGCAACTCCATTTTGCTGAGGTGTCCCAGGCGAAGAACGTTGAGAACAAATCCCATGTTCAATCAGATAGTCAATGAATTCAGTATCTAAGTACTCTCCTCCGCGATCAGAGCGAAGGCATTTCAAAGACTTGCCCAGTTGCCTTTCGGATTCTACTTGGAATTCCTTAAACTTTCCAAAAGTTTCGGATTTTCGATGCAGCAGATAAACATAACCGAATCTCGAGTAGTCGTCGATGGAATTCACAAAGTACTCGAATCCGCCTCTTGCTTCCACATTCATCAGACCACAAAGGTCTGAATGTACTAACTCTAGAGGTTCTTTAGCCCTATTTCCCTTTGACAATAAGGGACGCTTAGTCATTTTTCCCTCCAGGCAAGATTCGCAGATCGGCAACCAGTCAACATATAACACTTTTAAGGAATCACCCTTAGCCAGTCGTTTGAGTCTTTCCAAGGAAATATGACCTAGCCTAAGGTGCCAAATATATGTTTTATCTTCTTTTTGAGAAACTTTTTGCCTTTTAGCAGATTGTTCATGTGCTACTTTAAATATTTCAGTGCTAAGCAGTGGAGCATGCGTTGGTTTAATAAAATACAATCCGTTTTCCAGTATTGTAGAACACAAATTAAAACCATTTCTAGAAATAATAAATTCGTCATTCACAAAGGAAATTGAATACATTTGTTCTTTCAATGCTGAAACGGAAAACAAATTCCTACGGTAGTTTGGACTAAAATAAACATGGTCTAATTTTAGAACATTATTGCCAAAAATTAAATCAACAGCTCCCACTACTTTAGCTGAAACAAGCGCCCCGGTGCCAACTCTCATCACATGAGTACCTTCCTCAAGCTCCACAAACGAACTAAGGATCTACAAAGAAGAACATTCATGGTTAGTAGCTCCAGTATCCAGTATCCAAGTTGATACATCTTTAGCTACATTAAAGGATTCCAAGACAAGCAATTCCGAATTACCTTTCTTATCCTTCCCATTGCCAGCTTTGACCTTTCCATCCTTTACGTCTTTGAGATATGCTGGACAGTGACGATGCCAATGTCCTATCTCGTTACAGTAAAAGCACTTCCCTTTAGGTTTGGAGGGATTGGTCTGTTTGGCCTTCTTCTTCATAGGTTTTGGTTTAGGCGCAGTAACTTGTTAGAGTTGGTCTTGCCCTTATGGCCAGAGTTCGACGCCTTGGCTTCAACTATATTGGCTTCTGCCTTCTTTTCCCCTTCTTTGCCTCTGTTGTTAGACGAGAGAGCTTCGAAGACTTGCAGTTCGTTGATCAACCGTGGCATGTCAAACTTGAGTTTGTTCATGACATAGTTAGTCTTGAACTGTAGGAAATCAGGTGTAAGTGATTAAAGAATCATAGACACCTGAGTAGCATCATCAAACAATGACCCATGAGTTTCTGCATCAGTAAAGAAGTTGATCATGTTCATGACAAGACCAGTTACACACTGACCTCTCCTCATTTTAGCGTTAACGGCCATCCTCACTGCTTCGTGCCTTGCTTGATCAGAAGGGGCGGCAAACATGGAGGATAAGTGCTGCATGATTTCTTGTGCACTCTTAAAGCCTTCAAGTTTGGTCCTAATGACCTCCGACACTGATGCTAAGATGATACCGCGCGCCTTATTATCCGCTTCAATCCATTTTTGACGGTCATCTTTAATGGATTTAGACGGGTTCTGTACGGGAAGTACATGGCATTCAACAGTCAAAACAAATTGCGCGTTCTCAAATATGAGTACCACGTTCAGGTTACTTTTCCACTTTCCAAAGTTGTTACCATTAAGTTTATCATTCAGTAATAAGGAAAGTTGCGACGACATGATTGCTGAAAAAAATTTGATAGAAATTAAATTCAAAACACTACTAGATAATTTTTTGGAATTATAAACTTTAAAAAAAAAGTCTATTCTACCATTCCAAGGATTTAACCTCGCATCGTACCACCGTCAACGGGGTCGGTATCAGCACGATGACTGTTAAACTGAGACAATCTCTCTCGATTACCTTCCTTTTTCAGCCAAGATATTTCCTAAAATATCCTGATGAGTGTGACCAACTATATCAGACCTTTAAGTACGCCCCGAGTATGCTGTTGGGGAGATTTTGCATCATTAAAACAAAAGAAAATTTATAAAACATATACTACCATGCAAAACTACCTCCTAACCGGCCGAATACCGGGTAGTTGCTAGTAAAGTTGGATAAGTACGGGTATCGATCCTCAGGGAAAAGGGATGTTGAATCTAATTTCACTAATTCCTTTCAATTGTTACTTAGGAAAAACGAATAAACGAAAGAACAAATAAAATAAACGAAAGAGCAATTAAAATAAATCTAACCTACGAAATAAAATAACACAACCTAAACTAAACTAAAGATACATGGGATCAAACAGTGCACAAACCAAGTGATTTCAATCCTAGTTCATCTCATGATTTTAATTCAAATTGTGGTTTCACCTTTACACGAGATACAAATCCCTAATTCCTTAGTGAATTTAATCTCAAGCTATGGATTCCTAATTCCTTAGTGAGTCCAATTTATCAATCTCTCATCTTCCGAATGTTGAGATCGATTTACCAAACAAAACTCGGTGTAGATTCAGGTTAACTCTCGTATTTTAGAATCTAACAACCTGGAATTAGTAACCAATTAATTTGTCACATAATTAACGATTAAAGATCCTATCTTTCTATGGTGATCTAGTCTACGCAACTTCCGTATGTTGTAAACGTATCAATAGCAAACTGATCTCTCGATCTAATTCACATCATAGCATCAAAATCATAGAACGATACAAAATAAATTAAAGATCATAAAAAACGAATAAGGACTGAATAAATTAAATAAATAAACTCACGTAGTTTGGTACATGATTGAATCCATGAATCGAAAACGGAAGAAAAACGACATCCTAATCTAACCCGGATCACCCGAGCACAAGGCTCGGGTGACCGGCCTTGGATTGCCCTCGTAGCGCGCCGCTGCTTTACTGTGAATAATGCGGCTGAATAAATTGTGTGTATTAGGGTAAAAAATCGCGCTGCTTTTATAGAAAAATCAAGTCGGTTGCTACAGTACCGCCCTTGGCATATTTATTGGAATAAAACTTCTAAAATTCATATCGTGAGTTGTAGACCTCCAAAAATTATGATCCGAATGTCATAAAAAATCTCTCGGAAAACTCTACAACTTTCATTAAGGACTCTTCTTCAGAAAACGCCTTTTTGACTAGACCGTCGTATTACGAGTCGTTTTCGGGATTTTCCCAAGCTTTATTTCATCTTCATCCTCTTGTATCTCTTTCTTTCCATTTTAATCTTCAATCAAACATCATTTATACCTCTTCCATTCCACATTTGTGCACCTAAAAGATGACAAAACCGAGCAAAAAGTAAAACCATACAAAATAGATAATAAAACCACGATATTTACTCGATTTTGCATTTTAACTATTCAAAACCTCATTTGCTCAATTAATCGATTATAAGCTCGAATTCTACGAAAAACATCCATATATGGGGAATAGTGATATAAAATATATCCTTATAAAACGTATAAAATCACCCTTAACAACTCCCCCACACTTGAACCTTGCTCGTCCCGAGCAAAACAAAACAAAGTCAAGCTCGAGACAAATAAACATCCATACAAATATGAAGTATATTCAATAACTTAGAAGTTCACCCGTGTAGTGTGTGCATAGCCATAATAAACTTCCACTAAGTTCCACAATTTGAAAGTTATTCAAACCAAAACTAGCCCGGTTTCCCATCTAAGTTAGAAATATTCAAAAATTATAACAGGCACTTTACAAAACATACATATCCCAAAAAGAAATAGTAGAGAATATCTAAAACATTTCGACGGACTCGAGGATAATCCCTACAACATATCCTTCGCTTTATACCGGGTATAAGATTAACGATAACTAAGTCCTTACTTATTCATAATAATATATTTCAATATTTTCACTTTTTTCACACTTTTCTAACACACATCGAATAAGCTTTTGCCCTCATAGCGAGAATAGGACATTTCAAGATAATCCCCTACCTTACTCCAATCATAAGGCAAACTATAAACCGACCGTCGTGAGCTTTTGGTCATCATAGTGGAATAGGACATACGTGGTACACCCTACCTCACCCAAATCATAAACCAGCCTTCCAACACACACAATTACAATTATGTTTACTTAGAGATTTCTTGGCATAAAGTGGAAAAGATTATTTTCTAGTAGCACGGACCACCGAGCATAACACCTCAAGTAAACAATTTATTACTATTGCAAAGACTTAATCACGTTTCACTTATCACATTCAAACTTACAGATATTCACAGTATGTCATACTTTAATCCTAGAATACAAACTACTAAACTTTTCAAGAATTGTACATAAGCAAAGAAACATGCTATAATGATAAAAAATCTCCAACTAAAATGGGGTAGGCTTTCAACATTTAGCTCATCATTTACTATGGCATGTGAAAAAGAGTGTCGGGTGAAACAACTAAAATTACTAAATATACAAAATAATGCATCAATGATATAAACTCAAGCAAAGATATGCCTTTGTCTACTCGGGATATAACAAAAAATTTGAAAATTAAGCACTTTTCATAGAAATACTAAAAATATGAGCAAACGAAAGTAGACACATAAATCATCTATCCCTTCCCCCACACTTAGATTGCAACTTGTCCTCAAATTATACAGAAATAATAAATTAGAGAACTTAGCTGATTGGATGCTGGCAATTCCGGAAAAATCGGTAAAAACCAAAATTGCTGCATAGCTCAGTAGACTGTGGAGCATCACAGGTAAACTGAATTCATCGTGAAAGTGCACAATAGCTATCAAAAATATCCTGCAGACTTGATCAGTGCAAAAAGAGTCTACGGGGAAAAAGAAAAGATTACATATATAAAGCACATGGAAAAGGAGATATAGAGATATTTCAAATTAAGCTCACATAAAGATGGAACATATACATGGAACATTACACAACAGTAGGCTAGGTGCAACTACATGAAAATATACTACAATGCAGCCTACATGATATGCAATCCTAAAAATAAAAAAAATATAAAAAAAAATTCTGACAGGCTCAGGCTGAGCAAGTTGACCCCTGACAACTCTACAGTGACTACGGCCTATGCAGAAACTAAAATAAAAACGAGGTAGTATTACGGAAACCGACAGTTAACTACACTCAAGAAAAATAAAAGAAAAATAGAAAAACAATGCAACTAGATGACATGCAACTAAATGATATGCATCTAAGTGATATGCAAAAATAAAAGAAAATAAAAGAAAGAAAACTAGCCCACTCATTAAAACAAAAGAGATTTTGCAAATAACAAAAGAAAATTTATAAAACATATACTACCATGCAAAACTACCTCCTAACCGGCCGAATACCGAGTAGTTGCTAGTAAAGTTGGATAAGTACGGGTATCGATCCTCAGGGAAAAGGGATGTTGAATCTAATTTCACTAATTCCTTTCAATTGTTACTTAGGAAAAACGAATAAACGAAAGAACAAATAAAATAAACGAAATAGCAATCAAAATAAATCTAACCTACGAAATAAAATAACACAACCTAAAAACTAAACTAAAGATACATGGGATCAAACAGTGCACAAACCAAGTGATTTCAATCCTAGTTCATCTCATGATTTTAATTCAAATTGTGGTTTCACCTTTACACGAGATACAAATCCCTAATTCCTTAGTGAATTTAATCTCAAGCTATGGATTCCTAATTCCTTAGTGAGTCCAATTTATCAATCTTTCATCTTCCGAATGTTGAGATCGATTTACCAAACAAAACTCGGTGTAGATTCAGGTTAACTCTCGTATTTTAGAATCTAACAACCTAGATAATTAACCAATTAATTTGTCACATTATTAACGATTAAAGATCCTATCTTTCTATGGTGATCTAGTCTACGCAACTTCCGTATGTTGTAAACGTATCAATAGCAAACTGATCTCTCGATCTAATTCACATCATAGCATCAAAATCATAGAACGATACAAAATAAATTAAAGATCATAAAAAACGAATAAGGACGGAATAAATTAAATAAATAAACTCACGTAGTTTGGTACATGATTGAATCCATGAATCGAAAACGGAAGAAAAACGACATCCTAATCTAACCCGGATCACCCGAGCACAAGGCTCGGGTGACCGGCCTTGGATTGCCCTCAGAGCTGCCGCTGCTTTACTGTGAATAATGCGGCTGAATAAATTGTGTGTATTAGGGTAAAAAATCGCGCTGCTTTTATAGAAAAATCAAGTCGGTTGCTACAGTACCACCCTTGGAATATTTATTGGAATAAAACTTCTAAAATTCATATCTTGAGTTGTAGACCTCCAAAAATTATGATCCGAATGTCATAAAAAAGCTCTCAGAAAACTCTACAACTTTCATTAAGGACTCTTCTTCAGAAAACGCCTTTTTGACTAGCCCGTCGTATTACGAGTCGTTTTCGGGATTTTCCCAAGCTTTATTTCATCTTCATCCTCTTGTATCTCTTTCTTTCCATTTTAATCTTCAATCAAACATCATTTAGACCTCTTCCATTCCACATTTGTGCACCTAAAAGATGACAAAACCGAGCAAAACGTAAAACCATACAAAATAGATAATAAAACCACGATATTTACTCGATTTTGCATTTTAACTATTCAAAACGTCATTTGCTCAATTAATCGATTATAAGCTCGAATTCTACGAAAAACATCCATATATGGGGAATATTGATATAAAATATATCCTTATAAAACGTATAAAATCACCCTTAACATATGCCTACGTAGGGCAGGTCAGTACCCGGCGAGTCCTCAAGATCCTATCCTTTCGGATCCCAAGCCTTGAATTTTGATAGCGGTGGACAGCATCCGAAGGGGGCCGAAATCAATACGGCACGAGGCGTCACCATTCTCTCACTTGCTTGCATTTATAGCACAGGCCGTGGGGTCGGCTGTCGCCTTCCCCGCTCCCACTCATTATTTTGAAAAAGTGGTGGGTTTACTGATCGCGGTTTTGGACTTGACATTATTTTAAGAAACAACAAATCATGTACCCGAATGGTGTCGGTAATGTAGGCAAGTCTATCCGTCTTATTCGTTGGAACGTATGTGACTGTCGGTCGGATCCGGCTAAGAGAAGCCCCGTTTAGCCGTAAAGGCTTGTTGGATATGCTAAGTTTTGTCGAACCCCCATGCAAATATCACACGTGGAGGGTGAGTCGATCGAGCCGTAGCTCAGTTGAACTTACCCAAGCATGGTTAGACCATTTCCAAACCCATGTATCATGATTTTCCGATTTCTTAAATTGTCAAACTTTCCCGTAGACACTACAGAAAAAACCCGCAATCTCGTTCCGGTTTAAGGTGGGATTCACCGAGAATCCATCACCGAAAAACGTAACGATTGACAAAAACCCGGTTCCTTGGTTCTTTAATTAGTTTCTAATAATTAATTTCCACAAAAATTAATTAAAAACTTAAACTAATTAATCGTGTTGAATACATGCCTAATTAATTATCCAAAATTAAATAGCTACATGTATGCATATGGAGTGGAATTCATGGTATGATGCATGTCATGGAAATTTTCCGGTTAAACACATAATCACGATCATACACGCAAATTACGGAAAATAAACACCGAGATGGATCGTTGGTACCCCCGTATCTAACCTATTAAACAAGAAAAAAAAACAAACAAACAAACCCTAATTAGGGTTTACTATTTTCTAATCTGCTGCTGATCCGTTTTATCGATGATCGGACATCCAAACAAACTTTGATCGTCACGAAACCATATGGACCTGTTCTTCACTCCTGCTACTTCAATATGGACGGTTGGATCCATGTTTTGATTGCCCAATTGATCCCAGCAAGCCGCCGATCCAACTGCTGCAACTGTTAATGACTGCTGCGCAGCAATGTCTTTTTGGAGCCGATCGGACATCGAGAAAAAACCCGATTGTCCTGAAATTTTTAGGGCTTGTTCATAACTCCATGTTAGTCAATCTGAACGGTCGGATCTTTGTTCGACGGTCCAAACTCTTCTAGAAATTCGACGAACTCACAGCTAGGGTTTTTACGGCTGCTGTGCTTTTCTGTTACAGCAGTAACTTTATAGTAGCGATCAGATATGCAGACGGACTCCGATCGACACAAAATTTTGAGGGCTTGTTCTCCAACTGTTATTCTTCATTCTGACCGGAGGGATTGTCGTTTCAACGGGTCAATCTCCAGGAAAAAAAATGAACAGCAACAAAAACAGATCTACTTCTAGGAAACTAAAATTACAACAACAAATAAATTACACAATTTCCTATACTCATATAAACGAATTTATATGAGTTTACAATAGATCTAACGGGTAAACAGTACCAACCCCAATCCATCTCTTCAACCATAACAACCCATCACAACAAAAAAATACGCATATAGAAAAAAAATAAATCTACATGCAATTCCACTCCTAGATCTATCAATTATATACTTTAATTTATAGATCGGAGGATCTGATACCACTTGTTAGATGTAATATCGCCAGACAGATCTAGATCCGCCCGATTACGCCGCGGAATAAACAAGAGGATCACGATCATATAAAATTAGACTACATAAATTAAGATCTACCTACAAGAAGGTGAGATCTACTTACCAATCAAAAAGGATGAACTCCAAGATTGAGAAGCCGAGATCCGAATAGTTGAGATGCCACGATCTTCCAATGTGTATCTCCAAGCAACACCCGGTGGAAGCCGATTCTTGATTCTTGACCTCCTTGATATGCTACCCGAAAAATCCCGAAGATTTTCCCAACTGAAACCCTAAGCTTTGGCCGAATTCCTTAGCTTATTTTGTGTGTATGTATGCGTATTATGTGTGTTAGAAAAGGATTAGGAGAACTCTCTTTTTATAGGAGAGAAATCCTTGTCCTCCGAGGATTTAATAATTAATACAAAATCAATTATAATAATCCTTTTCCATAAACGATACTCCTAGAATAATCTAGAATAAATCTAGAATATTTAAGGATCAATCTAATATATTTTCATTAATTAATTATTTAACAAATAAACAATTAATCACATGACATGTAATTATCCGAGAAAACTAATTTCTCTCAAATTACAACATGTACAAAACACGCCTATCAACCCTAAAATTAGGGTTTCACACGCCACACTCAATCATGGGCCGAGTCCACGAAAAAAAGTCTTTTCCATGTATTTAATTATTTAGCCCACTAAATAATTATTCGCACATCAATTAAATAGTCCAACTACTTAATTATTATTTGATGCCCAACGTCAAGAAACATATGCATGTTAGGAGCCACATCAGGGACCATGGACCTATAACCAGTAGCTATAATAAACTAAATAAAATTATTCATCGAACAGAACAATTCTTATTCAATCTATTAATTCCGGGATTACGTCACCATAAACCTGAAACTGAACTCTATCGATTATAGATATATACTTACACTCTAATCACTCAGTCGATAAGCATCCATTGATAAAATAATTACATACAGATAAATCCTCCAAAGACTGTTCGTTTAGATTCGGGATATTTCCGTAAACCCTTATCAAAACATATTATCCATATTTACCATTAACCCTCTGGTGATCAATTAGTCATAACTAATATAATATGTACTGGGCCCATCTATCGGTTTCTAGGATTAACAAATAAGGGAATTGTCTGTGTACTTCCCGTAGGATGGAATGAATTCCATATCTGTGAAGTCATAGACTACTCACTCATTCCAGAATAGAGCCAACGAGAAGTGTTCAGATCACATGTATCCAAGTGATCCTTAACTAACACATCAAACCCTACTTTGGACAAAGCAGTAGACTGTGATCACATCAGGATTGAGATTAATCCATATATGATCATCCTATGATTCAATAAGATTTCTCGATCACAGAATTATATCGAGAATTCAAATCAAATCGGTCCAGTCCTATATGATAGACACCATATATAAATGCCCCACTAGGTACCCTATACCGACGGTCCGGATAAGACGGTCACACCGTTAAGTGTTCTGGGCGCATTATTGGTATATTAATCTTGAGACTCATACTCTGATTAAATTCACCATGGACCAACTAGTTTTAAGCATATCATCACTAACTCAATCCTCGTGTGTATGCCATACACAGAGTTATGTGATTCCATACCGATAACTTAGGGTTTTCAGCAGTGTATAATATAAGCATAAATGCAAATAATAAAATGAATATATAATTCTGTCATTTATTTAAATAAAACAATTACAAAATTGTCTTTCGGGCACTACACCTAACAATTTGCTCAGCTGAATAATATTGATACCAATGATTAATCTACCAAGTGAGCTCACCCAATAGGGCAAAGACTAGTCCCCTTGGTGAATCCCAATGCTTTTCTGACCATTCAGCAGGTCACCAAATCTTGATAACGCCAAGTTCATTTCTTAACATAGCAAATCTGTCGGAATCCAGAGTTTTTTTTAAAGATGTATGCAAGTTGATCTTCATTTATATAGAGTGAAACACCACATCCTTCTTTTCAACATGATCTCGTATTAAATTATGTCTCACGTCAATGTGTTTGGTCCTTAAGTGCAATACATGATTTTCTGTGATAGCAATTGCACTTGTATTGTCACATATTATGGGAATTTCTCTTTCTTCAATCCCGAAATCTATTAACAGTTGTCAAAGCCACAAAACTTATGCATAGTAAATTCTACAAGCTATGTATTTTACTTCAGCAGTGCAAGTTGATATATATTATGCTTTTTGCTAATACATGAAACAAGTCTATTACCCATCAACTGACATGTTCCTGTGAAGCTTTTTATATCAATATTGCAACCATCATAATCAGAATTTGAGTAGGATATAGCTTTGAAGCTTCCATCTTTAGAATACCAGATTCCTACTCTCAAAGTCTCATTTAGATGCTTTAAAATTCTTTTGGCAGCAACTAAATGAATTTCTTTAGGTTATGACTGATAGCTAGCACAACCACCAACTGCAAATGATATGACTGGTCTGCTGGCGGTGAGATACAACAGACTGCCTATCATTCTTCTGTACAAAATCTGATCAACATATTTTCCTTCTTTGTCTTCATCCATTCTAGTGCCACTACTCATAGGATTTGTGACTTTAGAGCTATTTTCCATGCAAAACTTCTTTAGCCGCTCCCGGGTATATTTTGTTTGATGAATTGAAGATCCCATCTTTCACTTGCTTCACTTGTAATCGCAGAAAATAGTTCATTTCACCCATCATACTCATCTACAACTTGCACTTCATGCGATTATAACACTTTTCACATAGCATCTCTTTTTCAAATCCAAAGATAATATCATCCACATATATTTGCACCAACAAAGTTATATCTCCTTCACTGATTCTGAAAAGTGTCTTGTCAATGGTTCCTTTTGTAAAACCATTGTTCACATAAAACTATGATAAAGTCTCATACAAGGCTCTAGGTGCCTGTTTCAAGCAATCAAGTGCTTGGTTCAATCTGTACACTTTATCTTCTTGATATTTAACTTCAAATCCAGGTGGTTGTTGTACATACACTTCTCTAAGAATGCCATTCAGAAATGCACTTTGACATCCATCTGATAAACATTGAAGTTCTTGAGTGCAGCATAGGCTAGGAATAGTCTGATTGCTTCTAGTTTTGCAACGAGCGCATAAGTCTCGTCAAAATCTATTCCTTCTTCTTGTGAGTAGCCTTTAGCAAATAGTCTGGCCTTATTTCTAACAATGGTACTAGATTCATCCAACTTGTTTTTGAATACCCATTTTGTACAAATGATATTTTCATGATCAGGTATGTCAACCAGTGACCACACTTGGTTTATTTAAAACTCATTCCTTCTTCTTGCATGGCAATTATCCAATCATGATGTGTAATTGCCTCTTCTATCATTTTAGGTTCCAACTGTAAGAGAAAACAACTAAGCATTGCATCCAACTGATTCCTTGTCTTCACACCTTGTTGTATATCACCAATGACAAGCTCATCAGGGTGATCTCTTAACCATTGAGAATCTTGAGTACTTACTTGATTCATTGGAACTTGATATGTTGGAGAGTCTGCTGCCGGTTCAGTAGAGTGATCATCGGGTCGAGTAGCATGTTCATTTGTAGTATCAGTTTTGTCACCAGCAGGTGCTCCAATAAGTGCTTTAGCAGCTTTTATTTCACCTTCTGTTGTAAAGTCAGATAATTTGATGTGACTTAACTACTTTAAGATATCCACATATATAGGGTCGATAACTTCCAGATTGATAACTGAATCTGAAGCTTCCTTCTCCTGAACTCTAGTGAAATTTGGTTCATAAAAAACAACATGAAAAGATTCTTCATGTTTTAGAGTTCTCTATTTCAGCACCCTGAATGCCTTGATGACTTATGAATATCCTAAAAAGATGCCTTCATCAGCTTTAGGTTGAAAAGTCTTCAGCTGATCTTTCCCATTGTTATGTATGACACATTTAGTGTCAAAAGCATGAAAATATAAGATGTTGGGTTTTCTGCCATTCCAAATCTCATAGGGAGTCTTTTTAATCTTTCTGTTCATTAAAGATATGTTCTAAGTATAACATGCTGTGTTGATAGCTTCTGCCCAATACCTTTCAGGTAATTTTTTTTCACTAATCATTGTTCTGCCTACTTCCTTCAAAGTCATGTTTTTCTTTCAGCAACCCCATTCTGCTAAGGAGCGAGAGAAATTGTTGGAATTCAATGAAAGAGTCTCGGGAGCCTGGATTCATGCAAGTGTACAGGTGGCTGCCAGTTGGTGCAGCACACCAGTTTGCTCACAATAATCCATTATGACTTTGTTTAGGAACTCAGAACCCTTGTGTGATATGATCTTCACAACTAAAAGACTTTTCTCATTTTTTATTCTCTTCAATAATTCTAGCATTCTCTGTAGAGTCTCACTTTTCTTCTTCATGAAGATTACCCAAGTGTATCTTGGATAATCATTCACCACAACCAGTGTGTACTTCTTTCCACTTACACTTATTGGAGTAACTGGTCGAAAAAGATCCAGGTGCAATAGTTCCAAAACTCTAATTGTAGATTGCTGAGTCTTTGTCTTAAAACATGCCCAAAATATCTTTTCTTTCTAGCATGTATCACAAATAATATATTTTTTGTATGTGATCTCAGGCAAACCAACCACTAACTTCTTCTTGACCAGCAAGTTGATATCATCAAAATTCAGATGATTGAGTTTCTTGTACCAAAGCCAGCTGAGTTCTGACTTTGTATGTGAAATGAGACAAGTTTCTGGTACTACAGTTGTCCAGTCTACAATGTACATGTTTTGACATCTCTTTCCAGCCAGTACCATTAGTTGTGCCATTTCACTTAAGACACTGCAGTGATCTTTGTCAAAAGTGACTATGTATCACATGTCACAAAATAGGCTTGTGCTCAGCAGGTTGTGTTCCAGTCCTTCAACATATGTGACATTCTTGATAAAAAGACCATTCTTCACCAATGTACCATACTCTTTTGTGTAAGCAGGTCTGTCCTTGCTACCAAAGTTGACTTTTGGTCCATCCTTGGAAACAAAATCCACCAAATAGTGCTTGATTCTTGTCATATATATCTGGAACACCAACTGTCAAAGTACCAGACTCCCTACAAAACTAATTTAATTTACTTTAGGTACCCAAACCTGTTTGGATCCACGGTGGTCAGTGGTGAGCACAACTCTTGGGATGTTACCATAACGTCTTCTCTGAAATGATTTGCACTGCTTTTCCTATATGGTTTCTGGCCTCTTAAAAAAAATTGCTGTCTAGAGTGAAATCTGTTGTTACCAAAGCAGAATACTTAACTGTCAACTTTAACCGACAGAGTATCGGGTCAACGGTAGTATAGTGGTTTCAAGGTCAAATCCACAGGGAGTAGTGTCTAAGTACCAAAGTCGACTTAGAACTTAGTTCAGGTCAAAATAATGGTGGGGAGTATTATACTAATGCAACAATAAAGACTACGCTAACGGTTGTATATTTAGTTATTAAAAGGTATAGCCGAACTATGATCCCACGAGCTACTTTTACCTCTAAGGAAGGACTTAACAGGGAGTGTGTCTTAACCGACCTACCTATCCAATGTAGTTTAACGACATCCACGGGTGCCAACTCCTAATTTTAGCGATCAAACTGAACAACTCGATCTAACCACCCTATGCGAAGCTAACCGACTCTCCCTTTAGAAAACCGATTATCCAAACATGATTAAGCTTTAGAGTCGCTCGATCAACGATGACAAACCTCTGTATTGGAAACGGACCTAACAACTAGGCCGAATCTACTCAACGATCCTAAAACCTCTTTTCCCACATCTCGCCGCAAAATACATCTATAAGTTTGATGTGTGTGACAGTGAACTAGGTGATCAATCTAATTCAAATAAGTTATAATAAGTTCTAGGACGTGGATTAATCGTTTAAACATTCAATATATTATGCATTACACAAATCTCAATCTCATCCTCCTTAGGGTTTTCGCTCGCTTTCACATAATTCGACTACACAACGGATTAGCTAATCATGGTAATAATAAAAGTGCAGAAATTTATGAAGAAATTAATAATAAACATGATAAAAAGATTGAATAAAATTACCAAAAGAAATTGTAGCAATCCACCACTCGAATCGTCACTTCGTTGTGTTGAAATCGCGTAGTAAAATAAATAAAACTGCTATTGTTCTTGCAGAAATTGAAAGGGAAAATAGTAGATCTAAACCTAAAAAGAAAATAAAAACTGCTGTCCAGAGGAAAAATATAATTGTGATGTAAAAACTGTGTGTTGAAATTTGACCTAAGTTGCTTATTTATATTAAATTGCCGACTTCCGTCTTATTTTCCAAAAATTCCATAGAAGTGTCCTCCTTTTTGCCGCTTCAATGTTCCCACTGCCCCCCCCTTTTTTTCCAATTGAAGTACGCTCCTTCTGTTTCCTTGCCTTTGTTTTTTTCTTTTTTTCTTTTGTATTGATAATATTATCAAATGTTGCCAAAAAAAAACAGCCTTCGACCTTTTTAATAAAAGAGTGGAACAAAAACAGTTTGTATCACACCCTAGGTGTGATACTTGCTGTTTTTCGTACGGTATTTTATTACAATTATTATTTTTCCTCGAGTATCCGAATTTGAATCTTGCGTAATTTCTTCATACGAACTCCGTTTTAGACGATTTTCATACCGTTGCGATCCTCGTCACGCCCTCTATCACGCCATACCTGTAATAAAAATAAACCACATACCCAAGCGTGACAAACACCAATAAAACACACACAAATCACCCAAAAATGTCGAGATTTTCGACGTAAACATCTTATCGTCTCGTGATTCAACTCGTGGTGAAACGTGACTATAAAAACACTTAACTACCCCAAAATTACATCGAATAGGCTACAAATAGAAGGTAAAATACACGCGAAATTATTGCAAAGTTGACTCTCATCAACTACCCCCCATATAGCGTTTGCTCACCCTCGAGCAAATCAAGCGATTTTTAAAAATAAATCATGAGGTCAACGTTTCTATCATATGGGAAATCAAAATATCAATGAGTACAAACTAGTCAACAAGCAAATAAATAGGAGCCAAAACAAATCTTATCATGGAAACGGAATGTGTGTGTATGCATAGCTTCTCAATCATTCATCACAGTCAACTGGCACAGATTATAAATGCACGACTAGTGGCGTTACACCATAGGCTTATACTTCATAATCATCTCCACTAATCTGGGTCAAATGAAGGCTGACTAAGGTCAAGCAGGACTTGCACAGTTGTAAACATAATTCAATGAAAACATGTCCACCAACGCCACTTTGGAAGAATTAACACATAGCCCTTTTTCCGGCAAACTTTGACTCAATTTTATTATTTTTTTTTCAATTTTTTTATGGTTTTATAAACCAACACCAACACTTTTTGCTACCCCTTCTCATTCGTAGTACAAAAAAAATCCACCAATACCATAATTTGATACACATCTTCGCCACCCCACACTTGTGCTTGCAAGTGTGCCCAAAATAAGATTAAAACTCACTCGTAGGGTGCCAAAGAACCGTAGACCACAAAAAGAGGCTAAGGGTCGGTAAGTATAAGCTAATCAACGAATGGCTAAGTTCGGGTGGGGGTCTAACCACCCTACAAAGGCTTAGAGGGGTTTCTGTGGAAATTATGTACATGGTTGGCTATTTGGCTCTAGTTGGGTCAAAGAAATGTCAAGACCGTCATCCCTTAATCTACCAAGATTGACCT
Source organism: Gentiana straminea (assembly GCA_036785695.1). Classification (NCBI taxonomy): domain Eukaryota; kingdom Viridiplantae; phylum Streptophyta; class Magnoliopsida; order Gentianales; family Gentianaceae; genus Gentiana; species Gentiana straminea. Next base: position 2,507,955 of record JAVUPR010000530.1, read on the forward strand.
TTCTATTTCGCCTTGAAGTTAATGGTATAAGTTGTAGGTAACAGATTAATGTCTATGGCATCTATAAGCATTCACTAATCAACCTCAACTCATGAAAGCAAAGCTATTACGTGCATAAGAATTCTATTTCCACAACAAGATAAAGGTTTGACCCGCATACATTCAACTCTTGACTAATAATTAGCCAAAGAATATAGTGACTCACAACGTCAAATTCATGAAAAAAAATTAAAAATAGCTCAAATTCACTCAAATGGAACAAACACCAAGCATGTAACTTATTCGATGCATAAAATTAAAGCACATGGTAGCAAAGTGAAGCTAAGTCTACCACCCTCACTTAAAACGGAACACCGTCCTCGGTGTGTGAGTGATAAAATAAAGAAAGAAAGACTTAGCTGAACTGGCAATAGGGCGGAACTCTGCAAAGTGACAACCTCCAATGTATCTCCCAGGGTACCTGTGCAATCATAACATAGAAACCAAGAATCCAATACGACGAGATGCCGAAACCTCATACGTAGGTAAGCACAAGTACGGAGATGTATATAACAAAATTCTTAACCGAATACTTGATAGCAGAATACTTAACCGCCAACTTTAACCGATAGAGTATCGGGTCAACGGTAGTATAGTGCTTTCAAGGTCGAATCCACATGGAGTAATGTCTAAGTACCAAAGTTGACTTAGAACTTAGTTCAGGTCAAAATAATGGTGGGAAGTATTATACTAATGCAAAAATAAAGATTACGCTAACGGTTGTACTTTTAGTTATTAAAAGGTATAGCCGAACTATGATCCCATGAGCTACTTTTACCTCTAAGGAAGGACTTAACAGGGAGTGTGTCTTAACCGACCTACCTATCCAATGTAGTTTAACGACATCCATGGGTGCCAACTCCTAATTCTAGCGATCAGACTGAACAACTCGATCTAACCACCCTATGCGAAGCTAACCGACTCTCCCTTTAGAAAACCGATTATCCTAACATGATTAAGATTTAGAGTCGCTCGAACAACGATGACAAACCTCTGTATTGGAAACGGGCCTAACAACTAGGCCGAATCTACGCAACGATCCTAAAACCTCTTTTCCCACATCTCACCGCAAAATGCATCTATAAGTTTGATGTGTGTGACAGTGAACTAGGTGATCAATCTAATTCAAATATGTTATAATAAGTTCCAGGACGTGGATTAATCATTTAAACATTCAATTATGCATTACACAAATCCCAATCTCATCCTCCTTCGGGTTTTCGCTCTCTTTCACATAATTCGACTACACAACGGATTAGCTACTCTAATAAAAGTGCAAAAATTTATGAAGAAATTAATAATAAACATGATAAAAAGATTGAATAAAATTTTCCAAAAGAAATTGTAGCAATCCACCACTCGAATCGTCACTTCGTTGTGTTGAAATCGCGTAGTAAAATAAATAAAACTGCTGTTGTTCTTGTAGAAATTGAAAGGGAAAAATAGTAGATCTAAACCTAAAAAGAAGATAAAAACTGCTGTCCAGAGGAAAAATAAAATTGTGATGTAAAAACTGTGTGTTGAAATTTGACCTAAATGGCTTATTTATATTAAATTGCCGACTTCCGTCTTATTTTCCGAAAATTCCATAGAAGTGTCCTCCTTTTTGCCGCTTCAATGTTCCTGCTGGGCCCCCCTTTTTTCTCAATTGAAGTACGCTCCTTCTGTTTCCTTGCCTTTGCTTTTTTCTTTTTTTCTTTTGTATTGATAATATTATCAAATATTGCCAAAAAAAATAGCCTTCGACCTTTTTAATAAAAGAGTGGAACAAGAAAAGTTTGTATCACACCCTAGGTGTGATGCTTGCTGTTTTTCACACGGTATTTTATTACATTTATTATTTTTCCTCGAGCATCCGAATTTGAATCTTGCGTAATTTCTTCATACGAACTCCGTTTTAGACGATTTTCATACCGTTGGGATCCTCGTCACGCCCTCTATCACACCATTCCTGTAATAAAAATAAAACCACAAACACCAAAAATGTCGAGATTTTCGACGTAAACGTCTTATCGTCTCGTGATTCAACTCATGGTGAAACGTGCCTATAAAAACACTTAACTAACCCAAAATTACATCGAATAGGCTACATATAGAAGGTAAAATGCACACGAAATTATTGCAAAGTTGACTCTCATCAGTAACCATAGGATTGTTGTCTGTTAGGAACATCCCTATATTGTGGTTTTTGCTGAGTTCTCTACTGATACCTCAGTTGAGGCCTCTGCTAAGTCCTCGTATGAGTCCACTGCTGAGGTCTAGCCTTAGAATAATGGTTAACCTTCCATTTCTAGCAACATGTGCAGGAATATCCCAATCTTTATCACCAGGGAACAATCTGACATTCCCCTTGAATTTGTTATCTCTTGAATGATTAACATTCTTATGTTTTGCATTGTTATTCTTGGGATTTTTTTGGTTTTTGGCTGATCTTGAATTAGCCTTCTGTGGTCCAGTAGATCTTGCAGCATATCTACCATCAGCAGGTTTAGAACCTGCAACAGGCCTTCCTTTGGATCTACCATTGTTGTTAGGTGCTGCTGACCTTTTAGTATTCTGATCTAGCTTCCTTGAAGTATTCTCAGTGGGTTTAACTGTCTCAGCAGCCTACCTAGGTACAAATTCTCGTACATCTACAAACTTTGGACCAATCCTGGCACTAGGTTCAGCAGCCTTACTAGATCTATCATTAAAAGGTTGTTGAGTGTCAAATCCAAGGCATGTTCTATCACCAAAAGGCATCCTAGATTTGAATATAGTTGTGGAACTTGATTGTGCCATAGATTCAACTACTACTGCTGATGCACCAGGCCTCTGTAAAATCTGGACAGAATCAGATTCCTTACCCTTAACAATTCTTAATTCAGCATGAAATCCTTGGATTTCTGCTTGGAGTGCTTCTCATTCTGCCTTCACAACCTTATAACCAGATTGTATTATCCTCAGTTGATTTAGGAGGGCATCTAGAGGTTCCTCCATGTCAGAATCTTAAGGATTGGAACTAGCAGTTGAAAAACATTCACTGTCACCAGGGGTATTTTGAGTTGTAGAATCAAATACCTCCTCATTATCTTTATATGTTCTATTAGAGTAGTGTCATTTGATTCATTTCCAGATAGAGATTTTTAGTTTCCACTCCATAATCAGATTCATCACCAAAAAGGAGTTCCCTTCTAGCAGGTGTCCTCTGATGTGTCTTTTTGTTCAGCAGGTTAAGACAATCTGCCTTGAAGTGTCCAGCTTCTTGCATTGATAGCATAGATAATCATGTTCTTTATTTGGTTCCTCCTTCTTTTCAGGTGTCTTCTTGATATAGTTCTTTGGAACTGCCTGTTTTTCCATTTCATCTAATTCAACATCATGAGGGTTTGATGATGCTTCTTCATTGTGTGTAGCAGCCAGTTCAGTGGTTTTTGGAACATCCTTTGTGGCAATGGCAATAAGATCTTCACTAAATTCATAGGCCTTTAGATCAAAAATCAATTTGAAGATATCCTTATTTTAAAGATCCATTGATTCTTCCATAGCAGCCACTTTCATCTTTCAGATTTCTGGTAGGGCCTCAAGAGTCTAGTGTTGATTTCTTATTTTTTATAGATCACATTCAGCAGGATGAGTTCATCCAGAATTGCCTTGAACCTTGACTCTAGCTACTCAATTGTTTCTCCAGACATCATCTTGAATTCATGAAACTTTTGCTTGGCCATAATAACTTTGTTCTTTTTGAAAGATTCAGAGCATTCCTAGATCAGTTGCAATTTTCCCCATAGATCCATCAAAGTCTTGCAATCTTTCATATTCATGTACACATTGCTATCCAAGGTTCTTTAAATAATGTATGTATTAATATTGTTTGGATTGGCTCTCTTTTTATCTTCAGGACCCCAATCTTCCTTTGGTCTTTGAACCCTGGTATTGACTCCATTGATTGTTATCACTTGAGTGATCTTGAGTGGTCCATCTGTCAACACATCCATCATTTCATCAAGTGTAGCAGCTAGATAAGACTACATATGAAGTTTTTACTCATCAAACCTATCCATACTGCACATGAACATCTATCTAGCATACTAATTGTTATCCATGATGCAAGGTTTTGGAAAACAGAAACTTGAAAAAGTTTTCAAATTTTGTCACAAGAGAAACAAGTGAGAATCACTTTAGAACATAAGATCTTCTCTGATACCAAATTTTGGTCCCTAAAAAGGCTTTGGTTAAGTTGAAAAGGGGGTAAATAAACTTAACACTTAAAACTTTTTCAAAATTTAAACAGATCATTTGATTCCTAGTCTGCCGACTATGGAGTCTACTGAGTCTGGTGCAGCAGAATATTACTTAAGACTTTTTACTTGTTGAAGATACTAAGTATTAGATACTCAATAATGCAGTGTGTGAATTCAGTAGCTTGTTTAGTAGATAGATGTTTTTATGCGTGCAATAAATGTAAATGCAGAAAGTAAATGCGTGAAATAAAATAAGGCAAGATCTATATAGGTTCCTTGTGATGTAATCATGTCAGTCCTCCATTCTCTTGTGATGTTGGAGGAAATTCATTAGAGTCTTTTTGAGGTATAGTTACAAAAAGCCCTAAGATGATTGTCTTTCACCAATAGCTATGGCTACACAATCTGAATACTAAGAAACATGTAGAATTCTGCTCCCAAGTACTCCACTTGTCCTTGTAGGGTAGGATTTACTCTTCACCAGCTCCACCACAAACACAACAGTCCTCGACACTCAGTAGTGCTTCTCCGTCTTCAGAAAACCTTTGATAAAACAAAGATGAATCAGGAAAGTGGTTCTGCTTTGTCAAGCCTTTGATCACAATGGAATGATCAGCATCTTATGTTCTTTAAGTGTGTGTTCTTGATTAGACTTAAATGCGAGAACACTTGAAGAATTTTTGGATCAGCAGTGTGAGTTCTGTATGTTCCAGTAAGAATATTTCAGCGGGGTATTATGCTCTTGATTACTTGTATTGCTCAAATGTTTTTTGGTTCCATGAGTCCACTATTTATAGGTGTAATCCAATGCTTGAATATGAATTTCAAATCTAACCATTATTGGATTTTCCGAATATTGCCCTGAAATTCCCTCTGATGTACAATGATAACATGGTATTTAGTACCTTAAACTATACTTTTATTTACCCCAAATTCTGCTCAAGAGAGGAAAGATAATCTGAATATTATGTGAAATACATGTTAATTGCATAGTGAGTGTTCTCTAGATGTTAATTATGCATTTGCATGATTACCCCATTGATTTTGTACTATTCTACTTTGTTTTACATGTTTTATAAGAGTACCTTATTCCGGAGCAACTAAGGCATGGATCTGGGCCAAAGAAATCATGGGCCGAGTGAAAATTGTCCATGAATGGATCTGTGAAAGAAAGGAGCTGAAGTTGGGCTCGGTGGCCCGAGATCCACCACCAACTTATTGAGTTCTTGGAAGACACAAAATTAACCCTACAGCTATTACTAGGTCGCCTACGGTTTTTTTAGTCAAATGACGGCTATTACGCCTATATGTAGCTACTGTATTTCAATCTAAACATATACTCATAATATATAGTACATTATTCATGCAAAAGTCTATAGCTCTATATTCTGAGTTGCTTTCCTGTTTCCCTCTTCCACGCCGTCTCTAACGTGAGTAGATCAAGTTACATCTTCAAAACCGAAGGTATGAAGTTTGAACGTTCCTTTATGTCTTAGTTATGTTAGATTTACTTACTTTTTATGGGTTGTAATTGATCTGAATGTTTAACAACCCCGTAATTTACCAGAATTTATCATAACGAAGCAATGTATGTCTAGAATTAAGAACCACCACACTCGATTTATCAACGGTCTATATAGATAAATTGAGGCAAATTTAGGTTACCTTAATAAAGATATTCAGCGTCAGCTACGTTGATCGGCATGTTTAATTAACAGTAGGTTAGATCTGGCCAATCTGCTTATTGTTTCATAAATTAACATAAAGGATGATAAGGCGAAGTGTTAATTAGGACACAGTCTGGACCGATCTATAGGAACGTGCTAGTCAATCCACGATAGCTGCTTAGGGAGGTTCTCGGTCTTGAGCCGGTCTTTCTAGTACTTATTGCATGTGAGTTAATACAACAAAGTAAGGAGGTTAACTGCACATAGACGTGTGTCATTTCAATGGAAGTAGACAAGGTTAAGAGACTACACCCATAGCTAAAACTGAATTAATAACATATTTTGATTGATTCGGGGAATTATTGGGGGAAGTAGACATAATAATTAATTACACCAAGTTGGGAGATATGTTGGGAAGGGAGGAATACTATGTTTATTTCTTCTCATATGTTGGTCAATTACCACTAGTGTATTCTTAGTTAGATTAAGTGCATTTATTTCTAGAAGTTGCATTGTCTCTTTGAGATCGACCTTCATTCACCGTTGCTATACTATGATTTGACCTAGTACTCTTGCTAGTATAAGCAACCTCATGCGTGACATCAAGTTTTTTGCACCGTTTCCGGGGACACTGGCCAACTTATTGATAAATTCATTTATATCTAACTAAGAACTATTCATTTCTTATGTTATATTATCTTTAGTTAGGGTTTTGTGTCATTTTGTATGTCCCTACAATACTGTAAGATCAGAGAGAGGAAATCATGGATCGATTCAGTGTGGTGTCACCGTGATAAATCAAGTTCCAGAAATTTGAACTCTGATCATCCCTGTGATTCTATGTGTAACCCCGTTAATTTTTAGTTTGTAGGTCCACAGCAGTTGGGTCAGAACCCAACTGAAGCGGAAGGTTGTTAACCATGTTTTATTTATTTTATTTTGTCTCTTTTGCAGGATGTACGGGACACTTCTCATTTTTCTCGAATAGGAATTTTGGGAGTCAAAGTCAAACTAGCACGATGTCTCGAACCGTTTTGAACATTCGACCGATGTATCCCAGCTTCAGGGTGAGGGAACAATATGAGGAGGATAAGAAGTGAGTGATGTTGGAAAAAGAAGCAGCGAGAACCAAGTGGAATATCGATGCGATCCTGAGGGAATATGAGGATTATAGGAGTGGTAAGTCTCCTATTCAAGTAATTGATATATCATCTTCCGACTCCGAACCCAAAGGGGATCCTGACTATTTCCTTTTTAAGCCTGAGGATTACCCGGACTCAGAGGTAATAGAAAAACTAGGAGACTCTAACATGTTTAGGTTTCCTATATCGATAATTGGCATATTTTTAGGGCTAAGATTATGTGACTCTGGTTCGAGTTGTAATATCATCCCGCTTTCACTATGCCAAGAGTTAAACTTCAAGGTCACTATAGACCAGAGGCGTGCCATGAGATTCTGTTGGTCTCTAGAAAAGGCTTTGGTTAAGTTTAGAGAGGAGGGGGTTGAATAAACTTAACACTTAAAACTTTTGGAGTTAACAAACTCAGCAACTTCAGCAGCCTGCTGACAACTCGTAGTCTACTGACTATTGACTTTACTGAATTTCTTGCAGCGGAATTTATTCAAGTTAAGCCTTATTACTTGTTGTTGAATTATGATACCAAGTATTAGATACTCAGTAGTGTATGTGTGTGATTCAGTTGCTAGATTCAGTAGGTTGATGTGCCAAATATACTAAATGCAGAATGTAAATGCAGAAAGTAAGTAGGCAATTTTTTTAGTGGTTCCAGGTGGTGTAATCCTGTTAGTCCACTCTTCTCCTATGATGTTGGAGGTAATTGAGTAGAGATTCTTGAGGTAGCAGTTACAATAATCCCTAAGTTGTTTGTCCTTCACCAATAACTATGGCTTCACAAACTGAACACTTGGAACAGGTAGGATTGCGGCTCCAAAGTCTTCCACTGGTCCTTGAAGGGTAGGATTGCCTCTTCACCAGCTCCACCACAAGAAACAGTCCTTGACACCCAAAGACGCTTCATTGTCTTCAGTAGATTTCTTGTAAAAGAAAGTTTGAATCAAGTAAGTGATTCAGTTTTCAACAGCTTGATCAAGATGATATGATCAGATAGCTTGAAGACTTCAAGTGTGTAAACTTGATGTAGCTTGATAGTGGATTACACTTGAAGAAGTTTACTGGATCAGTAGCTTTATGCTCAGTAGAGCCAGCAGGGTGTTTTCTTGATAAGAATTAGAAGCTCAAGATTATCTGTTGTTTTTCCTTTTTAAATTCATCAATTGTATCTGAATTAGGAGTCCTCTATTTATAGGTAGGAATCCTTGTGACTTATGTTTGAAATTTGTCACGGATTTTATCTAACGAAAACAAACAAGTAATAAAATTTATAAATCCGGTATTCCCCAAGTGTAGGGATCGTAGTATAGCGATTAATACCGGAGTCGATCACAGGGAATCGGGGTATCTAGTTCATTAATTTTCCAAAGATTGTTACTATTATTATTAAACCTAAACTAAAACGGAAAATAAACTGGACAGAGGATTGTTAGTCCAAAGCCAGGAAGGATAAAAGCGAAAACGAAATCTAAACTATAAACTAGGAAACAAAAAACAAGAAGATGATCATGGTGATTAAACAATGAACAAACAAATATTCCTCCAATCCCGCAACCCTTAATTTCCTCTCTAAAGTTATCTTGTGATGATTTAATTAAAGATGTGGTTCACCTATCAAAGGTATGAATTCCTACTCTCGTAGATAATTCGCCTATCAATCTCTCATCTCTCGATATATAAGATTGACGCTATCAAAACAAGGTGTAAGATCTCTCAATCTAGCAACCTAGAAATCTAACCTATCAACTCTCGTTATGTCAAGGTTAAAAATCCCATCTTTCCTATGGTGATCTAAGGTTTACACCGACTCTCGTCATACGGTAAACATCAATAACAATTCATCTTTCGATATTGATTGCATAACACATAAGCATAGAAAAGATACAACTTTAATCAAATTCACAAAACAAATCTAGATTGAAAATAAAGAACCTGCTGAAACGGATTCACATACTTTGAACAATTGCTCAGCCTCCAAGCATTCAGCACAACAAAAGCAAAACGAAATAGAAAAACGAATATAAAACAAGAAAAATCGCAACCCCAGCCTCCCTAAAGGGGGCTGGGGCCGCCTAGGGTTTTCTCCTAATGATTGTGTATCAATAGGTCTCAATAATGTATCATTAGGGTTGAAATCCGCGCTGCTATTTATAGAAAACTGAGGCGGCTGCTGCTAAGTCGGCCGTGGACGCCCGTCTAGAGTGTTGGACGCCCGTCCGGGGAGCCTTGGACTTGCTTCAGACGCTCGTCCACTCAGCATCCAAACTCTCTGAATCAATTTTCCTGTCCTGGACGCCAGTTCACTTTGATGGACGCCCGTCCACTCTGGACGGAGCTTGGACGCCAGTTCAGCTGGATCAAAAATCGATCTTCTCAACTTTATCTCTTCTCCTCTTCACTAATCCGATTGTTAACCTCTTTTAATCCTCTTTTTGGTCGAAATTGTGTATCAGCAATACATCAAACACATTGCAAAATATAGTATCTTCCACAATTTTACACATAAATCATACAATTTCGCAACTAACCCGTTAAAAACATCACTTGCTCAATACTTCAATATAAAGCTCGATTTCTATGAAAAACATCCAGATATGGGGGAAATTGACATAAAATATATCCTTATAAAACGTATAAAATCACCCTTAACAAAATTCAAACATAGCCGTTTCAAACTTGTCCCATCTTGACTTGCTTTCTCGTCCCACGAACATAGTACGACACCGTCGTCGAATGCTTTTTAGCAGTTTTCAGTCTGTCCACCCTTTGACTTGTATCCATTGGATAAAGGTCTGAATCTTCCCAACGTCCCTATAATCTTAGCCATTGATTTGTTTGATAAAATCAGAGGTTGTTACCTGTCCTTATCTTTGTATTCTTCCAATGTAACCTTTGATTGATCCGAAAAATATGTTCCAGCAGGTTCCTGTGAGTGTATCTGCTGAATTGCATATCAGTCAGCTGATCCATACTCTCCTGTGTTTATAAAACACTACAGCTGACTTCTCTTATATCTAACTTTTTATTATGAAGTTAGATTAAACCTTTTTTAAATTATAACCATGTTCCAATCACCATTTAACTTGTGGAACTTAGACATTGTACACAAGGTATATGTAATCAGTTTAGGTCATCACAGACTTTCCTAAATTCTGATTCCATATCCTTGACTTTAAATACTAAGTTTGATCCCTTAGCCTTCAATAACTTAGTTTGAGCCCTCAGCCTTCAGTCCTCAGCAGGTTTCTAAACTAGTCTACTGACCTAGGTACCCTACTGATATAGACATGTCTGCTGAAGTAAGTCAGCTGACCATTTACAGTGCTTGTTTGATCAAACCTATACAAAGATCAAACTCTAATAAGCCTATACATTTGATTGAGACATATTTATTCCTTTGCTCTATAACAGCTAGTCTTGCACTCATCACTAAAACTAAAAAATAAGTCCAACAATTTCCCCATTTTTGGTGATGATGCCAATACCCTCCTTACAGCAAAGCAAAAAGATTAAAAACAAAAACAGAACAAATATAGTCATTTCTCATTATAATTAGTTGTTCAAAAGTATTACAAGCTAGATTCAGCAAAGATAAAAAGCAAATGTAAGTATGCTGATCTAATGTCTTCTTTCCCTTTCCTGCCTTTCCTTCTCTTGCTGCTCATGATAAGCTCTTATTTCTCTAACCGTTTCTCTCATCCATTCCTTTTCAATTAGAGAGAAATCAATGTGAGGATTCACTTCTTTCCACCATTTCCATGCATCGAGGTAGAGTAAGATTGATAGATGTACTCTGAAGCCCAACCGCATGTATAACTCTTTGAACTCATGCAGTGAATCTTTAGCTCATGTAGTAGATAGACTCCTTCCACCTCTACCACCTCTTCCACTCCTGTGTGTAGATCTAAGAGCTTTAACCCTTACTTCCCAAAACTTAAGTCCCAGAAAGGAATTTAGTCCCTCATGGAAACCTTTGTCATGGTAAGGTCTTCTCTTGCTGTTGTAAACCTTCTTATATTCTCTGAGAAGATCATCAGTAAGTGGAAGTCTACCAGGTGTAGGTTCTCTGAAAGCATTGGTGTCAGCTTCCCATATCTTCTTTGCAAAAATCCAAGCAGCCTCTTTTGCTACTGCTGTTTGGCTCTATTCCCCCTTATTGACATCATCAACAAAACGGGACAGCAGGCCATGAACACTCTCCGGTGAGATGACTAGATTACTCAGTTGTCCTTCCATAATTTCAGTTCTAGTATCAACTGCAGTAATCCGTTCTTGCATTGTTTGCTCCAGTAGATTGATCCTCTCAGTGAACTTAGGATCCAATCCAGCAAGGTGAAGTGTTCCAGCTGGCTCAGCTATAGCAGGCTTGGGTGCCTCAGCAAGTTTATCAAGTTTTTGGTGAATAGATGCAAATTTGTCTTTCAAAAACTTGTCCTTCAGTGTGTTACCTTGCTTAATCCATCTCACATCTTGGGCAAGGTCAGCAAGAGCATACTGAGTGGAGGTAATTTTGGAAGCAATTGTTTCTGTAGTCCTCCCTCTATTTTCCACCAGATTCATCAAATCTTCAAACCTCTGCTCTTGCCTGTCAAGTTGAGTTCTTAACCTTGTTATGTCATTTCTGACAGCCCTCAACTCATCCAAAACCTCTGATGGTACCCCACCAGCCATTCCTCCAACTATATGTCCAGCAGCTTCATCAGCAGGCTCTTCAACATTGTATTGTGCCCTCTATCTGCTGACAACCATGGCCCAGCTCATATCTCTCCCAGCAGGGTTTGGACCCTGGAACTCCTCAATGATAGGATCTAGGGCAGGTTCCTCAAAAATGGGTACAAATGCCTATTGTGGTTCATCAACAATATGTTCTTCTTCAGGCACTTGAAACTCCTCATCACTGTTGTCATAGTCCAGCTACTCATCCTCATCAACACATCAGTTTGCTGACCATCTTTCCCTACAGTGGACTTTCCTCCAGCTGGCTCTACTACAGCAGCTTGTTCTTCAATAACAACAGGGGTTTCCTCCAAACCCATGGATAGTTCCAACCTATGTCCAGGTGTTGTTTGTACCTAGAACTGTACCTCATGTTCTAAACTTTGTCCAGGTGCTGTCTGTTCCTCAGCAACCTGTACCTCCTCAAACAACAACGGTGATCCTTCAAATCCCATCACCATGTCTAACCTCTGAGCTATCACTAACTGTTCCTCAGTGATTAATACTCTCTGTACAAGAATTGTAGGGAATTCATCCATATTTTCTTCTTCAAACCCTCTAGCATGAGCAATCCTTCTTAGAGTATTAGCAGTGTTGGATAAGGTGCCCTCATTGTCAATCCAGTCTTGATATTGAACTGAATCCTCAGAACTGACATTAGGTTCACTAAGATCAGTAACCCTTTCTTCATCCAAATCTACATTTTGCTGATCTTCAGGATGTTCAACAGATTCAACAACAAATAAAGCATCAGACACATCAACCAGCCTATTTGCACCAATGTGTATACCATCATTGATTAGTGCCTCCAGATCATCCATGGTAAGATCCTTCTGATCTTCCTCTATTTGACTAGTCAGCTGGCCCTCAGCAGACATACCAGTATCAGTGGACTGTTGTATACTTGGTTCATTTAATAATGCAGTCCCACTGACTCCTCCTGGACCAGAGGGATGGTCATCATCAGAATCAGATGATGAAGAATCATCACTATCTGATTCATCTGTAGGATCTCTGAATTTGACACCCTCTTCCTTATTTTGCTCATCAACAAGATCCATCAATCTTGCTTCCAACAAAGAGGTATCAACCAGATCAAGCAGGTTTTCCACTCCTAACTTTCCAAAAGCCCACTCCTCAAAATCTGTCATTGGTTCAGCAGCTGATTTTTGTCTTTTATAAAATCCGAACTTCCACTGAAAGGAATCATCCACTAGCTGGAGCTTTGGATCAACATACCCCTCTTTCTTCTTCTTCTCTTTCCTCTGAAGGGGCATTGTTGGCTTTCTAGAAGCTGTGTGTCCACTTTGCTGACCTCCAAAGGTCCCAACAAGCAAAGTTAGAGTTTCTTCAACAGATGCTGCTAGGTCAATAGGTTGCTCAGATTGTACATTAGTGCCTACTACCTCCATCTGTTCCACAATGGTTTCCCCTGGCTTACATGCTCATCGGCAGGGTTAGCAACATATTGCTCTTCCCCCTGAACTATTGCAGAACCAACAGGGTCTTGTACAGTCGTTTCCATCACCACAGCAGGTGCAGATTCAGTGTTCAACTGTGGCTCTTCAACAAGTTGCTCAACAACAACTTGTGTAGCTTCAGTAGGCTCAACAGCCTATATAGGGGTGGATTCAACAACTTCTACAACATGTTTAGGTACAGCAGTCTGCTGTGATTCTTCAGTAGGCTGCTCAACAACAACCTCTTCAATCTCAGTAGGCTTAATAGTTGTTAAAGGTTCTGCTTCAATAGCCTCTTCTTCCTCTTCTTCCCTTTGTGCCTCTAGAATCCTCAATTGTTTCACTTTGCCATATTTATTTTTCTTGGCAATTTCCTTCATTTGATTTTGGTTGGAATGTCTTCAATTGCTCCTTATGATTTAAGATAAAACATTTGCTTCCAAATGGATGGAAATAGGATATATTAGGTTTCTTTCCATTCCAAATCTCATAAGGTGTCTTCAGCAGCTTCTTGTTCACTGAGGTCATGTTTTGTGTATAGCATGCTGTATTAACTACTTCAGCCCAATATCTTTCAGGTAGAAATGCTTCACAAATCATAGTTCTTCCTGCTTCTTTTAATGTCCTGTTTCTTCTCTCAACAACCCTATTTTGCTGAGGTGTACCAGCAGCAGGTAGTTGATGTAGTACACCATTTTGTTCACAATATTCTCTTATGACTTCATTGAGAAATTCAGTACCCTTGTCTGATCTGATCTTCAATACTGTCACACTTTTCTCATTTTGCAATCTCTTCAAGAGTTCAGGCATCTTTTGAAGTGTTTCACTTTTCTTGTTCATGAATACTACCCAAGTGTATCTTGAATAATCATCCACAACTACTAAAGTGTACTTCTTTCCTGTTACACTTGTTGGTGTTACTGGTCCAAAAAGATCCATGTGCATCAGCTCCAAAACACTTTTTGTTGATTGTTTGGTCTTTTGACTTGAAGCTTGATTTTGTTTGTTTACCTTGCTGACAGGCATCACATATAGCATCTTTCTTGAATGTGATCTCAGGTAAACCAATCACCAGTTTCATTTTCACCAACTGATTGATATCATCAAAATTCAGATGATTCAACTTCTTATGCCATAGCCAATTAAGTTCTGACTTGGTATGCACAATCAAGCATGTCTCTGGAACAGCAGTAGACCAATCCACAACATACGTGTTTTGTTGTCTTCTTCCAGCCAACACAACTTGATCACCTATTTCACTGATGACAATACATGTGTTTTTGTCAAAAGTGACATTGTAACCCATGTCACAAACTGTCCAGTGCTCAGTAGGTTGTAGTCCAGTCCTTCCACAAATGCAACATTCCTGATTGTTAATCTATTTCTCACAAGTGTGCCGTTTCCTCTTATGTATCCTGGTGTGTTCGTGTTGCAAAAATTCACTCTTGGACCATCCTTTGCCACAAAATTTGACAAACAATGCCTAATCTTTGTCATATGTCTGGAACATCCACGGTCAAAGTACCAGACACCCTACAAAACAAATTTAATGCATTTTAGGTACCCAAACCTATTTGGGTCCATAATGGTCAGTGGTAAGCATGACCCTTGGCAAGTTTCCATAAGGTCTTCTTTGAAAGGTATCATACTTTTGTTCATACATGTATTCTACACGTCAATAAGGTCTAGCAATTGGTTGTGTAGGATCCACATATGCTTTCTGGCCTTTTGTATGTAATGCTGTTTGAAGTGATTTCTGTTGTTAGTAGCACTAGCATAACCATTGGATTGCTGTCTCTTAGAACAAGCCCTGTAATATGGAGTCTGCTGAGGTCTCTGCTGAGGCCTTGTATAAGTCCTCTGCTGATTCCATTGCTGAGGTTTTACCCTAGCAGCATGGTTATATCTAATGTTTCTAGCATTAGGGGCAGGAATATTCCAATCATCATCAGTAGGGAACAATCTACCTTTCCCCCTGAGATAAGTATCCCTAGAGTGATTGACATTTTTAGATTTAGGATTCTTATCCTTGGAATATTTCAGATTTTTATTTTTTGTGGTCCAGCAAACTTGGTAGCAGGTCTGCTATCAGCAGGTCTAGAAGGTACAACAGCCCTAACATTTGATTTGTTCTTTTTGTTAGGTGCTGTTGACCTTTTTGACTTCTGATTTAGCTCCCTTAAAGCTTTCTCAGTAGGCTTCACTGCCTCAGCAACCCTTTTGGGAGTTGGATCTTGTGCAGGTACAAACATAGGACAAATTCTAGTACTAGGTTGAGTAACCTTGCTGGATCCACTCTTGTTGGATTGTTGAGTTCCAAATCCAATCCCTGTTCTATCACCATAAGGCTTTCCAAATTTGAATGCAGTGGATGAACAAGATTGTTCGGCAGATTCAGCAGCTACTGAATGTACAACAGGCTTATGCTGATTCTGTCCAATCTCTTTTTCCTTTCCTTTGAGAATTCTTAATTCAGCTTTTAATCTTTCAACTTCTGATTGACGAGCTTCTTTTTCAGCCTTCACAATCTCATAACCAGATTGTATTATCCTCAGTTGATTAAGGATGGCATCCAAAGTTTCTTCATTGTCAGAATTTCTAGGATTTGAACCACAAGTTGATTCACAATCACTTCCAGCAGGAGTGTTTATAGATACAGAATTGTATACCTCCTCTGTTTCATCCATATTTTCCATTAAAGCATAATCAACCATATCAGCAACAAGAGCAGATTCATTTCCCTTTTCTGATTCTACTTCATATCCTGATTCATCTTCAGCAACCATAGATTTCTTGCCAGATCTTCTTTCTTGGCTTTTGCTCTTCAGTAGGTTTGGACAATCAGGTCTGAAATGTCCAGGCTTCTTGCAATTAAAGGAAAGATAATCAGGTTCCTTCTTCTGTTTTAGTTCAGGACAGTCAGGTTTGAAGTGTCTTGGTTTCTTGCAATGACAACACAAGTAATCATTATCTTTCTTGGATTCCTCCTTCTTCTTTTCACTAAACTTATTTGTGAAATTCCTTGGAGAACCCTTTCAAGTTTTCATCATTCTGATTTTCTTGCTCAGTAGGTCAATTTGCTATTGCATCTTATCCAGTAGATCATCTTAGGCTGCTGATGTTTCTTCTTGATGTGTAGCAGCCAATGAAGTGGTCTTTGGTTCTTCTTTTTCAGTCTCAGGTACAAGTTTTTTGCTAAATTCATAGGCCTTAAGATCTGAAAACAATTTGAAGGTGTCCTCTTCATGTAAACTTCTCATTTCTTCTATGGCAGTCACCTTTATCTCCCAAACTTCTTTTGCAGGTAATGCTTCCAAGATTTTCGAATTTATTTCTTCTTGTGAGTACTTCACACTTAGTAGGGTGAGTTCATCCATGATTGCATTGAATCTTGACTCAATTTGTTCAATGGTTTCATTTTGAACTCCTGGAACTTCTTCTTTAATTTGCCACACTGATCTTGTTCTTTTTGATTGCATCAGTGCCTTCACAGATTAATTGCAACTTATCCCAAAGTTCTTTTGCAATCTTGCAATCTTTCACCTTCATGTACATATTGCTATCCAAAGTTCTATATATGATATCGATAGTAATATTGTTAAGGTTTGTCTTTTTCTATCTTCAGCATTCCATTCTCTTTTTGATTTGGAATGTACCGTTTCTCATTTCCCATTGTCACTGACTTGGTGATCTCCAGTGGTCCATCTGTCAGCACATCTATCATCTCATCATGTGTTGCAGCTAAATAAGCCTGCATACAACATTTATACTCAACAAAACGATCTAAAGAACACATCAACATTGTTCTAGCATACTGATTGCTGTCTATGATGCAAAGCTTTGAAAATTAGAAACTTGAAAAATGTTTTCAAAGTATTTTCAAAAGCACAACAAGTAGGATTACTTCAGAACAGAAGCACCGCTCCGATACCAATTGTTGGTCCCTTGAAAAGGCTTTGGTTAAGTTTAGAGGGGGGTGAATAAACTTAACACTTAAAACTTTTGGAGTTAACAAACTGAGCAACTTCGGCGGACTCGCGACAACTCGCAGTCCGTCGATGCTCGCAGTCGTCGACTATTGACTTTACATAAATTTGTTGCAGCGGAATATATTCAAGTTAAGCCTTATTACTTGTTGTTGAAGTATGATACCAAGTATTAGATACTCTAGCAGTGTATGTGTGTGATTCAGTTGCTAGATTCAGTAGGTTGATGTGCTAAATTACTAAATACAGAATGTAAATGCAGAAAGTAAGTAGGAAATTTTTATAGTGGTTCCAGGTGGTGTAATCATGTCAGTCCACTCTTCTCCTGTGATGTTGGAGGTAATTCACTATAGATTCTTGAAGTAGCAGTTACAAAAATCCCTAAGTTGTTTGTCCTTCACCAATAACTATGGCTTCACAAAATGAACACTTGGAACAGGTAGGATTGCTACTCCAAAGTCTTCCACTGGTCCTTGAAGGGTAGGATTGCCTCTTCACCAGCTCCACCACAAGGAACAGTTCTTGACACCCAAAGATACTTCACTGTCTTCAGTAGATTTCTTGTAAAAGAAAGTTTGAATCAAGTAAGTGATTCAGCTTTCAGCAGCTTGATCAGGATGATATGATCAACAGCTTTAAGTCTTCAAGTGTGTAAACTTAATGTAGCTTGATAGTAGATTACACTTGATAAAGTTTACTGGATCAGTAGCTTTATGCTCAGTAGAGTCAGCAGGGTGTTTTCTTGATAAGCATTAGAAGCTCAAGATTTTCTGTGTATTTCCTTTTTAAATTCATCAATTGTATCTGAATTAGGAGTCCTCTATTTATAGGTAGGAATCCTTGTGACTTATGTTTGAAATTCAAACATAGCCGTTTCTGATTTGTCCTATCTTGACTTGCTTTCTGTCCCTCAACATAGTACTGACACTGTCGAATGCTTTTTGGTAGTTTTTAGTCTGTCCACCCTTTGACTTGTATCCATTGGATAAAGGTCTAAATCTTCCCAACGTCCCTATAATCTTAGCCATTGATTTGTTTGATAAAATCAGAGGTTGTTACTTGTCCTTATCTTTGTATTCTTCCAATGTAACCTTTGATTGATCCAAAATATATGTTCAGTAGGTTCCTGTGAGTGTAAGTCTGCTGAATTTCATATCAGTCAGCTGATCCATACTCTGCTGTGTTTATAAAACACTACAGCTGACTTCTCTTATATCTAACTTTTTATTATGAAGTTAGATTACACCATTTTTAAATTATAACCAAGTTCCAATCACCATTTAACTTGTGGAACTTAGACCTTGTACACAAGGTATATGTAATCAGTTTAGGTCATCACAGACTTCCCTAAATTCTGATTCCATATCCTTGACTTTAAATACTAAGTTTGATCCCTTAGCCTTCAATAACTGAGTTTGAGCCCTCAACCTTCATTCCTCAGCAGGTTCCTAAACTAGTCTACTGACCTAAGTACCCTACTGATATAGACAAGTCTGCTGAAGTAAGTCAGCTGAATATTTACGTGCTTGTTTGATCAAACATATACAAAGATCAAACTCTAATAAGTCTATACATTTGATTTAGACATCTTTTTGACTTTGCTCTATAACAGCTAGTCTGGCACTCATCACTAAAACTCAAAAATAAGTCCAACAGATTCATTGATCATAATGTTGACATGGCAGCAGCATGCTAGTGGACTACACCATCAAAGTGGGAGATTTCTGTTTTCCCATTGATTTTCTGGTTTTAGATGTCGACGATGACCCAAGTTCAAATTTTTTGTTAGGGCGTCCATTCCTGTCCACCAGTAGAGCCATCCTGGATTCTGACAGTGGAAAAATCACACTTAGGATCAATAATGATGCTAGAACATTTAAGATCCTAGAGACACTAAACAATAGACCTGGGATGTGCCGTATGAGTTTGAGTTTTGAGGAGGTCAAGATCTCTGAGATAGAAGAAGTTAAGCATAAAGAGGTTTTTGTAAGGACTGGCGAGCAATAATTTAGGACAGTCCTACTTTAGGAAAGAGTGGAAAGAGACCACGACCAAGCACAACGATAGGTATAGTCTGTCTTGTGTAGTGATGAATTAGATTTAAAATATGATTGGGTGGATCCCTCGCATTTGAAGAACAATACTCGGAGTAGATGGGGTAAGCCTACTTCACTAGCCAGAAAGGCCAAGCGTGCAGAACGAACAACTCGAGAACCTACAAAGCAAGACCGAGAAGGTGCCCTAGTTGATGGTAAAGAAGAATGCTTCTTTCTTAGCCTAAAAAGCCAATAAAGAGCATTAATTGAGAGAGATGGAAGGCACACTTCGGTTAAGGACTCAAGTGCAGGTTTGTTGGGTGAAAACCCGAAGGTCTGATTGAGGGACAAGTCAGAAGAATAGTCGAGATGATGACTTTAAACAAAGAACTACTTTTTATCCCTTTAAGGTAGTCGAGTCAATAAGAGTAGCTAGAAGGTCGACGAGCTTTTTTTCATCCTACCGCATCAAATGGCCTTCAACTAAAGGATGGTGGGAAGGTTTTTTTACTCGTTGTTCACTCTAGTGAAGTAAGCTAGGATATTCAGGAAAAGAATGAGGAAGGAGGAAACATAGTCCTTGAGGAGTCAAAAAGAAATAAAAATGAAGTGAGAACAAGTGGAGGAAACACTGGAATGCAGTTTGAAGAAAGGTGGAAAAAGGTACCCTCGATTCAGCGAAGGCATACACCGGTTCATTGAGCTGGATAAATCCTAATTTGGGGTCAGAAGTGAATCTGTACACCCTCGATAGCGCATGGTGTGCATACGCTGCATCGGTAAATGGCAGGACTGAACCTGCCGCCCATATTTCCCTCTTTTCCCAACTTTCCCTCTTTTCCATAAACATCTCCTTTCCAAACTACACCTCAACACATTCAAACCTTCATTTCCCTATTTATTCACCTTATTTCCACCACCATTCTTCCATCATTTCAAAATACCTTCATCTTAATTCTTCTTTCACAATTCGGCCACTGCAGCACCACCACAGTACCACCACAAAAAACCATTTCACCCACACCAATCCCACCACTTTTCTGGAGAAAAACCTGTCCTGGGACGGGAAGATGGTTCACCGCTTTGTCTGCACTCACCTTTTGCCGACCAAGCATCATACCTCTGTGACACCGAAGAGAGCTGAGTTGTAGTTTTACCTGGGCAGGTGTCACCAGTGAATGTCAGTTTACTTATGAATAACCTCATTCAATCTATTGCCAATGTCTCCGAACATGAGCTTTTTCCATACTGCCATATGATTGATATGTTTGCAGTAGAGGACGGTGTTCCAGTTTAGGTTAGAGATCCTTGGAAGGAGCCTCGGCCTATTCTGAGTTCGGTTTTGTTTACTAGAACGAACCGATGCATTCCGTAGGCAGAGAGACGTGTGAGGACTCTGATACTTAGGGGACATCTATCTCAAAAGGAGATCAACGAGGATAAGGCCAGAGAGATTGTGGCTTTGAATTGGAAGATGGATCACATGATGGAGTACTTAGGCATACCTCCATATACCCCTCCACTTAGATCTGCCCCACGTCACGTAGCGTCTTCTTCAACTCCAAGTCCTTCTACTTTTACACTTCCTGGTTTTGTGCGTCAGGCTGATCCAGAGGAGGGCTATTACTTTTCTAATTCCGATGATCTGTTTCCCATTTTCATTATTGTTTTTCCATTTTTCTTTTTATTTTTCATTCATTTTCCGCACTAGTAGATTATGTATGGTGTAATTCTTAATGTAATGATTTGGTCGGCTTTAATTGTTTTGGAGTTATGTTATTTTCTCTTTTACTACCGCTGTTTTTATCATATCGGGAAGTGTCACTCCGAGTATCTCATTTCGTGTTTTATTAGATTTCTTTGATTTCTTTCGATTTCTTTCAGATTCCGTTTTTGAGCCTATTGACACATTTTCGACAATCCATACTTCGCTACTCAAGCTTGACGAAGCTATGTTCCTTTCTTGTTCTTAATCTTATAATAATTGGGGACAATGTTTCGATTAAGTGTGGGGTAGGCACGTCACTTAGATTTTGGCATTGTATTTCTCTAAGTAATCATTTGTCTCGATTCTCTTTGATGCATTTTTCACCACTTCTAGTTTTGGTCGTTTTCGACAAGATTGTAAAAGGGACGAGTCTTTGATCTTTTGGAGCTAATTAATCACATCATCGTTTCATAATGAATGAATGAAAGTCATGCCAACATTTGAAATACTCACATATTAACTGTATATTGTTATCAACCGACCATTTAAGCCCATATAATTCACTTACGTCATGTAGCTAGATGACACAATATTTTGACTAGAGTTGACCTCAGTTTTCCGAGTTTGTTCTACCTATGGTCATTTCAGTCATGTTGTGGAATTCATAAGGTGTAAAGATAAAAAGGATTCGGTTGTTTATCAAAGAGCCATGAGGATAGATAGATTTTTGAGTGTCCACCCTACCAATGAAAGATAAAACTAAAAAAAGAATAATATATATATTGCTACTTTTTCTCTTCGGCAAGAGGTAAGCGAATTGAGAGCATAAAACGCACGACCCTTTCACAATAAATAGACCTGATAAACACGAGCCTTGGAGTAGTACTCGGTTCTCGATCCGCCTTGCCCAGTTGACTTGACCTATAAATTGAAAATAAAATGAATAATTCAAAAGAAAAATCAATGGCGTAAATGGAAAAACATTACCAAGATTTGCTAGCTAGACTTACGTTGATATAATGTGATTATGTTTTCATAACTGACGCATGCGAGTTATTTAACACACACACCGGTTCATGGATTAAATAGTGTTTAATGTGTTTCTTATGGAAAATAGTCAGCATGATTCTTGTTTTGAAGTTGTGACAAATAGCTGTTTTTAATGAACTCATATACTGGTCCGAGGTTTCATTATCTTTTGCCTTTTTTGCTCGGGATGATCAAAAGCTAAGTGAGGGGTAGTTGATAACATGCTATTTAGTACCTTAAACTATATATTTATTTACCCCAAATTATGCTCAAGAGAGGAAAGATATTTTGAATATTATACGAAATACATGTTAAATGCAAAGTGAGTGTTCTTTAGATGTTTATTCTTCATTTTCATCATTACCCCGTAGATTTGGTTCTGTTCTGCTCTGTTTTACATGTGTTATAAGAGTAAATTATTCCGGAGCACCTTAGGCGTGGATCTGGGCCAAAGAAAGTCATGGGACCGAGTGAAAATAGTCCATGAATGTATATGTCAAAGAAAGGAGCTGAAGTTAGGCTCGATAGCCCGAGACCCACCACCGACTTATCGAGTTCTTGGAAGACACGAAATTAACCCTATAACGTTTACGAGGTCGGCTAGGGTGTTGGAAATAAATTTTAGTTTTGATGATGATTCATCTCATTTAAGTATATGTTTGTTTACACCCCATTGATGAAGTCCTGAAACTAGCTGTTATAGTGGAAAGCTAAAAGATGTCTAGAACTAAAGTTTTACTATAGTCTGATAATTGTACAGGTTATATCAGACAAGCACTGTAATAGATAGGATGGTTGAAAATCTGAAAACTGGAAATCATCTAGAAAACTGGAACTTAACATAAACTGAAAATATACACCTAGAACTGAAGTTCACTCAGAACTGAAGAAGCTAAGTTCGCTGAAGGACACAAACTCGGTTGGCTTATCTAAAACTGAAGGCTGAGGGAACAAACTTAGTATTTGAGGAACTGAGGGACACAGACTCAGTTAAAAAAGATTGAAGAATATAGAAGAACTGAGGGTTCAAACTCAGTTATGAAGATTATAAGCCGAGACTGTATAGTTATAATTCAGGTAAGTCTGTGATGGCCTGAACTGACTTTATGGATCTTGAATGAAGATCTAAGATATCATTGTCCTTATGTACTGAGACTTTTCCTGAGAACTGGGATAAGTTCTCTGTTGAGTCTTGGACTGAAACATGTGATAAGTTTCTTTGTCTAGAATGATTGTTCCTATCAGTTTTAATAGAAGGTTCAGTAAAATTCCAATCATCATCAGTGGGGTATAGTCTGTCTTTCCCCCTTGATGTGTGAGTCTTTGAATGATTGACATTCTTAGATTTACTTTGATTAAAAAATTTCTGGTTCTTGACATGATTAGTTTTTGTAGATCTGGCAGTTGATCTGCCAACTCTGTTTCCTTGAGGTACAACTGATCTACCATTTGATTTACCTTTTTTGGTAAGTGCAACTGTCTTCTGAGAAAACTGAGTTGTTTAATGTGAGGCTGACTTTACTGGTTCAACAGTTTTCTCAGTTTGTGGAAGTTGCTCAGCTACAAACTTAATAGCAATTTTGATATTTGGTTCACCAACTTTGCTAGTTCCTTCCTTAGAAGCCTATTATACCTAAGATATCTTATTGAGTCATATGACGACTATTATACCTACATATAGCTACAATATTTCATTGTAAACATAATCTCATAATATACAATACATTATTCATTCAATAAAAGTCTATAGCTCTATATTCTGAGTTGTTTTCCGGTTTCCCTCTTCCACACCGTCTCTAACAGTAGATCAAGTTAGATCTCCATAACCGAAGGTATGAAGTTTGAACACTCATATATGTCATAGTTATGGTAAATTTACTTGCTTTTACATGTTGTAATTGATCCGAATATTTAACAACCCCGTAATTTACTGGAATTACTCATAATGAAGAAATGTAGTTTCGGAAATAAGATCCACCGCACTCGATTTATCAACGGTCTGTATTGATAAATCAAGTCAAATTTAGGTCACCTTAATCTGGAGATGCAGCTTCAGCTATGTTGATCGAATGTTTTAATTAACAGTAGGTTAGATCAACCCAGTCTGCTTATTGTATTCGTAAATTAACATGAAGGATTATAATGTGAAGTGTTAATTAGGACATAGTCTGGATCGATCTCTAGGAACATGCTAGTCAATCCACGATAGCTGCTTAGGGAGCTTCTCGGTCTTGAGCTTGCACTTTCTACTAATTATTGTGTGTGAGTTAATACAACCAAGTAAGAAGGTTAACTGCACATAGACATTTACTGTCCTTTCAATTGAAGTACACAAGGTTAAGAGTCAGGAGCCGTTGCTAAAACTGAATTAATAACATGTTTTTATTTATTCAGGGACTTATTGAGGGAAGTAGAGATAATGATTTGCTTCACCAAGTTGGGAGATAGGTTGGGAAGGGAGGAATAGCGTGTTTATTTCCGTTCTTATGTTGGTCAATGACCATTTGTGTATTCTTAGTTAAGATTAAGTGTGTCTCTGTGGGATCGACCTTGATTCGCCATTGCAATAATATGATTTGACCTAGTACTCTTGCTAGTATAAGCAACCTCAAGAGTGGCATCATACAACCTGACAGTGTCAGTGTCATTCTGACAAACGGTTTGTCAACCAATAGTTTTCCTCCATTTAAATTGGCTCTAAAATCCTTGATAACGTCATTTTAAATTCCACCATTGATTGATTAATTTATTAATCCAAAACTTGACATCCATTCTTATCCATTTAAGCTTGCAGAATAATCCTTGAAACGGATTAATCAAGTTATGTATATTCAGCTGCTCCCTTGTTCATGTGTCTGCTGAGAATAAATTAGTCAGCTGACTTGTGTCTGCTGTGTCCTTGACTGAACACTCAGTTGACTGCTTTTCATCTAACTTTTATTTATGAAGTTAGAGTACGCCATTTTTATCTTAACTAAGTCTCATTCATCACATGTCCTTTTGGGGAACTTAGACCTTCATAACAAGGTATATAAGACAAGTTTAGGCCATCACAGACTTACCTAAAGTTTGATCCTATATCCTTGTCTGTTAAGTCTTCAATACTATGTTTAACCCTTAGCCTTCAATCTTCTAAATGAGTATGTATCCTCAGCCTTCCAACTCAGTCTACAGCAGGTCCTAGACACTCTACTGAAACCTATGCTAGATGAGTCTGCTGAACTAGTCAGGTGACCCCTTTACAGTGCTTGTTTGATCAAACCTATACAAGGATCAAACACTAGTAAACCTATACATTCAATCTAGACATATTTTTCCATTTCCCAATAACAGCTAGTCTGGCACTAAACATTAAAACTAGATTATCTCTGACAAATAGATCAGCAGAGGACTCAACAGAGACCACAATACAAGGCTGCTCATAACAGATAGCAAACTTATGGTTATCCTGCCGCTTCTAACAACAAAGTTCACTTTACACAGTGATTTATACCAGAAGGCCATAAACCATATATGCATGCACCACAGTCTAATAGAAGATACTGTAGGAATGTAGCATACATATATGAGCAGAAGTGCAACTCATTCAAGAGAAGACCTTATGGTAACATCCCAAGGGTTGTACTTTCCACTGACCACCATGGACCAAAATAGGTTTTGGTACCTAAAATGTATTAATTTGGTTTGTACGATGTCTAGTACTTTGACAGTGGGTGTTCCCGACATATGACAAAGAACAACACTGTTTGGTGGATTTCATTGCCAAGGATGGACCTCAAGTCAACTTTGGAAGTAAAAACAGACATGGACTCATAAAGGGATATTGCATATTGGTGAAGAATGGTCTTTCAATCAAGAATGTGGCATATGTAGAAGGACTGGAATACAACATGTGGAGCATAAGTTAGTTATGTGACATGGGTTACATAGTCACTTTTGACAAGGATCACTGCATTGTCTTACGTGAGACGGCACATCAAGTGGTACTAGATGGAAGAAGACATCAAAACATTTCATTGTGGACTGGTCTGCTGCTGTACCTAAAACCTATCTCATTGTATATACCAATCAGAACTCAGCTGGCTTTGGCACAAGAAGCTCAATCATCAAAACTTTGATGATATCAACTTATTGGTAAAAGAAGGTGGTGATAGGACCTCTTGAAGTTACATACATGAATGACGGTATTTGTGATGCCTGTCAGAAAGGAAAGCAAATTAGGGAAAGTTTCAAGACCATGACACAGAAGTCTACAAACATAGTATTGGAGCTGCTGCACATGGATCTCTTTGGCCATTTTACACCTATAATTGTTGGTGGAATGAAATAAACATTGGTAGTTGTGGATGATTACTCCAGATAGACTTGGGCAATATTTACAACCAAAATGAGACTCTACAAAAAATGTAAGAATTATTTAAGAGACTACAAAATGTGAAAAGTGTTTCTGTTGTGAAGATCAGATCAGATCAGACTAAGGTTTTGAATTCCTAAAAAAAGTCATAAGGGATAATTGTGAGGAAAAAAGTGCGATGCACCAACAAGCAGCCATTAGGACACCTCAGCAGAATGGGGTTGCTGAATGAAGAAATAGGAGTTTAAAGGAAGCAGGCAGAACAATGATTAGTGAAGCAAAATTACCAGAAAGGAATTGGGCATAAGCTATCAACATAGCTTGTTACCTACAGAAAAGATATTCAATGAATAGAAAGATTGAGAAGACTCATGAAATTTGGAATGGCAGGAAACCCAACATTTCATATTTTCATGCTTTTGGAAGCAATTGTTTCATACACAACAATGGGAAAGATCAGCAAAAGACGTTTCAACCTAAGGTTTATAAAGGAAACTTTTTGGGATATTCTTCGGTCAGTAAGGCATCCAGGGTGCTGAACAAAAGAACCCTAAAACATGAAGAATCTATTCATGTGGTATTTGATAACCCAATTTTAATCGTGACACAGTATAAGCAATACCAGAACCAATTCAACAAAAAGAAGCTCAACCATCACTTGTTGATATTAAAAGAAGAATAGGTCAACTTAGTCTTTCGGTTACTAGGCTAGACATGATGATACTTCTGTTAAATCTACTACTAGACCTATTGATCACCCTACTAAACCTACAGCAGATCCTTCAGCAGACCAAGTTCCAGAAAATCAAGCAAATGCACAAGGATATCAATGTTTAAAAGATCACCCTGTTGAACAAGTTATTGGTGATATACAACAAGGTGTGAAGATAAGGAACCAGTTGGATGCAATGCTTACTTGTTTTCTCTCTCAATTGGAACCTTAAGTGATAGAAGAGGCAATTGTATATCCTGATTGGATAAATTCCACGCTAGAAGAACTGAATGAGTTTGAAAGAAATCAATTTTGGACACTGGATGACAGGCCTGATCATGCAAACATCATTGGTACTAAATGTGTTTACTTCTACAAGTTGGATGAATATGGTACCATTGTTAGAAATAAGGCTAGACTAGTTGCAAAAGGCTACTCACAAGTAGAAGGAATAGTCTATGATGAGACTTATGCACCAGTTGCAAGACTAGAAGCAAACATATTATTCCTAGCCTATGCTGCACACAAGAAATTAAGGATCAAGAAGATACAGTGTACAGATTGAATAAGACACTTTATGGTTTGAAACAAGCACCGGAGCATGCTATGAGACTTTATCTCGGTTTTTGGTAAACAATGGATTCACAAAAGAAACCATTGACATGACTCTTTTCAGAATCAGTGAAGGAGACAACACTTTGTTGTTACAAATCTATGTGGACGATATCGTCATTGGTTTTGAAAATGAGATGCTATGTGAAAAGTTTGCTAATCTCATGAAAATCAAATTCTAGATGAGTATGATGGGTGAAATGAACTACTTTCTGGGATTACAAGTGAAGTTGATGAAAGATGGGATCTTCATTCATCAAACTAAGTGCATCAGGGAGTTCCTGAAGAAGTTTGGCATAGAAAATAGCACTAAAATTACAACTCATGTGAGTTCGGGTGTTAGATTATATGAAGACAAAGAAGGTAATGATGTTGATCAAACTTTATACAAAAGAATGATAGGCAGTTTTATGTATCTTATAGCCAGTAGACCTGACATATAATTTGAAGTTGGAGTTTGTGCAAGATTTCAGTCAAAACCTAAAGAAAGTCACTTAGCTGCTGTCAAGAGGATACTCAAGTATCTAAAAGAGACTTTGTTATCTAAAAGGAACATGGCAGCTGATGGGTAATACACTAGTTTCCTAGTTTAGCATGAAACAGAATTCTATATCAACATCCATTGCTTAAGCAGAATACATAGTTGTTGGAAGTTGCCGTGCATATGTTTTATGGCTTAGACAACAATTAAGAGATTATGGGATTGAAAAAATCAAAATTCCCATAATGTGTGACAACACAAGTGCAATTGCTATCACAGAAAATACAGTTTTGCACTCAAAAACCAAACACATTGATGTGAGACAACATGTTATAATAGATCATGTTGAAAGAAAGGATGTGGTGGTTCACTAAATATCTACTGAAGATCAACTATCAGATATCTTTACAAATCCTTTGGATTCTGATAGGTTTTATAAGTTAAGAACTGAATGTGGAATCCTCAAGATCAACTGACCCAGCTGATGGTCAGCTGAGCATTTGGAATCACCAAGGGGACTAGTCTTTGCCCTGTTGGGTGATCTCACACGGCAGATTAGTCATTGGTATCAAAAATCCCTAATTGCTCTCTAAGATTAGTCAGCTGAGCAAATAATGTTGTGAAGGAGATTGGTCTTTTCTATGTTGGGTGTTCACGGTTCGGTTCGGTACGATTAATGACCGTAACCGAAACGGAACCGAAAATTTCGGTTAGTAAATATCCGAAACCGAAACCGAATAGTTTGCTTTAGGTAACCAAACCCAAACCGAACCGAAATATATGGTTCGGTTCGGTTCAGTTAACCAAAAACCAAAATAAAATTTAACAAATCTACTGCTCATAAATGGTTCGGTTTTTTTTTTTTTTTTTCGGTTTTTCATTCGGATAGAAACGGTTCGGATAACGGTTAAGTTATAATCAATTTTTGTAAAAAAAATAATATTTTGGTTATGCAAGTTAATTATATATTTTGGATATACACGGTTCGGTTATAGCTTTTAGTTTGGTACGGTTTCGGTTTGGTTAATTGTACGGTTTTCAATCCGGTTCGGTTAATTGTTCTATTTTTAATTCGGTTCGGTTACGGATAATTTGTAGCATAAACTGTTGGTCCCGCGAAAATGCTTACACAAGTTTATAGGGGTGAATAAACTTGTCACCAAAAACTAAAACTTAAAGCAGATTAGGTTCAGTTATAAACTTGTGTGGAGTAGTCAAACTAACTTATGCTCAAACTGTGTTAACCGGAAGTGAATATTCTAAAGCCTTTTAAATAAAACATCAGTTATCAGTTTGTCATGAAAACAAGCAGTGCTAACTCAGTTTCTGATGTTTGCTGAGTTTGTGATTTGATGAGTTATGTGCTAAAATGAATGCGTAAAGTAAATAAATAAACAAATAAGACAGAATGTATAGAGGTTTCAAATGGTGTAATCCTGTTAGTCCACTCTTCTCCTATGATGTTGGAGGAAATTCACTATGTTCTTAAGGTTACAGTTACAAGACACAAAGTAAATTTAGACACTGATTGTGCTTGAATATTCCATAGCTTCACAATCTCCGAGCCGTAGTCCTTAACAAGTTGAATTGTTGTTTCACTAAGTCTTCTCCACTGGTCCTTGAAGGGTTGAATTGCATCTTCACAAGCTCATCACAAACACAGTATTCCTGACTACACCTCAACTGTCCTTTACACCTTCTTGGTAATTCATAGTCTAAACCTTTGATAAAATCAAAGTTGAGACTGGAATCAATAATTATGATTCAACTTGTGATATGAGCTTCTTCTTCTGAGTGTATATGAGTTGTACAATGAGCTCTGAGTTTCTTCAAGTGTGGATCTTGATGTCTTTCTGGAAAGCTTAAGAACACTTTGAAGATTTCTTGATCCGGATCTTGCAATATAGCAATAGAAGGAGTTCTTTTAATTTATTTGCTCTTTGTTTGAATGTTTCCTTAGTGATCTGGATTTTAGAACTCCACACTTCTTCTTGAA
Source organism: Gentiana straminea (assembly GCA_036785695.1). Lineage (NCBI taxonomy): Eukaryota > Viridiplantae > Streptophyta > Magnoliopsida > Gentianales > Gentianaceae > Gentiana > Gentiana straminea. Next base: position 2,538,107 of record JAVUPR010000530.1, read on the forward strand.
GTAAAAGTGAACTATTTATAAGGGTTTTTCCATTTTTTGAATTTGAATTCTTGTAGTTGTTGGTGATCCTGCTAGTGTTTGTTGAATGACTGTGTTCTTTCTAACATTTCATCAACTAATCGAATTGCTTGTTTCTAATGTTCTGATTCTCTGTCAGTTTGAGTGACTTTGGCTTGAAACTGAGCTTTTGGGGTTTGTCAGTTTCCAGCTGATGTAACTGAGTGTTTCAATTTTTAGAGCATTAACTGAGTTTTTACTCTTCCTTAAAACTTAGTACTCTGTATTCATCTGATCATTATTAGCTTGATCAGAGCATACCATAAAAACTTATATCATCCAAGATATCATGACCTTATGTATCTTAGGTCTTCATACAAGATCTATAAAGTCAGTTCAGAGCATCACAGACTTACTTTAATTCTAACTTTACAGTCTCGGCTTTTAGTCTTCATAAACTAAATTTGAACCCTCAATTCTTCTTATCTTCAATAATTGTGTCCGTTCCCCTCAGCCTTCATAAACAGAGTTTGCCCCTCAGCCTTCATCTTCTAGGTAATCCACTGAGTCTGTGTCCCTCAGCAAACTTACCTTCTTCAGTTTTTGTATGTGAACTCAGTTCCTTCTTTAAGACCGTTTCTTCTACTGAATACTTTTCATTTGTAAACTCAGCAGGTTTCCTAAAGTTAGTTTCTTCTTTTGAATACTCAGTTTCTCAGTTTTAAACCTTTCCTATTACAGTGCTTCTCTGATTTACCTATACGAATATCAGACTCTTTTAAATCTTATACATTTAATTTTAGACATCTTTTTGCCTTGCACTATAACTGCTAGTTATGACACTTCATCAATAGGGCTTAAAAGAATAATTAAAGAAGTGATGAATCATCGACAAAACATTATTTTATGTCTAACATAAACCGTAACCGAACCGAAATATTCGGTTTCTCTATATTATTAATCGAAACCAAACCGAACACGAACATTAACCAAACCGAGCCTAACCAAATGACCTCGGATCGGTTCGGTTTTCGGATAAACCGTATGCGTGAACACCCATTGTTGGTTGAGCTCACTTAGCATATCATTCATTGGAAGTAAACTTTATCTTCTATTATCAGTTGGACAATCTAATCTATGTTAGTTGTTTGATGTTTTTGAAGAATCAGCTGAAAATTCTGTATCAACATACTATGACCCTGATGATAACAATCAGCATACTTGTGCCCTAATTCACTCTGCTGAAGAAGTCAAAATTTAATGAAAGTCAACAAATGAAGTTAAATGGTTTTACCTTATCTTTATTATAATTGTTACAAGGACATAACCATTTCTTACATTAGTGGGGTTGTAAAGTGGGACACATGGAAAATCTTCATTGGATGGTACATTTTCGTGCTTTGGGATCATGTAAATGCAACAATACATGCCTGCAGGTGGTGTACCTAGCTTTACCAATATAACAAAGATTTGTAGAGAATATCCTTACCCTCTCCTGTTTACACTCAAGAGTTTTATTTCAGTCTTTGCAAAGTTCATCTCTTTTCTCTACAAAATCAGAAAATCAAATTTCTCCGTCGATAATGTGTGTGTGTGTGTGATATATACACATGTGTAATTCATATATATATATATATATTTATGATAATATATCAATGATATATTCAATATTAGATATTGACAATATATATTTTTTGGTCCCGTGAAAAAGGCTGACACAAGTTTAGAGGGGGGTGTGAATAAACTTGTCACCAAAACAGGATCTTAAAACAAATCAAGTTCAGTTTTAAACTTGTGTGGATTTGAGCTGAAAAAGCTGAGTATAAGTCAAATTGACTTATGCTGAAACTTAGTAAACCGGCAGCGGATATATGTTTTAGCCTTTAACTGATCTTGTTTTATCTTTGAAAAGCTGATTATGCACAACTGAATTCTGGTGAATGTCAGTTTGTGAACCGTGTGTGTATATAACAATCAGGTTCTGTATGCTTGAACAAACTATATAAAAACAATCACAAATACTGAAAACTAAATAACAGTAAGTAAATGCGTAAAGTAAAATGAGCAAGAATTATAGAGGTTCCAAGTGGTGTAATCCTATCAGTCCTCTCTTCCCCTGTGATGCGGAGGAAAATTCCACTAGAACTTTTTGAGGTATCCAGTTACGAAAAGTCCTAAACTAATAGTCCTTGAAAAATCCTAGCTTCGCTATCTAAACAATCAAAGAACAGGTCGGATTGCTGCTCTCCAACTGCTTGCACACTAGTCCTCAGAGGGTTGTATTGCCTCTTCTGCAGCTACCACCACAAACACAGTCTACCCTGATTGCAAATAGAACTGTCCTTGGCAAATCCTTGTCCAGATTACTTCATAGTCTAAACCTTTGATAAAAATCAAAGTTGGGCTGAGAATCAAAATTTTGATTCTTGCTTGTGGTTCTTCAAAGTCTTGAATTCTTGATGTATTCTTTGAAGCTTGAACACTTGGAAGAAATCTTGATCGTTCTTGGTGAGCACAAGGTTGATAGCAATTCAGATGAATTGAGCTTGGTCATAAAATTCTTGCAAACTTGTATTCGATTCGGTTGTTCTGTATTGTGTTTGATCCTTGATGTCAAGTCCCCTATTTATAGTGTGAGGTCAAATGTTCATCTTGTTTCAAATTTGAATCCATTTCACTATCACGGGTGTATGTCAGATGTAAGTGATCGTCTGACATGACAGTCCTTCATCCAATGAGAATGCTTGATTTGTAACGTTCTGATTCTCATTCAACTTTTTTACTTTACATCAGCTTGAAACTGAGTTAACTGGAATTATTCAGTTTCCAGCTGAGTGTTCCATTTTAAGAGCATTTACTAAGTTTTTACTCTTCTTCGAAACTTTGTACTCTTACTCCCATATGATTATAATTGACTTAATCAGAGTACACCATTTCTTATAAGTCATCTAAGATATCACTGTCTTTATGTATCTTAGTCTTTGATACAAGATCCATAAAGTCGGTTCAGGTCATCAAAGTCTTGCCTGAATTCTAAGTTTACAGTCTCGGCTTTAATCTTTATAAACTGAGTTTGAACCCTCTGTTCTTCATTCTTCATTAACTGAGTCTATGTCCCTCAGCCTTCATTTACTGAGTTTGTCCCCTCAGTCTCCAGCTTCTAGATAATCCAACCGAGTTTGTGTCCCTCAACGAACTTACCTTCTTAAGTTCTGAGTAAATCTCAGTTCTTGGCTCTGAGTAACACTATCAGTTTTGTACTCTCAAATTGTGTGTAATTCAGTTTTCATAATGTTTTCCAGTTCTCAGTTTTACGACTCTTTAACTATTATTGTGCTTGTCTGATTCAACCTATACAAAGATCAGACTCTAATAAATCTTATACATTATTTTCTAGACATTTTTTAGCTCTTCAATATAAAATCTAGTTTCAACACTTCATCAATGGGGTGTAAACAAACAAACAAACAAATAAAGATGAATCATCATCAAAACACAAATTTTATTTCTAACAATTTCTCCTTTTTTGATGATGCCAAAACATTCCTTAAGAGAAAAGCTTAAAGATAAAACAAAGAAACACAGTAAAACTGGAAACTGGATTTTTCATTAAGATTCACAAAAACTGAAAACAAGTTACACATACGATCAATTCATCAACTTTTTGCACGTTGTGTAACTAAGACATACTTTCCTTGTTTATCATGTAATTGATATTCACTTTCCAATTTTCTATCTTCCTTGGCAAAGGTCCTGAGGTAGTCTACTTGACTTGATAGCTTCAACTTCCTCCCTAGGGCTAACTTAGGAAGATCAATATTATCCTTGTAATACTTTTCAAATTCATCAATATCAATCTCAATTTGTTCCTTCCTATTCTTGTTGGCAAACTTTTCTTCCATTTTCCTCAACTTCTTATGATTTTCCATCTTCTCATTGTGATATACATCAGATAAGAAGTAAACAAGTGATTCTTCATAAGTTTTGTGCTTGTATTTTGCCTTGATATGATTGTAATCCTTGTAAACATTGATCCATAGATCATGTGTAAGAGCAGCTCTTTTATCTCCAGGTTGATTGTATTTTTGTATGAGTTTTTCGTCATTGAGTTCTTCAACATTTCTGATGTATGGATCTGTTGCTGACTTTCCTTTCTTCGGTTCGCTTAGTTCAGTTTCTAACTTCAGCTTTTCTTCTTGTAACTTCAGCTTTTCTTGTTCTACTTCCCCCTTTTTGGCATCATACAGTTGAGAAATGAGTAGATGCATTTCTTTTTGATCTGTAGCTATGCCTTTTTGAGAAGTGTAGACTTGTTTAAGTTGAGTCTCTAACCCAAAAATCTTTTGATTCAAGATAAATTCTGACAGAGCATGAATCTCTCGATCTTCATGGGTTGTTACTTCCAATTTTTCTTTAAGTTGAAGTATCTCTGAAACTGAATTTGAAGTTGATTGCTTGATAATGTCCAGCTTTGAGTGTATAAAAACATCAGTCTTCTTTCTATAATTCAAGTAAACTGAGATTTTTGACAAAAGATTGTTGTAATCTTCCTTTTGGTTGAGCATACAATCCAAAGTAATGTGGACTATGGTCATTTCTTCTTCTGTCATAAATTCTGTTGGATCAACTTTTTCTTTGGTTGACTGAGTTTGATTGTCCACAAGCATCAACGGTTGTCTGTTAGCGCTTCTTGTTTCTGATTGTGAGTTGTCTTTGAACCAACTGGCAATCCTTCTTCCTGAGCTTCAGTTTTATCTGCTTGAATATCAGCTTTGTCTTCTACTTGTAAAACTGAACTCTGTTCTGGCATCTTCTTTGAATCATCATCTTTGTCATAATCATTCTTCTTTAAAACATCCTTCGGTATAGATGATTCAACTGATTTTTTTCATCCTTTGAGCTTTTTCTTTAAGCTTCTTATAGCATCTTGTTAGGAATTTCTATGGGAAATAATGCATAAAAGTCTTCTACTTCAAGATTCTCTAGGAATAGATTTTCTTCAATTTTTAAGAGCATCTTTGACAGATTCCTGAGATTCTTCAGTTTTAAGCTTCATCTTCATCAGATTGATGATCCTTTCGGGTTCAAAGAGATACTCTGGTTGCTGAGATTGCTGTTGCTTAAATTGTTGTTGCTTTTGTTTAGAATCCATAACGGAAACTCATTTCTCTGATAATTTTTTATTTTTATGAGAAACTTCATCAACAAAATGATCATCTTTATTTGTCAGTTGTTCCGCCTCAGTTGGTACTAACTTGTTTGTTTTAGTTTCATTGAATGAAGTACCTGGGAACAAACGTCTTCCAACTGAATTTCTCTCTTGTGAATCAGCTTAACACTTGACTCCTTTCTGTTCAGCTATCTACTGAGAAACAGTCTTCTTTCCTTCAGCTTTAGAAGGTTCTTTCCTTGAACTTACTACTGCTGCAATTTTCATAGTATCAGTAGTTTTTGATGCAGTAGTTTGTTCAGTTCTTTTCATTGACAGAGCCTTTCTAGGTAATGCTAAATTACCATTGAGTGACTTCTTCAACTGAAATCTGCCAATAGTTTGTCTTCTTTCAGCTTGGGATTTGCAGACACTCGTTATTTCAGCCATGTGTTGCTTCTTTATTTGATTGAACACATATCCTGCCCAGTTGAATTCAAATTCATCCCATATGATGTTCATAAGATGTATCACGTCTTCTGATAAGTTATCCAACCCTTGATAATGTCTGATAACATATTTGCTTATCCATTTGCTGAGTATGGCAAATTCTGTCTTGAGACTGTTGAGATGCGTATAAATTCCGGATGGTTTATCTGTTGCTGAAATCTGGGTGAGAAAAGCTTCACGCTTGAGTGGCAAACAAGATAGGTCTATTGATTTCACAAGTGACTTCTTGAAATCAAATAGTTGTCTTATTATCTCTCTATTGATAATAACCTTTTCTCCATGTTAGGAGCATTTTATTATGTTTTGATAATGGCCATACTAGCTGTTATAGCAAGCCTGAATATAAGTTAGAATTCTCTATATAAGTCTTTACTTAGGGTCTGACATGTTGTATAAGTTGAGTCAGACAAGTATTGTACAAGTTGGTAGGACGGAAAAGTGAAACAAATATTCGGCAGAGTAAGGCCAACCAAGTACCAACAGAGAAGCAGTGAAGATACTATGGTCTGACTTATAACCAAGGAAGTCTGTGATGACCTTGGATAAGTCCAAGTTACATTCTAGGTGATGAACTTAATGTTTGAATATGGTGTACACTGATCTCACATAAATCAAGGATCAGTGCAGTACAAAGATTCTCCTAAATGGAAAAAGAATGAAGGAAACAGTGAATCGGCAAAGTCAACGGACTTTCGACTGAGTAATGACAAAGCAGTGAAGGAAGACCTAAGCAGCAAAGTCAGATAGTCATTTAACCATTCAGGGAATGGCCAAGTAAACTTTACTTGATCAGATTTTGAAATATGAAGAAGATTTAGAGGATCAAGCATTAAATGCACAATCAACTGAGGATCAATCAAGAAATGATTTTCTGATAAACGTTTGAAGAAAAATCCGATCACTAAAATCAAGGAGAATATAATTAAGGGGGAATCAAGAATAAAATCAAGGATTATTCCCCTCATTAATATAGCCAACGGACGGAAATTCAAATCAAGGATTATCAAAGCTATAAATAGAAGGCATTGACAAAAAAAGAAAAATATACAAGACACAAATCAATAAGCTGAAACTCTGTCAAATCAAAAAGCCTTTATATGTGCTTAAAAAGAAGTATCTAGTGATCAACTAAAAACTCAGAATTCAATTTCAACATTAAGCATTGAGTCTGATCAACAAGTTTTATGAATCCAATTCACTTCAATTAAGCAACTGAACCAGAGCCATCTGAGAAGGAGTTATGTTTGTGATAGCTGCTGAAGGATTTGTTCCCAATGAGCGGTGAAATAGACTGAGTCACTGAAGCTGTTGTAGTAAGGGAGTGATAGTCTTAAAGATTTTGAAGCTTGTGTAGTCAAGGACAATCAGGCTATTGTATCTGTGAAAACGATATTGAATTCCTCCAATAATCATAGGAGAATAGTGGATTAAGGGATTACACCACCCTGAACCACTATAAACCTTGTGCCTAATTACTCTCAGCAATTTACTTTACAGCACTTTATTTCATTGCATAATACATATCTGTGATTGCATAAACTACTTTGAAACAACATATTAAGAAGGGACTTATCCGCTGCCCAAAAGCTTTTAAATACAAGAAAAGTTTTTGAAACTCCACTATAGTCATTCACCCCCCCCCCCTCTCTCGACTATAGTTTTACCCTTCTACGGGACCAACAATTGGTATCGGAGCGGTGTTCTTAGTGCTTTCTATATCTATATATATATATATATATATATATATATATATATATATATATATATATATATATATATATATCTTATTTGTACTTATGGATTCCTCAAACTTTATGTCAAAAGTACCAGTTTCAATGTTAATAATTTTGATGAATACAAAATTAGAATGTTGTCTCATCTTGCGGCAACTCATGAGGAGATCTTTGGATGTAATTAATGATGGCCCAATCGAGATTACAAGCGTGGTAGCCACAGGAGCAGATCAAGGAAAAGTAATAGATAAACTCAAGAAAGATTGGACCAAGGATGACAGGAGAAGAGCAAATCTTGACTTTGTTGCAAAAGACATGATTTTGAAGTCTCTTGACAGTAACATGTTCATGAGAATCGAAGATTGTAAAACAGCAAAGGAGATGTGGGACAAATTGGCACTGATCAATGAAGGATCAAAAGCAGTCAAAGAAAACAAATTGTATGTTGCAAAACAGAAATTTGAGAACTTCAAAATGAAGGCTGGTGAAACCATTGATCAAATGGACAACAGATTTCCAAGCATCATCAGTGAACTACAACAACTTGGACAGACATATCCACAGAAATAAGTGTGCCTGAAGATCTTGAGAGGCCTACCTGAAAGATGGAATATCATACATCAGTAATCAGAGGGACAACAAATCTTGCAAACAATGACACCTTAACTCTGATGTCAAGGCTCATGAATTTCAATTGAACGGCGAAGACAGTGCACCAGCAGAGGCACATAAGGCCAGTGCACTGGTTGCACCCCACCAAAGTCAAACAGATGATGCAAACAACAAAAAGACACATGAGCTGAAGGAACAGGTAGCTTTACCGGTTAAACGTTTTGACACGTTTACCAAGAAGAAGCAATTCAAAGGAGGTTCATCATCGTAGAATAATTCAAGCTCGAACAAAGACATAAAGAAGAAGGATGATGAATATAGATGCTTCAACTACAAAAAGCAAGGTCATTTCAAGGCAGATTTCCCTGAAGAAAATGACAAAGATGAGGAAAAGAAGAAGTACAAAACAGCTGAAAAGAAGAAAAGCAAGAAGGCACTTAAAGCTAAAACCAACAGTGAAAAGAATGAAGAATCATCTGACAATGATTCAGATTATGATGAAGCTGACAGCTCAGAAAATGAAAAAGCTTACCTCTGCCTTATGGCTAAAGAATCTAATGAAACTGAGGTAACATCCAGATCATGCTCATCATCTAGTGCATCGACTTTTAACACTGCACAATCTTCTATTCTCCCACTGAATTCTGCAAACATAATCCAAAATCTCAAGAGTAAATTTGATGAAATTGAGTTGAATCATGAAATTATAGAATATGAGTGTGAGAATCTAAGAAAGGAAAATAAAAGATTAAAGAAAGAACTGGATAATGTAAAAGCTGAACTAACTAGTAAGGAGACTTACTCAAATGATCAACAAGCAGCAGATGATCATACATCTGGTGTTGACATATCAACTGAGAAAATCTCTCTACCAGTTAAGACAACCACCGCACCACTAAATGCAACAGCTTACAAACCCTCAAAAAGGTTTGGATCCAGATCCGGTCTTGGCTACAACAGTCAGGATGAGAATAGAAACAATGGACAACACAACTTTGAATCTAAGAGCAACATTGGACCAACTTTAGAAAAGGATAGACCATAGTTTCAAGCACTCATCTTGCACCGGTGATGTTAAAATCCAGTGCAGTGAATCAACAAACCAAACCAACAATCCAGTCAACCAAAAGCAAAAGATTTCTGAATGGTAAAGGAAGACAATCCTTAGAAGATGATTGGAATGTTGTACCTCCAAAATACAAGAGGAAACCTTTTAATGCCATGCATAATGTGTTTAAGAAAAACCAACCAAGGTATGTTCCTAGACACATGAAGCAACATGGGTTTCCCACTGCATATTGAAAGTGAAAAAGGATGCAAATGCACCAAAAAGTAGAGAAAAGTATCAGAATACCTTCAGTATAGATATTAGAAGTTATTCTGCCATGCCTTATACATATGAAGTTGATGACTTTAACTATCCAAAAAGAAGATTATTTGGATATACACTTGAAGTAGGAGGCATGACTGCTAAAAGGTATGGACCCAAACAGTGTTGGGTACCTAAACTTAACTAATTTGTTTTGCAGGATGTGTGGTACATAGACAGTGGATGTTCCAGACATATGACAGGAAACAAGGGATGGCTCACTAACTTTAAAGCTTTTGATGGACCCAAAGTCACATTTGGAGGCAAAGAAAACCCTGGGAAAATTAAGGAGGAAGGCATAATGTTCAAAAACAACCTGAAGATTCAAAATGTGGCCTATGTTAAAGGACTGAATTTCATTCTGTTGAGCATCAGTCAAATTTGTGATAAAGGCTACAATGTGCATTTAAACAAGGAAGGATGCAAGGTGATTCACAGCCAAACCAACACAGTAGTTCTTGCAGGAAGAAGAGAAGACAACATGTATGTGGTGGATTAGAGAACAGCTAAAGTAGAAACATGTTTGCTTGTTAAAAATAAACAATCAACCAGCTGGATTGGGATAGAAGATTAAATCACCTAAATTTCAAGACTATCAACACATTATCAAAGAACAAGTTAGTTGAAGGTGTTGGTCCATTGTAAAGGCTAACACAAGTTTAGAGGGGGGGTGAACAAACTTGTCACCAAAAACTGAAAGTACCCCAGGAACTGACTTTCTCTGAAACTCAAACTGATGCTTAGTTCAGTTTTGTTCCCGTCTCTTAACTTGTGCGGAGTTTAGTTAACTAACTGAGTAAAAGTCAATGCTGACTTATTCTTAGTTCAGTTAACAGGCAGCGGATAAAAATAGCCTTTAGTGCAATAGATGTGTCAAAAAAGATCTGAACCTCCTATGTATCATTTTTGTGCTGACTCAGTGTCCGACGTTTGCTGAGTGTGAAAATAACAAGATAAAGCAACAATTAAATCATTCACAGCACGAATGTAAATGCATAAAGTAAATCAACAAAAGATTTGTTTATGGAAGTTCCGGGTGGTGTAATCCCGTACGTCTCCCCTTCTCCTGTGGTGTAGGAGGTATCACTGGAATCTTGAGATAACCGTTACAAAATCCTAGCACAATGACAGTCCTTCACGACACCCTAGTTTCACTGTCTACACATAATGAAGAAAGGTAGAATTGCTCCCTTCATTCTGCACACGGATCCTTCGGAGGTGGAATGACTCCTTCACCAGCTCACCACTAATAAACACACAGTCCGCAGACTGCACCAACAGCTTTAACCAAGTTGCAACCGTATGAGGAATGGTGAAATTGCTCTCCTCAAACTATGCACAGCCAAACCTTTTTCACAAAGGTTAGGTTCAGAATTAATCAAGGATTAATTCAGTGAGCTGTCTGATTCTTCTGGATATAGCGGTGTAGCTCCAAGATGCCTTCTTCCCCCTTAATGGGTAATGGATCTTTCTTTTAAATCTCCAAGGCAATTCAGTTGGCTTCCCCTTTTTCTAGATATGAAATCTGATTTCCTGGATCTGGATCTTTAGATATGTGCTTTTTAAAACTTCTCAGATCTCCCTTTTTCAATCTTTTTTCTCTGTGTATTTATAGGGGTGATGTAACGGTCAACCAGCTCTTGTAGCCGTTACATATGTCGTTTAGCCAACGTTCATCTGTTCGACCTTTTGTCGTTTTGTCAGTTTAAATTAAACAAGGCCTTAACTCAGTTTTTTACACTACTTCAAAACTGAGTACCTTGTATTCTTGACATCCGAATTTTATTGACTAAGTCGGAGTACACTATTCAGCTTCCTTCTTTTCCTGATAACTGATAATCTTTGTCCTTAAGATTACTCAGTTTTACATGATCTATAGTTCAGTTTCAGGTAACCACATACTTTCCTGAATCCTGACTTATAGTCACGACTTAATCAGCTTCTAACTGAGTTTGCCACCTCAGTTCTTCAGTCTTCAACAACTGAGTCTGTGTCCCTCAGTTCTTCAGTCTCCTAGATAAGCCAACTGTGTCTGTGACTCTCAAAGCGAACTTATCTTCTTCAATTTTCTCATAACTGAGTCTGCTCCCTCAGCTCTTCATATATAAACTCAGTTGTCTTATTGCGACTCAGCTGTTTGCCTAGTTCCTATCTATTACAATGCTCGTCTGAAATAACCTATACAAGGTTCAAACTCTAGATAAAACTTATACACTTTTCTCTAGACTATTTCTTGCTTCTTCTTTCATTATGCACTATAACAGCTAGTTATGATTTCATCATCATGGGTTATAAGTGATCTTATTAATTACATGACGAATCATCATCAAAACACAAATATTATTTCCAACAATTTCCCCCTCTTTGATGATGTATCATAACCCTCCCTAAAAGCAATAATAAAGGAATAATGCAAGAAATCATAACAAATTAAAATAACAAGCTAAAACAGATGAGTTCATTACAAGATTAAAGTTGAAACAAACTGAGTTAAAACTGGATAAATTACATCTTTTCTTTTTCAAAAGCCAACACCTTTTCTCCAAGGAAAATGCTTCTTTTAGTTTCCAGAAGTCTTCTTTCTTTTCCTTCTTCAACTGATTCACCATCTCTAGGCTTGATTTCCAGATATTCACTGATCAACTGATTAGCCTCTTCATTGTCTTGGTTCTTGAGTTTGATCAGAATTTCCTTGATTTCCTCATACATCTGTTTCTCTTCTTATACCGAAATGAGATTAAGTTTTTCATTTTCAGCTCTCCTTTCTGGTTTCATTTCAAGCTTCCCCTTAGTTTTTGTCTCTTTGATTTCATCTGCTTTAAACTTTTCAAGAAATCTGGCACAGAATACAAGCTTCTTTCTATTGTTCAATACAACTTTAACTGAGGTTTCTTCATCTTCCTCAGTTCTTGTTTCTTTGAAAGTTTCTTCTGCAATCAGCTCTTCAATCAGACTATCAACTGCTTCTCCATTCTGTTGAATTGCAAATAGATCCGCAATTGCAAGTAGATCAGCATATACTTGTTTGTCTTGATCTTCAATCAGCTGTCTGGCATAGATTTCTTCAGCTTTTTCAGTTTCATCACCTTCTACATTATCTTCCCCCTTGTTTGAAGATATGCAGAATCTTTCTTCAAACAACTTACATAAGGTGATGATATTGGAAAATTTGTTCAGTCCTGAATAATGTGTTTTTCCAATCAACTCATGTAGATTGAAACGCTTCTTTTGCAAAGTTAGCATCAGGCCTTCAATGATTTCTTTCAGTCTTTCCAATTTTCAGCTTCAGTTTCTTGATGCTGAGATCCTTCAGTTGCCGATTTGCTTGTAGATGCCTCATGAACTTGAGATGAGGAGCTGGTCACATGATAATGAAAATGAACATCATGACTTGACAGTTCTTTTTCATACTCAGCCTCGCAAAACTCAGCATCTTCCAGGGCTTCTCTTTCTTCATCAGTGTACTCTTCATGCGTCTAAGTTGGAAGTTCACTTTCTTCAGTTTCATCAAGCTCGCTTGCTTCAGTCTTATTATGCTCACTCTCTTCAGTTTCATCATCAATCTGAATTACATCTTCAGTTTTAGTTTTCTTTGCCTGAAACTTGTTCCACATCCTCCTTTGTCTTCTTAAGGTTCTCTCATCTAACCTTACAGTCTCACTCAAACTGGAATCTGAAATTTCACTTTCTTCTTTTTCAACTATTTTCCTCTTCTTCACTCCAGTGGACACAGATTTGTGTTTCACTTCTGTTTGTGTGGAAGTTGAAATGGAGAAATAATCTAGTATCCTTTGAACTAGATAAGTGAATCCCTTTTTCAATAATAGCTTTTATCCAGTAGCCTTTCTTTCTTTGGCTCTCTCTTTCTCGTCTAAAATTTTCTTTATCAATTGATTGAGAACAAACTTGTTCCAATCCAATCTCTCCTCAAACCAAATAGCATAGATCAGCTTTAGTTTATTTGTTGAAAGAGTGTAGAAATTCCGAGCATGACCAATGATATTTCTGGTCAGAAGGATCGTCAAGAATGCGAATTCAGGTTTCTGTTGGTAGATGGATCCGATGAAATTCTTCTCATCCTTGTTGAGTGCCGTAACATTCCAAAGCTTGCCCTTTTCTTCATTTCCAAATGTAAGAGATAAAGATCCTCCAAATATGTCTAATCAAAGACTAGTGAAAGAAGATGTTCGTTAACAGTAATGCACTTGTCTTAAACCGTTGTTCTGAAACTTTTCCCTATTATTGGCGATTTTGGCATTTTTGTAGAAGTCTTTGATGCCGCCTGGACACAAAGTAGTTACCTTTGTATCAATCAAATTCTCCAGTCCTCGAATTTTCTTGATCTTGTTTACAATCCGAATTATTAGATTGGAGTTTGAAATTTTTTGACAGAAGTCATCCAGACTTGTGGTGATTCCATCATCAATGTTGTATTGCTCCATGGATTTCTGAATTCGGAATTCTTGGAAGAATCTTGAGTGCTTTGAAATTGATTGAACAGGATTTCGTCAAGATTGCGTTTTTCAATCGTTTTCAAAATGAGAGTCGTGTCACAATCAATGATATTTGTAGGGATGTACATCTACTTTTTCTTCTAGATTGACACGTGGCTTCGAGTGATTTGTCATGTCAGCTCAAGCGTCAGATGGTAGCTTGAAAGTTTTCTGCTTTTGACCAATTTGTCCTTCATCAACTTTTGTTTCAGGATTCAGCATAGAGAACTGACTCAGCTTGCAAAACAGTTTTAAGTTTTATCGGTACCCATATATTCTTGGGTCCGGCTGGATTAGTTACTGAAGTATAACTTTCAGTTTCTTGGTTGGGAGAATTAAGCCTTCTCAACTCTTTTCTAGATAAACCATTACGCTCAACCTTAGTTGATTTCACAAGGATTCTTTTAGATTTTTCATCTTTAATTTCTTTGTGTAGTCTACTAGGTCTTCCAGTATCTTGATGTTTAGAGTTTATACTCTTTGAAATCTTGAGACTGGGCAGGGGTGGGGAATCATCATTGCTTTTGTCAAATTTACTAGACATTAATCTTTCAGCAAGATTTGACATCTCAGTTTCAAGAAACTCATTCCAATCTTTCGCTTTGCCAAGTTCTTTGTCTTTTAATCTCAACTCAAATGTGAGTTTTTCGGTTAACGTGACAAGTTCAGAGTTTCTCTGACTGAGTTCAGCAAATGATAACTGAGTTGAAGAATGTACCTTTTCTTGATGGTTTGATACAATTTTATGATTTGATTGTACATTCATTTGTTGCTCTAATGAATCTTCTATATCGATAGTAACTTGCAACAACTTCTTTTCTTCTTCTTCTTAGAGATCTCTTTGTGATGGAACTTCTCTGGATTTGTCTATATGAACATTGAAGTTTGTATCCACATCATCACTGAGTTGAGGTTCTAGATTTGAATGCAAATTTGTCGAACTGATCCTTTCAAATAATTGATCCTGAAAATTAGATACATTTTGCAAACAATTAGTCAGGGGGTGAATAAGCCAACTTCTAATTCTAGATGTAGTCATTGAAAACGAGCTATGTGCTTTTACAACTGATACAGTGAGTGGTCTTCAACAACTGGTTTATAAGATATCTTTGGATCACTACCAAATGGAAGAACCGTTCTGATACCAATTGTTGGTCCCTTGGAAAGGATAACACAAGTTTAGGGGGGGGGGGGGGGTGAATAAACTTGTCACCAAAAACTTTCCCAAAACTGAAAGTACCCCAGGAACTGAGTTTCTCTTAAACTCAAACTGATGCTTAGTTCAGTTTTGTTCCTGTCTCTTAACTTGTGTGGAGTTCAGGTAACTTAACTGAGTAAAAGTCAATGCTGACTTATTCTTAGTTCAGTTAACTGGCAGCGGATAAAACTAGCCTTTAGTGCAATAGATGTGTCAATAAAGATCTGAACCTCATATGTATCAGTTTTGTGCTGACTTAGTGTCCGACGTTTGTTGAGTGTGAAAATAACAAGATAAAGCAATAATTAAATCATTCACAGCACGAATGTAAATGCATAAAGTAAATCAACACAAGATTTGTTTATGGAAGTTCCGGGTGGTGTAATCCCGTACGTCTCCCCTTCTCCTGTGGTGTAGGAGGTATCACTAGAATCTTGAGATAACCGTTACAAAATCCTAGCACAATGAAAGTCCTTCACGATGCCCTAGCTCACCACTAATAAACACACAGTCCGCAGACTGCACCAATAGCTGTGGCAACCAAGTTGCAACCGTATGAGGAAAGGTGAAATTGCTCTCCTCAAACTATGCACAGCTAACCCTTTTTCACAAAGGTTAGGTTCAGAATTAATCAAGGATTAATTCAGTGAGCTGTCTGATTCTTCTGGATATAGCGGTGTAGATCCAAGATGCCTTCTTCCCCCTTAATGGGTTACTGGATCTTTCTTTTAAATCTCCAAGGCAATTATGTTGGCTTCCCCTTTATCTATATATGAAATCTGATTTCCTGGATCTGGATCTTTAGATATGTGCTTTTTAAAACTTCTCAGATCTCCCTATTTCAATCTTTTTTCTCTGTGTATTTATAGGGGTGATGTAACGGTCAACCAGTTGTTGTAGCCGTTACATTTGTCGTTTAGCCAACGTTCATCTGTTCAACCTTTTGTCGTTTTGTCAGTTTAAATTGAACATGGCCTTAACTCAGTTTTTTTACTCTACATCAAAACTGAGTACCTTGTATTCTTGACATCCGACTTTTATTGACTAAGTTGGAGTACACTATTCAACTTCCTTCTTTTCATGATAACTGATAATCTATGTCCTTAAGATTACTCAGTTTTATATGATCTATTGTTCAGTTTCTGGTCACCACAGACTTGCCTGAATCCTGAATTATAGTCACGACTTAATCAGCTTCTAACTGAGTTTGCCACCTCAGTTCTTCAATCTTCAACAACTGAGTATGTGTCCCTCAGTTCTTCAGTCTCCTAGATAAGCCAAATGAGTCTGTGACTCTCAGCGAACTTATCTTCTTCAGTTTTCTCATAACTGAGTCTGCTCCCTCAGTTCTTCATATATAAACTCAGTTTTCTTGTTGCGACTAAGCTGTTTGCCTAGTTCCTATCTATTACAATGCTCGTCCGAAATAACCTATATAAGGTTCAGACTCTAGATAGAACTTATACATTTTTCTCTAGACTATTTCTTGCTTCTTCTTTCATTATGCACTATAACAGGTAGTTATGATTTCATCATCATGGGTTATAAGTGATCTTATTAATTACGTGACGAATCGTCATCAAAACACAAATATTATTTCCAACAGAAGGCCTACCAGAGATCATCATCAAGAAATAAAGTCTCTGTGATGCATGCCAAAGGGGAAACAAATCAAAAGCTCCTTCAAGTCAAAGCCCTATCAATCAACAACAAGAATTCTACATTAGCTAAATATGGATCTGTTTGGACCAGTCACACCAGTAAGTGTAAGTGGTAAGAAATACACACTAGTAGTGGTTGATGATTTTTCCAAATACTCATGGACCATATTCATGAACAAGAAGAGAGAGACACTCAAGAAGCTGCCAGATTTGTTAAGAAGAATTCAAAATGAGAAAGAACTGAAGATCATCAAGATCAGATCAGATAGAGGCACAGAGTTTCTAAATGAAATTATCAGAACCTACTGTGAAGAGAATGGAGTACGGCATCAACTACCAGCAGCAGGAACTCCACAACAAAATGGTGTAGTAGAAAGAAGAAATAGAGCTCTCAAAGAAGTAGTCAGAACAATGATTGCAGAAGCATGTTTACCAAAGAGATTTTGGGTTGAAGCAGCAAATACAACATGCTATACTCAAAATAGATCAATCATCAATAAATATCATGGAAAGACTCCATATGAAATATGGAATGGAAGTAAACCTAATATCTCATATTTGCATATGTTTGGATCAAAATGCTTTGTTTTGAATAGGAATCAGTTGCATACTTTTGATGAAAAGGCTAATGAAGCAATCCTTATGGGATACTCAGACACCAGCAAAGCATTCAAAGTACTCAACGAAAGAACCTTGGTAATTGAAGAATCATTCATGTAGTCTTTGATGAGCCAAACACAAATGGTGAAAACCTCCTAGAACTTGAATCAGCAGGACCAAGACAAGTCTATATAAATACAACAATACCAACTACTATTCTAAATCACAATAGAAGAGGTACCAGTACAAGAGCATGAAGCTGATACTCAAGCTGAAGTTGTGGAAGCACCAAGTCAAGAACAACTTCAACCTGTTCTCAATTGGCTAAGAGATCATCCTGAAGATCAAGTCATTGGAGACATTCACACAGGAGTTAGAACCAGAAGACAACTGGAGCATATGTTAACAAAACAATAGATGATGCAATCCAAGATGCTGATTGGATTACAGCCATGCAAGAAGAACTAAATGAATTTGAAATAAATGAAGTCTGGGAACTTGTTGATAGACCAGACATTGCCAACATCATTGGAACAAAATGGGTATACAGAAATAAGATGGATGAACAAGGAACAATTGTAAAAAATAAATCAAGGCTAGTTGCAAAAGGATACTCTCAAGCAGAAGGAATAGATTATGGTGAGACATTTGCACCAGTAGCAAGATTGGAAGCAATCAGACTCTTTCTAGCGTTTTCTGCGCACAAAGACTTCAAAGTCTACCAAATGGATGTTAAGAGTGCATTTCTAAATGTACTTCTGGAAGAAGAAGTATATGTGGTACAACCTCCTGGTTTTCAACTCAAAGGAGAAGAAGATAAAGTATACAAGCTCAAGAAGGCTCTTTATGGACTGAAACAGGCACCCAGAGCCTGGTATGAAACTTTATCACAATTCTTGATCAATAATGGATTCAACAAAGGAACTATTGATAAGACTCTTTTCAAGCTAGAGGAAGGAACTAGTACATTGCTAGTACAAATCTATGTTGATGACATTATATTTGGATCGAAGATGAAAAGTTATGTGATAAATTTGCAAATTTAATGAAGAGCAAATTTTAGATGAGCATGATGGGAGAATTGAATTACTTTCTTTGTCTTCAAGTGAAACAGTTGAAAGATTGCATCTTCATCAATCAGGCAAAGTACACAAAAGACTTGATACACAAATATGGTATGGATACAAGTGGAACAACAGATCAAACACCAATGTGTTCAAGAGTTACTCTTGGAAAAGATGAAGCTGGAAAAGATGTTGATCAGAAAATGTATAGAGGAATCATTGGATCCCTACTATATCTAACTGCAAGCAGACCTGACATAGCATTTGCAGTAGGAGTATGTGCAAGGTTTCAAGCTCAACCTAAAGAATCACACCTACTAGCAGCCAAAAGAATAATCAAATACCTGAAGAACACCACCAATGTTGGAATTTGGTATCCAAAAGATGCAGGATTCAAATTGATATCACATTCAGAATCTGACTATGCTAGATTCAAGATAGATAGAAAAAGCACATCTGGAACATGTCAGATGCTAGGCACCAGACTAGTTCCATGGTTTAGCAAAAAGCAAAACTCCATTTCTACATCAACAGCTGAAGCAGAATATATAGCAGCAAGCAGTTGTTGTGCACAAGTACTATGGATTAGACGACAGCTAAGGGATTATGGAATGGAGGAGAAGACAATTCTAATCATGTGTGACAAAACAAGTGCCATATCTATTACTGAAAATCTAGTGTTCCACTCAGGAACAAAGCACATAGATGTCAGACATCATTTTATCAGAGATCATGTTGAAAAAGAGGATGTTATTCTAAGATACATACCCACTGAAGATCAATTGGCTGACATCTTCACAAAACCACTGAGTCATGAAAGATTTAGCATGTTGAGAACTGAGTTAGGAATGATTGAAATTGACTAAGTACTAAAGATCGGCTAACTGGAGTGATGAGCTAAGTGACTTCACCAGCTGATCAAACATTTGCCATTATAGGAGATGTAGCAGGTAAGACACTTGTACTCTGCGAAGTGAACTGCACTGATTGTTAGGAACAGTTATATACAGCAACTCAGTGAATGAGTCACTACACCGGCTAAGTGACCACCCAAGGCACTACACGTGGAAAATCAAAAATGTTATAGAGGATTATGCCGTGAAAGCTCACACACGTGGAGATCAATTTACAATCGTGGAGGTAACCATATTTCTTTTAATTACAAACGCCTCGATTTCCAGGATTTATCATTACTTACCTCAATCCACTCCCCTACTTCACTCGGACATCAGGATTTATATACATAAAATCACGCCATTACATCACAAAATCCTTTCCATATTCAACCACGTTCACACTACCCAAATCATCCTATATAAACAACACTCAAAGTTTTTTAGAAATCTTTACGCTCATTTGCAAGTTATAAACCCTATTTAGTTTTTTTTCTGAAAATTCGAAGCTTTCATTTCAAAATCTCAAATCTTCAAACATGGCTTCATCCTCCTCAAACACTCAAACTGGATATGAAAAACCAATTGCCACTGGGTCATTCTTTCAAGATGAACATTATTTAAAGCTATGTGGAAATGACGAAGACGCACAAAAACTGGCAACTGGATGCAAAAATCTAAGATTATCGACCTTTCTCAATCTTCCAATCACCGATATTTGCTATGAAAGTCTAATCTCGTTCTAGAAGACTGTAAAATATGTCTATGGGATCCATGCAGAAGAATGTGACAAATGGGAGGAAGACAAGTTGTTGCATCTATCAACGGCACAGAAGTGGTCATTACAGCAATGGTAATTCGCAAACATCTCAAACTTTCAAATAAAGGTCAGGCAAAAGTGGCTCTCGTTCCACAAAACTTGGACGAATTCTGGGATACAATCGCTAAAACGGCAAACCCAGGCCCAAAGAAATTCAATTGTCTTAGATCTGCCTTAAACAAATCTTTCAATGAATTCAGTGCCTTGGATGGAAAAAACAATTGAAGGAAAGTTAGGGGCAAACAATGCCGTGATAGAGGTCAGAATGGGTCTTATGGGAATCATATATCACAATCTGGAGTTTAATTGGGCAACTTATTTCTTCCTGAGAATCAAAGAGCAAATCCAGGGAGAGGCAACTGCCACTAAAAAGGGATTAGCAGAAGGAAGGCAGAAAAAGGGGATCTTCTGGGTAAAGAAATCCTATGGGATTCAGCTACACTATCTTCTGCAATGTTTGAAAGTACCAGTTGTCCAACTCCATAAGCTGCATGAATCCAAAACAATGTTTACCTATGTGAAATAGCAAAAGCAAACACGAGGAGGAAAGAGAAAGCAAACCACAAATCACACTTCTGGCCAAAGAAAGAAGCAAAAGGTTCAAAGAAATTTTGAAAGGAAGATTTTGGAAAGTTGATTGATGAAGACGAAGAAGAGTATTCTGAAGCAGAGGAAGAACAACCAACAGAGGAAAGTGCAAGTGGGGATAAACAACCTCAAAATGAGGATGTTGAGGCAGACATTGGAGATGATGAAAAAACTCCAAAAGAACCGGTACAACTATCTGCAAATGATATTGATTATCGAATTGTAGCATATCTTGAATATATGGAAGGTGATTCTAGAATTCAGCTTGAGGACTCAGAACGAATGCTTGCTGAGGAGGCCTGGTTTTTCAACTTTCTTGGGATATCAACCCTGGTTGGTGTACTTGATGAATCACCACTTTGGGATATGGTTGATGCAACTAAAGCAAAGATACATCCACCCTCTGAAAAAGAAAGTGATGAATAAGCTGATGAAAGTGATAACCATGATGATGATGATGGTGATGATCACAATGATGATGATGCGGATCAAAATGGAAATGGAAATGATCCAAAGGATACTACTGATTGCCAGGATAAAGAGGATGAACCTACAGTTGATTGAATTAATGACAATATTCTATTAAGTTCTTTTCTACAATCACATGCATCAGAAAAAGCCAACCTCACCAGCTCAGACAACACATCAGCCACTATCTGCCGATACTCCTACTGACCCCACAATAGTGGTGGACACTGGCTCAGCTGCTGCCACTCTAGTCAAGAAAATCCTCAGCACAGAGCAAGGGGGAATAGCAGCCCATGCTACACTAGCATACACATCTACTCAAATACTTGAAGATTTGGAAGCCGATGTAGATGTCACTCAACATCAATCCAGAGGACAGCAGACAGATCCTGACCACGCTGATATTAATGTTCGGGTACCTAATCACTATACTGGTGTATCACAAGAAGCCTTTGAAAAAGCAGCAGAAGTGTTGGCTGAAGAATTAGAGCAACAAGCCATGTATCTCAGATCCATGGCTTCGGCATTTAAAAATGAAAGTCACTCCATTAAAAGAATATTCCAGTCTGTTGCTGAGTATATTGATGCACAGAATATTGTTGTGCAAAGACAATGAGACTTGCTGAAACAGTTAAACCTCAATCTCACCAACAATCTTGTAGGACTCAGACATCACATCTCTCAAGAAAATGAGTCCAAGGCACTTGCTTTTGGCACCAGATTTAGAAGTGTAACCCAAAAGCTGACTGATTATGACTCAAGATTCACATCTAATGAGTCCAAACTGGACACTTTGATCGGTACAACTGAAGCTACAAACAGTATCTTACTCTAGCAAAGAGATGATGCTACCAAAAAGGGGGAAATAAGTGATAAGCCTGAACAAGGATCAACTAGTAGACCCCCAAACTTCACTGAAGAACAGCTAAGAGTAAGGGACAGAGAAATAATAATCAGAAATGAGGCTAAAAAGCAGCAAAGGAAGGCCAGAGAAGAAAGAAAAAATGCCTCAAATGAACCCTGCATAGTATTTCCTAATCCTATCCAAAGAAGGGATGATGATAGAGATAGATCAGGTGGACAGCACAGACCTGGATCAAGTCAGCAAAGGAGATCAGCAAGAGAACACAAAACCATTACAAGCAGAGAGAAAAGAAGTTTCCCAACCTACAAGAACAAGCAAGAACATGAGGCTGATGTCCTGGATCATGTAAGAGAATTCTTCATAGTACAAGAGGGTTTGTACCCAAATCACATGCAAGATGAAGCATGGGCAGATTGGCTAAGCTATCAGGATGAGAAGATGAGAACTGATATGGCCAAGATATACAATGATGTTAAAAGACAATATGCATCCCTTAAGCAAAATGTTGGAACCAGCAGACCAAGTACAGCCATACCACTTTCTGCAAAAGGACCAGAAGATTTACCAAGTGAGCAACAACAAGATTTCAACTATATGGTAAAATTCTTCAACCCTATGGGGAGAATGAACAAACAAGATCAATGGGGTTTGTACAAAAATCTCAAGTTTGCTGACTCACACATTGCTGAATCTAGGGACAGACTGGAGAAATACTTTGGAGAACCTAGGGCAAATGAGACTATGCCTGATTTTAACAGACTCTTTGCCAAGAGAGTATTTTATGATGTCTCTGAGTACACTACTATGGCATACTGGAAGTGGAAGTTTCTTGAGATCGATTGGAAAGATATGGAAGAGGTCCAGACCACAAAGTTCAAGAGGTACAAAGCTGAATTGAGTAAAATATAATTATTGTACTCTGAATATGTTTTGAACTCAAATTTCCTACTGCCCTTAAATGTATGAGTAAAATTCTTGAGTTTTTATTCCATTGCTTATTATGAAAAGTTTGGTTCACTTATGTTCAGGCTTATGAGGGTTTGGCATCATCAAAAAGCGGGAAATTGTTAGGAGCATTTTATTATGTTTTGATGATGGCCATACTAGCTGTTATAGCAAGCCTGAAAATATGTTGGAATTCTCTGTGTAAGTCTTTACTTAGAGTCTGACATGTTGTATAAGTTGAGTCAGACAATTATTGTACTAGTTGGTAGGACGGCAAAGTGAAACAGATATTCGGCAGAGTAAGGCCAACCAAGTACCAGCAGAGAAGCAGTGAAGATACTATGGTCTGACTTCTGTGATGACCTTGTATAAGTCTAAGTTACATTCTAAGTGATGAACATAATGTTTGAATATGGTGTACACTGATCTCACATAAATCAAGGATCAGTGAAGTAAAAAGATTCTCCTAAACTGAAAAAGAATGAAGGAAACAGTGAATCCGCAAAGTGAACTGACTTTCGGCTGAGTAATGACAAAGCAGTGAAGGAAGACCTAGGCGGCGAAGTCAGATAGTCACTTAACCATTCAGGGAACGGCCAAGTAAACTTTACGTGATCAGATTTTGAAATATGAAGAAGATTCAGAGGATCTAGCATTAAATGCACAATCAACTGATGATCAATCAAGAACGGATTTTCTGATAAACGTTTGAAGAAGAATCCGATCACTGAAATCAAGGAGAATATAATTAAGGGGGAATCAAGAATAAAATCAAGGATTATTCCCCTCATTAATATAGCCAACGGACAGAAATTCAAATCAAGGATTATCAAGGCTAGAAATAGAAGGCATTGATAGAAAAGAAAAATATACAAGACACAAATCAATAAGCTGAAACTCTGTCAAATCAAAAAGCCTTTATCTGTGCTTAAAAAGAAGTATCTAGTGATCAACTCAAAACTCAGAATTACAATTTCAACATTAAGCATTGAGTCTGATCAACAAGTTTTGTGAATCCAATTCACTTCAATTAAGCAACTGAATCAGAGCCATCTGAGAAGGAGTTGTGTTTGTGATAGAAGCTGAAGGATTTGTTTCCAATGAGCAGTGAAATAGACTGAGTCACTGAAGCTGTTGCAGTCAGGGAGTGATAGTCTTGAAGATTGTGAAGCTTGTGTAGTCAAGGACAATCAGGCTATTGTATCTGTGAAAACAATACTGAATTCCTCCAATCATCACAGGAGAAGAGTGGATTAAGGGATTACACCACCATGAACCACTATAAACCTTGTGTCTATTTACTTTCAGCAATTTCCTTTACAGCATTTTATTTCATTGTATAATACATACCTGTGACTGCATAAACTACTTTGAAACATCATATTAAGAAGGGACTTATCCGCTGCCCAAAAGCTTTTAAATACAAGAAAAGTTTTTGAAACTCCACTATAATCATTCACCCCCTCCCCCCTCTGATTATTGTTTTACCCTTCTCTGGGACCAACACCCCATGAACCTTTGTCACCAATGAATGCTTCACCATCTTCATATTCTTCCAAAATTGTAGTACACCTTCCAAGTCATGTTCTTTCTTCAACTTAACCTCCAAAAGATTTCTTAGCCCATGTGTATTTTTTATCTTTTCACACAGATTGATTGATAAAACAGTATTATCGCACATCTCTTAAAATTCTTCAAAAGAGAAGCTTTATACTTTGGCTATTAATCTGGAATCTTGAGATTGTTTTGAAGCGGCCATCATAGATTCTTTTATTGTTTTTGAAAAAAAAAATTGTGTTTGAACGGGTAGGTGACTGAAAAAATATATAGAGGGGTTGAGCGGTTATAGGAGTGATCCCACGATCTTGGAAGATTTCGTACAAACTTTTCAAATACCACTGAGTGTTTTGTGTAACCGACACATGTACTATTTGGCATTATTGGGGTACATATGCAACAAATCTCTGACATAAACGGCGGTAATTAAATGTGATGTAACCACTGTAGGTTTTATCCTTTTAACCTTTGAAATTATTTGACCATATAAAATTGACTCTCAGTGGTCAGATCCTTGT
The DNA here is from genome assembly GCA_036785695.1 of Gentiana straminea. Lineage (NCBI taxonomy): Eukaryota > Viridiplantae > Streptophyta > Magnoliopsida > Gentianales > Gentianaceae > Gentiana > Gentiana straminea. The sequence goes on from JAVUPR010000530.1 coordinate 2,563,147, forward strand.
AAAGGTCAGTACCGCCTTTATTCAGTTTCTTAGTCAGTTTGAGATTGTTGATGTCAATGACTGGTCTGTCAAGCGAGCTCACCCATCATGACAAAAATCAATCCCCTAGATGAATCTCTGAGGCTTAACTGACTTAACTGAGTTTGATAATTCCTAGTTCAATTCTCAGTTTTGAAAACCTTTCCTTATCTAGAGGTTTTGTGAAAATGTCAGCCAACTGGTCCTCTGTTGGGACATAGAGAACTGAAACATTCTTCATCTCTACATGATCCCTTATAAAGTGATGTCTCATGTCAATGTGCTTTGTTCTTGAGTGCAAACTGGGTTATCTTTTATTGCTATTGCACTTGTATTATCACACAGGATTGGAATCAAACCTTCTTCAATGCCATAATCTCTCAGTTGTTGTCTGATCCATAAAACTTGAGCACAACAACTTCCAACTGCGATGTCATCAGCTTCAAGCTGTAGAGGATGAAATTGAATTATGCTTTTTACTGAACCATGACACAAGTCTATTTCCAAGGTATTTTTGAATACCATAACCCCACTCCTATTGTGTCTTTTAAATACTTAAAGGTTTTTTTGACAACTGTTAAGTGACTTTATTTGGGTCTTGTCCGAAATCTTGGACAAACACCTACTGCAAAGGATATATCTGGTCTACTTGCTGTGAGATAAAGTAGACTTCCAATCATTCTTCAGTAGAGACTTTGATCTACATCCTTTCCATTTTTATCTTCGTCCAATCTGACATTGGTTCCAATAGTGTTGCAATCTCTGCATTGTTCTCCATTCCAACCTTTTTGATAAGTTCTCTGTTGTATTTTGTTTGATGAATGAAGATTCCATTGTCCATTTGCCTGACTTGCAACCCAAGAAAGTAATTCAATTCTCCCATCATTCTCATTTGAAATTTGCTCTTCATTAAACTTGCAAATTTCTCAAATAGCTGTTCATTTTCTGAGTCAAATATGATATCCTCAACATATATTTGAACTAGGAGATAACTTTCATCAATCTTCGGTAAAATCATTGTCCACCAAAAACTTTAATAAGGTTTCATACCAGGCTCTAGGTGCCTGTTTCAGTCCATAGAGTGCATTATTCAGTTTGAAAACTTTATCAGCTTGATCTTTAACCTCAAATCTAGGTGGTTGTTGAATATACTTCTTCTTCAAGTACTCCGTTCAAAAATGCTCTTTTGACATCCATTCGGTAAACTTGAACTTCTTGTGTGCTGCAAAGGCAAGAAATAATCTGATTGCTTGCAACCTTGCTACTGGAGCATAAGTTTCATCACAGTCTATTTCTTCTGCTTGTGAGTATCCTTTGGCTAAGAGTCTAGCCTTATTTCTAACAATATTTCCATCTTCATCAAGTTTATTTCTGAATACCCACTTGGCCAATAACATTTGCATGATCTTGTCGTTCCACCAACTTCTTCTATCTCTTTTTGTTCAGATTGAGATAAAAAGCATGCTATCATAGCATCAAACTGATTTCTTGTGCGAACTCCTTGTTGAAAATCAACAATCACCTGTTCTTCAAGATGATCTCTCATCCATTGATGCACTGGGGTTGCATTATAGGATCTTTTTTTTGCTGAACTGGTTCTTCATGAAATTCATCTTCTGGAATCTGATCTGCTTGAGCTTGATTTTTTTGAGATGGATCAGTTTCATGTTGTTCAACTGTAGCTTCTCCTGTTGGAAACTGAGACTGATCTTGATTTGAAGATTCTGATAATCTTAACCTTCCCATATCAACAAAAACTGATTCTGGAGATTTATGTGACTTAGACAGAGAAATTGGTTCTTATTTGTCCTCAATTGTATCTCCGGTGAAGTTTGGATCATCAAAAACAACATGTATTGATTCTTCATGTTCTTTTGTTTAACACTCTGAATTCTTAAGGCTGAAAAGTCTTCAGCTGATCCTTTCCATTATTGTGGATATAGCATTTTCTCCGAAACGCATGCAAATATGAGACATTTGGTTTCCTACCATTCCATATCTTATAGGGTGTTTTCTCAAACCTTTTGTTCATAAGGGATCTGTTTTGAGTGTATCAAGCTGTATTCACTGCTTCTGCCCAATATCTTTCAGGTAGCTTTGATTCACCGATCATTGTTCTTCTTGCTTCCTTGAGGGTTCTATTTCTTCTTTCTACTACTACATTCTGATGAGGTGATGATGTAGCTGCAAGTTGATGTAATACTCCAGTTTCTTCACAGTGCTCAATGATCACATTGTTAAGAAATTCAGTTCCTTTGTCAGATCATATCTTGACAATTGTGACACTTTTCTGATTTTGAATTTTCTTCAGCAGTTCTGTGAGTTTTTGTTTGGTCTCACTCTTCTTTGTCATGGAATTTCCCATGTGTATCTTGAGTAATCATCAACTTGTGATACGATCTTGTTCTTCTGAGTGTATATGAGTTGCACAATGAGCTCTAAGTTTCTTCTAGTGTGGATCTTGATGCCATTCTTGAAAGCTTAAGAACACTTTGAAGATTTCTTGATCCGGATCTTGCAATATAGCAAATAGAAGGAGTTATTTTAATTTATTTGCTCTTTCTTTGAATGTTTCCTTAGTGATCTTTATTTTAGAACTCCACACTTCTTCTTGAAGAAAAAGTGAATTATTTATAAGGGTTTTTCCAACGTTTGAATTTGAATTCTTGTAGCCGTTGGTGGTCCTGCTAGTGTTTATTGAATGACAGTGTCCTTTCGACATTTCTTCAACCAATCGAATTGCTTGTTTCTAACGTTCTGATTCTCTTTCTGTTCGATTGAATTTGGCTAGAAACTGACCTTTTGGGGTTTGTCAGTTTCCAACTGATGTAACTGAGTCTTTCAATTTTTAGAGCATAAATGAGTTTTTACTCTTCCTTAAAACTTAGTACTCTGTATTCATCTGATCTTTATTAGCTTGATCAGAGTACACCATACAAACTTATATCATCCAAGATATCATGACCTGATGTATCTTAGGTCTTCATGCAAGATCTATAAAGTCAATTCAGACCATCACAGACTTACCTGAATTCTAACTTTACAGTCTTGGCTTTTAATCTTCATAAACTAAATTTGAACACTCAGTTCTTCTTCTTTTCAATAATTGTGTCCGTGCCCCTCAGCCTTCATAAACTTAGTTTGTCCTCTCAGCCTTCATCTTCTAGATAATCCAACTGAGTCTGTGTCCCTCAGTAAACTTACCTTCTTCGGTTTTTTATGTGAACTCAGTTCCTTCTTTAGGATCAGTTTCTTCTCCTGAATACTATTCATTTGTAAACTCAGTAGGTTTCCTATAGTCGGTTTCTTCTTTTGAATACTCAGTTTCTCAGTTTTAAACCTTTCCTATTACAGTGCTTCTCTGATTTACCTATACGAATATCAGACTCTATTAAATCCTATACATTTAATTCTAGACATCTTTTTGCCTTGCACTATAATAGATAGTTATGACACTTCATCAATGGGGCTTAAAAGAATAATTAAAGAAGTGATGAATCATCGTCCAAACATAAATTTTATGTCCAACATAAACCGTAACCGAACCAAAATATTCGGTTTCTCAATATTATTAACCGAAAATTAACCGAACACGAAAATTAACCGAACCAAACCTAACCAAGTGACCTCGGATCGGTTCGGTTTTTGGATAAACCTTATCCATGAACACCTATTGTTGGTTGAGCTCACATAGCATATCAGTCCTTGGTATTAAACTTTATCTTCTATTATCAGTTGGACAATCTAATCTATGTTAGTTGTTTGATGTTTTTGAAGAATAAGCTGAAAATTATGTATCAACATAGTGTGACCCTGATGATAACAATCAGCATACTTGTGCCCTAATTCACTCTGCTGGAGAAGTCAAAATTTAATGAAAGTCAATAAATGAAGTTAAAAGGTTTTACCTTATCTTTATTATAGTTGTTACAAGGACATAACCATTTCTTACATTAGTGGGGTTGTAAAGTGGGACACAAGGAAAATCTTCATTGGATGGTACATTTTCGTGCATTGGGATCATGTAAATGCAACAGTACATGCCTGCAGGTGGTGTACCTAGCTTTACCTATATATCAAAGTTTTGTAGAGAATATCCTTACCGTCTCCTGTTTATACTCAAGAGTTTTATTTCACTCTTTGGAAATTTCATCTCTTTTCTCTACAAAATCAAAAAATCAAATTGTCCGCTGATAATGTGCGTGTGTGTGTGATATATACACATGTGTGTATATATATATATATATATATATATATATATATATATATATATATATATATGATAATTTAACAAAGATATATTCAATATTAGATATTGACAATATATATATGTTTGTCCCGTGAAAAGGCTGACACAAGTTTAAAGGGGGTGAATAGTCTTGTCACCAAAAACTGGATCTTAAAACAAATCAGGTTCATTTTTAAATTTGTGTGGAGTTGAGGTGACTAAGCTGAGTATAAGTCATCCTGACTTATGCTGAAACTGAGTCAACCAAGTTTTAGTCTTTAACTAATCTTGTTGTATCTATGAAAAAGCTAATTAAGCAAAACTGAAATCTGGTGAATGTCATATTGTGAACTGTGTGTGAATATAACAATCGGTTCTGTATGCTTGAACAAACTGTATAAAAACAATAACAAATACTGAAAACTAAATAACAATAAGTAAATGCAAAAAGTAAAGTGAGCAAGAATTATAGAGGTTCCAGGTGGTGTAATCCTGTCAGTCCTCTCTTCCCTATGATGCGGAGGAAAATTCCACTAGAACTCTTTGAGGTGTCCAGCTACAAAAAGTCCTAAACTGATAGTCTTTGACTAATCCTAGCTTCACTATCTAAACAATCAAAGAACAGGTCAGATTGCTGCTCTCCAACTGCTTGCACACTGGTCCTTAGAGGGTTGTAGTGCCTCTTCTCTAGATACCAACACAAACACAGTCTACCCTGACTGCAAATACAACTGTTCTTGGCAAATCCTTGACCTTGCTTGACGGTCTAAACCTTTGATAAAAATAAAAGTTGTCCATAGAATAAAAAATTTCATTATTGCTTGTGGTTCTTCAAAGTGTTGAATTCTTGATGTAATCCTTGAAGCTTGAACACTTGGAAGAAATCTACATCGTTCTTGGTGAGCACAAAGTTGATAGCAATTCATATGAACAAAGCTTGGTCTTAAAACACTTGCAAACTTGTATTCGATTCGGTTCTTCTATGTTGTGTTTGATCCTTGATGTCAAGCCCACTATTTAAATTGTGAGGTCAAACGTTCATCTTGTTTCAAATTTGAATCCATTTGGCTATCAACGGGTGTATGTCAGATGTCAGTGACCGTTCTGACATGACAGTCCTTCATCCAATGAGAATGCTTGATTTGTAATGTTCTGATTCTCATTCAGCTTTCTTTACTTTAATTTTGCTTGAAACTGAGTTAACTGGGATTTGTCCATTTCCAGCTGAGTGTTTTAGTTTCAGAGCATTAACTGAGTTATTACTCTTCTTCAAAACATAGTAATCTTACTCCCATCTGATTATAATTGACTAAATTAGAGTACACCATTTCTTATAAGTCATCGAATATATCATTGTCCTTATGTATCTTAGATTTTGATACAAGATCCATTAAGTCGGTTCAGGTCATCACAGTCTTGCCTGAATTCTAACTTTATAGTCTCGGCTTTAATCTTTATAAACTCAGTTTGAACCCTCAGTTCTTCATTCTTCATTAAAAGAGTCTGTGTCCCTCAGCCTTCATTTACTGAGTTTGTCCCCTCAGCCGTCAGCTTCTAGATAACCCAACCGAGTATGTGTCCCTCAACGAACTGACATTCTTCAGTTCTGAGTAAATCTCAGTTCTTGGCTCTGAGTAACTCTTTTAGTTTTGTACTCTCAGTTTGTGTGATATTCAGTTTTCATAATGATTTCATGTTCTCAGTTTTATGACTCTCTAACTATTACAGTGCTTGCCTGATTCAACCTATACAAAGTTCAGACTTTAAAAAATCTTATACATTCTTTTCAAGACATCTTTTAGCTCTTCAGTATAACAGCTAGCATCAACACTTCATCAATAAGGTGTAAACAAACAAATAAAGTTGAATCATCATCAAAACTCAACTTTTATTTCTAAAAATATCTTGAAAAATATTTAATACTCCCTCCGTCCCAATTTGTTTGGGACATTTTGGAACTCTAAAGATTTAAGGGGACATCATTTACCGGCTTGTCTAGTCATTAAAAACATGGTTACTTTACAATTATATCCTTCTTTTATTGTGCTTAATCTTCTTAATAAATGTACTTATATGGGCATTTTAGGAATTTAAGAAGAACTTTTTAGTTTAAATATTAGTTATGGGACTTGTTTTGGGACATCCATAAAAGGAATAAGTCCCAAACAAATTTGGGACGGAGGGAGTATAAGATATTAGATATTAATGGGATAAATCTGTTGGAAATAAAATTCATGTTTTGATGATGATTCATCGTAATTATTTAATTATTTGTTTACACCCCACTGATGAAGTGCTCAAACTAGCTGTTATAGTGGAAAGCTAAAAGATGTCTAGAACTGAATGTATAGTATTTATTAGAGTCTGATAATTGTATAGGCTATATCAGACAAGCACTGTAATAGTTAGAGTGTCGTAAAACTGAAAACTGGAATCATATAGAAAACTGGATATTGACTAAAACTGAAGAGTCACCAGAACTAAGAACTGAAGTTTACTCAGAAGTGAAGAAGGTAAGTTCACTGAGGGACACGGACTTGGTTGACCTATCTAGAAGATAGAAGAAGTGAGGGAACAAACTCAGTGGATGAAGAACTGAGGGACACAGACTCGGTTAGTGAAGATTGAAGAACTGAGGGTTCAAACTCAGTTTATGAAGATTAAAGCCGAGACTGTAAAGTTAGAATTCAGGTAAGTCTGTGATGGCCTGAACTAACTTTATGGATCTTGTAAGAAGACCTTAGAATCAAAAGGACAATGATATCTTAGATGATTTATTAAGGATATGGTGTACTCTATTTAAGTCATATAAAATCAGATGAATAGAGTACTATGTTTTGAAGAAGAGTAAAAACTCAGTTAATGCTCTAATTAGTTAACAAACCGATAACTGACATGCTCAGTATAAAACTGATCAGGATACTCAGTTTTATAGTCAGTCGTCCAAGAAACTGAACTAAGTATGAACGTTACAAAACAAGGGATATAATTAGATGAAGCACTGACTTGTCAGAATTGTCACTGACATCTGCCATCTGAAAATATAGACATTGATACAATTCAAATTCAAGCAAGATGAACGTTGGACCTCACACTATAAATAGAGGACTTGGCATCGAGGATCAAACACCGAACAACAACGCGAATACGAGTATTATTGTGCCCAAGTCTTGTTCATCTGAATTCTATCACTCTTTGTGCTCAACAAGATAACATCTAGAATTCTTCAAGTGTTCAAGCTACAAAGATCAAATCCAGATTTCGACAATTACAAGAACCACAAGCAAGAATCAATTTATTGATTCTCAGCCCAACATTGATTTTTATGAAAGCTTTAGCCTGTGAAGAAATCTGGTCAGGGATTTTATAAGGACAATTGTTGTTTAGCAGTCTGGTAGACTATGTTTGTGGTGGATCTGGAGAAAAGGCTGTACAACCCTCTAAGGACCAATGTTTCAAGAAGTTGCAGAGAGGCAATCCAAATTGTTCTACAGTTGTTTAGATAGTGAAGCTAGGGATTAGTCAAAGACTATCGTTTAGAACATTTTGTAACCGGCTACCTCAGAAAGTTCCAATGTAATTTTCCTCCTACATCATAGGGGAAGAGTGGACTGACAGGATTACACCACTTGAAAGCACTATACTCTTGCCTTACTTACTTTACACATTTACTCTTTGTTATTTAGTTAACTCATTAATTGTGATTGTTTTTCAAATAAGTTTTTCATAAGGCATAACTAAACAAAATGATTGTTTTGCATACTCAGCTCACCAGAATTAAGTTTTGAATACTCAGCTTAGCAGCATTTTCTTAGAAACAACAAGATCCGCATAAAGGCTAAAATATATCCACTGCCGGTTGACTCAGTTTTAGCATAAGTCAGTTTTGACTTAAACTCTGCTTTGTCAACTCAACTCCACACAAGTTTAAAATTCAACTAATATGTCTTAAAATCTAGTTTTTGGTGACAAGTTTGTTCACCCCCCTCTAAACTTGTGTCAACTTTTCCAAGGGACCAACAAGTGGTATTGGAGCAGTGTTCTTTAACAAGCTAATTTGTTCTGATTATACTCTCTAATTATTCTCCTAAAAAAGCTCAGTTTTCAATTTCCAGTTCATGCATAAACTCACTTACACGATGGATAACAATAAGTATGCCAGATAAATGCTTATGTGCAACATGGACCAATTTGATGAATATAGACGTCGTTTGCAGGCTTTTCTAGCTTCCACTCATGATGAGATGATACTTACTGATGGACCTATTCAAATCACCTACATGCAAACTATTAATGGTGATCAAGTTCGAGTCCCTAAGCACAAAAGTGAGTGGAACAATGATGATCGAAAAAAGAACAATCTGAACAACGTTGCCATGGATATCATCCTCAGAACTCTTGACAGCAACATGTATTTGAAAGTCAAGGATTACACTACTGCAAAAGAAATGTTAGAGAAACTTCAACTGGTTTGTGAAGGAACTGACTCCATCAAAGAAAACAAGATCTCAATTTCCAAACAGAAGTTTGAAAATTTCAAGATGAAGTCAGTTGAAAACATTGATCAGATGGAACAAGATTCTACGCTATCATGGACGAACTAGCTCTACTCAAGATTGAATATACCAAGAAAGAAATCAACACAAGATTCTTGAAAGCTTTACCTATGTGCTGGAAAATGAAGGTCGCAGCAATGGAAGAGTCAAGAAGACTTGATGTAGAAGACTCCTTTAAAATCTTCTCGGATCTGAAAGCTTATGAATTCAGTGAAGATTTCACGAGCACAGTGGCAATAATCAAAGCTCTGGAGGAACCTAAAACAACAGCTCTTGCAGCAGCATCTAATGACATTCAAAAAACTTCCTCTAGCAATCTCCAATAGTTAGATGAGATGGAAGAGCAGACGGCTCTAATGATGAACAGAATTCGAAGGATGAAAAGTGGACATCCAGTCACTCAGCAGTATATTAAAAAGACTCCTGAGAAAAGTAAAGACAATGAGTATCTTTGCTTTAATTGCAAAAAGCCTGGACATTACAAAGCTGGATGTCCAGAGCTGACTGGTAAGAAGACTCAGCAATGAAGAACTGGTAGAAGAGCTCTCTTAGCTAGAGTTGAGTCTGACTATAAAGCTGGCACTGAAATATTATCAGATGATACTACTCTAATGGCTCGCATGGAAGATCCAAATAAAGTATGTGAATCTAACTCTACATATAGCTCAGCACATATTTCCATGCAAAATGATTGTTCTTCAACTGCTGACTCCAATCCAAGAAATCCATAATTACAAGAAACTCTTGACGAATTGATGAATCAGCTAGTAACCATACAAGCTAGTTATGAATCAATTAAAGCTGAAAAAGAAGCTCTAATTCTAGAAGTCGAAAGATTCAAAGCTGATTTGAACACTTTGAAACTGACTCAAACTAACAAAGGGAAGAATCAGTTTCAGCCTACTACATAAGCAGCAACAACTGAATCTTTCGCTCAATCAAGCTCAGCTACTGGATTCAAATCCGGAAAGCCATATGGAGACAGAACTGGCCTAGAATTTGATACACCGCAAACTACGAAGGAAGAAACAAGCAAAGCTGCTGAACCTAATGTCAAAACTGGCGTTAAGTTCATAACCGAGCAAATTCCTCAAACTGAGAAGCATTCTGAACCAGCAAGACCAGTTCCACTTGAATCAACTCAGTCTCAGCATCAGTTTTCCTAGAGGCCAGCTGCGTTTAATAACAAAAGCAAGACTAAAGTAAGGTAAATCAGCTATACATCAAGGAAACATGAATAGTAGATGAACTACCAGATCTACAAAAGCTGATCATGTCAGGAATCGGAAAAACTTCAATCAGAGTAAATCTAAGAATGTTAATCATTCAAAGATTCACACAGTCAGGGGGAAAAGCATTTTATTTCCCACTGATGATGATTGGAATTTCTCTAAACCTATTATTAAAACTGATAGGAACAATTATTCTAGACAGAAAACTTATCACAAGTTTCATTCCGAGACTTAACAGAGGACTAATCCCAGTTCTCATCAGAAGCCTCAGTACCGAAGTCAGAACAGACCTTAGTACGACGGAATGATGGTTTTTATTCAGTCTTCAATAATAGAAAGCATCATGGAAACAAGTTTCAGTCAAAAGACTTGATAACTCATTTAAATGAGGCAAAATCTAGAAAAAGTTACTATAGGAGTATGGCTTATATTTATGAAAATAAGTGCAACAATTTCCAGAGAAGACATTATGGTAATATCCCCCGAGTTGTACGGGCAACTAACCCTTATGGACCTAAACTGAGTTGGGTAACTAAAATAATTTAATTTGTCTTCCAGGATATTTGGTATTTTGACAGTGGATTCTCAAGGCACATGACAAAGAGCAAGGACTGTCTAACTGATTTTGTAGCCAATGATGGACCTAAAGTCAATTTATGAAGTAAAGATAGACCAAGATTTACATATGGTTATGGATCCTTGATCAGAAATGGGCTTACAACCTAGAATGTTTCATAAGTGGAAGGACTGCATTACAATCTGCCCAGCACTAGTCAATTTTGTGACATGGGATACATAGTCACATTTGATAAGGAATTATGCATCGTTGTTAGTGAAACTGCATACCAAGTAGTTCTTGTTGGACGAAGAAAAGGGAATTTGTATGCTGTAGATTGGTCAAGAGCAGTTTCAGAGACTTGTTTGCTTGTGCATACCAAATCAGAAGTCAGCTGGTTAAGGCACAAGAAACCGAGTCACCTCAACTTTGATGACATCAACACACTGGTCAAGAAGTAGTTAGTAACTGGATTATCTGAGAATTCTTACAAGAATGATAGCTTATGTGATTTCCAGTTTCAAGACAAAATCTCAGCATTCAACCTCAAGAGTCCTAGAACTTTTACACATGGAATTATTTGGACCAGTCATACCAATTAGTGTTAGTGGAAAGAAGTACAGACTGGTGGTGGTGGATGATTACTCAAGATATACATGGGTAATTTTCCTGTCAAAGAAAAGTGAAACCAAGCAACAACTCACAAACTTCTCAAAAGACTCTAGAACCAGAAATGTGTAAAGTTGTGAAGATAAGATCAGATAAAAGGAACTGAATTTCTCAACAAAATAAGCATTGAATATTGTGGAGAAAATGGTGTGCTACATCAGCTTGCAGCCACTGCAACACCTCAGCAGAATGGAGTAGCTGAAAGATGGAACAAAACTCTCAAAGAAGCCGGGAGGACCATGATCTGTGAATCAAAATTACCATAAAGATATTGGGCCGAAGCAGTTAACACAGCGTGCTACACACAGAACAGAGCACTCATGAACAAAAGACATGAAAAGACACCATATGAAATTTAGAACGGGAGAAAGACAAATGTTTCATACTTTCATGCCTTTGGAAGCAAGTGTTTCATACACAATAATGGAAGGATCAACTTAAGATTTTTTAGCCCAAAGCTAACGAAGGAATATTTTTGGGATACTCAAGTGTCAACAAAGCATTCCGAGTACCGAACAAACGGACACTTAAGCATGAAGAATCTATTCACGTTGTTTTTATCAACCAAACTTTACTGGTGAAATAAATGAAGATAAACAAGAACCAGTTTCTCAATCTTAGTTACCAGTTTTACTAGAATCAGTTTTTGTCGCCCTTGAGATTAAGAATTTCAAAATCCTCAGATCAGGATCAGTCTCAGTTTACAACAACTGAAGAACGTATAGATGATCAAAATGAAACTGACCCAGTTCAAGAAAATCAAACTCAAGAAGAAGTTCATGAAGAACCAGTTCAACAGAATGGAGACCCTCTTATGCAACCTCCTATACACCAATGGATGAGAGATCACCCTAAAGATCAGGTGATTGGTGATTTTCAACAAGGATATCACACAAGACATCATCTAGATGCTATGATTGCATGCTTTTTATCTCAAACTGAACCCAAAGAGATAGAAGAAGCACTGAATGATCCAAATTGGATACTGGCCATGCAGGAAGAACTTAATGTGATTGAAAGAAATCAAGCTTGGGAATTGGTGGATAGACCAGATCATGTCAACATAATCGGCACCAAGTGGGTATTCAGAAACAAGCTTGATGAAGATGGAAATATTGTCAGAAACAAAGCAAGGCTTGTAGCTAAAGGTTACTGATGAGCTAAATTTACCCCTTCAAAAATACAATTTATAAAGGACTCGTAACCGTGGGTAAACCAACTCTCTAACCAGCAGAGTACCGGGTCGATTTTGTTATGATAGCTACAGGAGTACGAGGTCGATCCCAAGAGAAATGTGGTTGTGAGTACAATAGCAACGTAGAACTTAGTCTAGGCGATCAAAGTTTAGGTGGAGTGTTTATAACTAATGCAAAAAGTAAAGATTATTCTAATGAGATTAAAAAGCATAGCCGAGTTATGATCCAACAGGTTATCTCCCCACAGGAAAAACTTGATAAGGAGTGTGTTTTATCGAGTTCAGTTTATATGATATTCACGGGTGTGAACTCTCTATTCTTGCGTTAAGATACGAACGGCTCTCACTTAACCCCCATACTAGGTTTATTAACCCTCCCTTTAGAGAGCTAACTTGCCTAACGTGGTTGACCGGAATAAAAAAACCGGCGAAAAACCTCACAAAAACATAATTTTAATGTGTCACTTAGGTTGCCAATCTAACGATTAAGACTATGGTTTAGTGATTCTAAAACATGTTTCATTCATCTCGTAAAGATAAGAATCTCACATAGGCATAGTCCAGATCTGTCACTCAGGTTGTCAATCTGACAATCAAGACTATGATTAGTGATACTCAGATCCCACATCTCACCGCAAAATACATTTATAAGTTCAATATAACAATGAACAAGGTTGTCAATCTCGTTCAAGGTTATCAAAATGATCAAAACAAGTTTAAAACATGATTTTATCATAAAAACATTTAATTAAGCACAACACAACTCCCATCTCGTCTCCCGAGGGTTGATTTCACCCGTTTTCACATAATTCGGCTATGTATATATTTAGCTACACATATAGTTAATATATATATATAAATATATAAATATATATATAAATACATAAGTATATATATATATATATAGGTATATAGATCTATAAATATATATATAGATATATATGTGTAGATATATATATAAAAGAAACAAAAATGAAAGAAACAACAATGAAGAAAACGATAAAAAAAACAAGCTTACTATTATAACGGCGATATCAAAAGCTTGATATTACAACTATTTCAGCAACACCGAACTTCTGATAATTCCCCGAGCATTACAACGATACTAATATTACTAAATTTATTTCGGCATAAGGCCTTATTTACAACCTAAAAAGTAAAGAAAATAAGAAGGATAGATTATATATATATATATATATATATAAGATATATATATATATATATATATATATATATATATATATATACGCTATGTATATATATAATGGTGCACTTCGTTTGATCTCCGAATGCTCCCTTATATAGGCAAAATTCAAGGGGCCGGACCAGTCCTTGATGAGGCCGGACTGGTCCGGCATAATGATTGCATCTACCACCTTGATCACTCAGCATGTGCAGCGTAGATATAATTATAATTATAATTATATATAACTTATAAAATTCATATCTCGAGTTCTGGATCTCCAAAAATCTTGATTCAAGAGGCATCGGAAAGCTCTCCGGAAAATATACAACTTTCGTGAAGGACTCTTCTTCAGATAACGTCGTTTTGATGAGCCATTCGTTTGTCGAAGATATTTTTCGATTTCCACTAAATCGAATCGATTAGCCACTTGACCACTTGACTTAATGATACTTGAGTTGTAGAAGTCCGATTGACGTGATTCAAAATGCGTTGGAAAGCACTTTGAAAGATCTACAACTTTCATTAAGTACACTTCTTCAGAAAATGCCGTTTTAATGAGCCATTTGTTCGTCGAAGATATAATTCGTTAGTGGTACCACTAACCACTGAGCCACTTGACCACTTAAGTTAGTGACACACTCTTATATCCCTAAAAATATCTCTTTTAGGCCTCAAAACGTGTCATTACTCGGGATTTTGGTCAACCTATAATTCTGCAATAAACCACCAAAATACCAAACGTAAATCCGATACGACACTCCGGTTACTAAACCGGTACAAAAACTAATAAAAACACATAAAAACACTATATTTTATAAAATAGTCACGACTTATATATTTTTATGAAACTTAGGAATTAATGACTTTAATTGATATAAAAATGCTCGAAATGATATCAGAAATGGGGTCAAAAGTTATAAAAATAACAGTGAATTTTTTCCGTCATTACAACCCCCCCACTTAGCTTTTGGTCGTCCTCGAACAAAATAAGCGATAAAATAAAATGAATGAGGAAAAATTCATGAAGATAAGATATTAATGACAATCAGATGATGCAACCATTCGAATCATAACTACACGTTAACCTTAATATAAATGTATAACAGAGTGCGTGTGTGACAAGCCTTTTCAATTTCCACTATCCTTTCTTGAATAATTCAAGCAAACGCACAAATATCCATTCAGACAGTCCTAATGATTTTCCTAGGTATAGGCAGTAACAGTTCCACACAACGTCCTCCTGTCTTATTAGGATAATCCCTAAAGCATATCATTCAGTTTATATTGGGGATAGTCAGAAGATAACTAGGTTGTTTTTTTTTTTTTTTTCATTGGACACTAACATATCCGAACTCATTGCCAAAATCGACTATCTTTCAAGCGTCATGAGGTGAGATCGAATACATCAATACCTATCTAACTTTTCACTTAATTTCACATGTGTATGCCCTCATTCCCAGCAATAGGATGTTTCGTGATAACACCCTAGCCGGACTACTATCATCGGCAATCGGGAGCTTTTAAACCTCATAGTGATATAGGACGTTTCGTGATAACGCCCTACTACACTCAAATCATTGGTAGCTACATCCGGCATATAAATAGCTCACTTATTTTGACATTCTTTCTATCACATTCAAACCTTCAGATATTCACAGTACATGTTCGAAATTAGGTACTAAGCTACGCTATTTCTAGGATAAACCACTAGAACCGAATGGGTACGATTGAAAATTTTCGCTTCAATATCAAAGGCTTATGTGAAGGAATTCATGTTACACAAATAAATTTTGGCTAAAATGCACTTACGGTTCACATTGGTTATACATATCCAAATTGATCATTACATCTTTAAATCCATGAAATATATACCTTATACAGATTATTTTAATCAACTAAATAATGCTCGAAAAAGAATCAAAAACTAAGGGTTTAAACACTTACTGCCATTTCTATACCAACCATACTCTACCCCCCACTTACGATTTTGCATTATTCCCAGAGATAGAGAGAAAGACTTAACTTATAGACCTAGCAGAAAGGTGCTATCGAATCCCGTAACAGCCATGAGAAAGCACGATCCGAATCCCTATACCAAAACAAAAACAACCAACACAAAGCAAACACGGGACATGGTCCTCGTGCCAAAATATGCAATAGGGATATGGGAATAATAAGAAAATGGCCCTGTCACGTCAGAAAATTTGATAAGCAATATATAGCACATCACATAATAGCTTTAGATGGAAAAATCACCTTCACAGGTTAAGCACAGAACATCTAAGCAACGAGCATAAAACATCAATTCATAGTCAGCTATTCCTAGATTCCTTTTATTACACACAGGCGGAAATACTCACCACTATACTACAACGACCAGAAATTTGAAACAGGCTAGATCATAAAATGAAATGTATGAAAGAGTATTGAGTCTTTTATACCCAGATCCTCAAGGGTTCAATAACCTAAGTCCAAGAAATGATGCATTTGAATTTTATCTTTTTTCTCCATTGGGATTTTCGGATAACCACCTAATCGTTTCCTGTTAATGAAATTCAAACATTCATCCTGAGACTTGGTTGTGCTTTGTGTTCATCTTTCATACAGATTCTACATTTCATTAAGACTAGGCTTATCCAAATTATCATTATTATTATTATCGGGCTGCCTCCCGGTAGCGCTTTTGTTTAACGTCGTTTGCTCGACAGGGTGACTCTATACAGACTCAATCAACTAAAATCCGAACTTAAGAAGATCAACATCTTAAGAAAAGTGATCAAAGCGAGAACCATCGAAATTAAATTGTCTAGAAACGTACCTCTTTTAATTCTCGATGTCACCTCCACCCAGCCAAAGAATCTTCTGTTATCAGCCTGTCGAACCATCTTCTTTACTATTCCATAAAGTTCATCCATCGGGGAGTACACAAACTGGATCGCAGAAAATTCATCCTCACGGAGTGGAAGAATATAGTAATCCGGGACCGTCATATCAACTATTACCAACTCTCCCAGTGGCTTTACCGAAGATGGCCGATCAATCTCTTGCTCCTCTAACTCTGAAATCTTATTATAGCAAACTGAATCCTCAACCTTTTTCTCGACCTGAACTTCTTCAGTGATAACATCATCATCCTTAACCACCTCTATTTCACGTTTTTCCTGCTCAAACCCCATTATTTCAATCAATTGCACCACCCTCTCTTGAAGATTTCTTATGGCGGAGTCAGTACTTATCTTGAACTCTTGCATGTCTAGCAGTCGCTCTTGCAAGATCTGGTCCAATCGCTCTAGTTGTTCCATTTGTTGTCGGTAAAACTTTCTTGTGGCGCGGGAACAAGCGATCATACCGACTTTGATTCATCGGAGATGGGTAGCAGGTTTCTTGCCATTCCAGACACTGATCAGGTGGCTGAATATGGGTGAAGCTATCAACATGCTGAGTATGATCACCGTAATCCTGATAAGCACTAGGGTTCGGGGAACCCTCAAAATGTTGTGGCTCATAACTCGAATAACCATAATTCTGGTCCTGGTTACTCTGCTGTTGATATTGAGGCTGAGGCACATACTGTTGTTGATAACATTGTGCAGATGCCTGAGGTAGGTAGGAGTATTGTTGTTCAGGTGAGTAGTATTGATTGAAAAATCCATCCATTTAAGCTCAAACTGCAAGATCTCAGAAAACAACAAGAAAACAATAAAATTTTTCTTTTTTTTTTCGTTTTTTTATATGGTAGCCGAAGGCCCTAAGCCTAGTTCTAGCTGGATTTACAAGATATCAACCTAATATAACAACCCCGTAAAGAGAAAGGGTTGAGTACCAAATTCGTATTCAAACCGAGTTCAGGACAATATCACTTCATCAACCCAAGACTCTTATCGAAATAAAATAAAGATAATAAAAACCTAGGCCCAAGCCTTCGGTTCACTTACAAGATATCACAACAATATCACACATTTCCCCGGAAATGGCGCCAATTTTTATAAAGGACTCGTAACCGTGGGTAAACCAACTCTCTAACCAGCAGAGTACCGGGCCGATTGTTAGGATAGCTACAGGAGTACGAGGTCGATCCCAAGAGAAATGTGGTTGTGAGTACCAAAGCGAACGTAGAACTTAGTCTAGGCGATCAAAGTTTAGGTGGAGTGTTTATAACTAATGCAAAAAGTAAAGATTATTCTAATGAGATTAAAAAGCATAGCCGAGTTATGATCCAACAGGTTATCTCCCCACAGGAAAAACTTGATAAGGAGTGTGTTTTATCGAGTTCAGTTTATATGATATTCACGGGTGTTAACTATCTATTCTTACGTTAAGATCTGAACAGCTCTCACTTAACCCCCATACTAGGTTCCCTTTAGAGAGCTAACTTGCCTAACGTGGTTGACAGGAAAAAAAAAACCGCTGAAAAACCTCACAAAAACATAATTTTAATGTGTCACTTAGGTTGCCAATCTAACGATTAAGACTATGGTTTAGTGATTCTAAAACATGTTTCATTCATCTCGTAAAGATAAGAATCTCACATAGGCATAGTCCAGATCTGTCACTCAGGTTGTCAATCTGACAATCAAGACTATTATTAGTGATACTCAGATCCCACATCTCACCGCAAAATACATTTATAAGTTCGATATAACAATGAACAAGGTTGTCAATCTCGTTCAAGGTTATCAAAATGATCAAAACAAGTTTAAAACATGAGTTTATCATAAAAACGTTTAATTAAGCACAACACAACTCCCATCTCGTCTCCCGAGGGTTGATTTCACCCGTTTTCACATAATTCGGCTATGTATATATTTAGCTACACATATAGTTAATATATATATAAATATATAAATATATATAAATACATAAGTATATATATATAGATATAGGTATATAGATCTAAAATATATATATAGATATATATGTGTAGATAGATATATAAAAGAAACAAAAATGAAAGAAACAACAATGAAGAAAACGATAAAAAAAAAACAAGCTTACTATTATAACGGCGATATCGAAAGCTTGATATTACAACTATTTCAGCAACACCGAACTTCTGATAATTCCCCGAGCATTACAACGATACTAATATTACTAAATTTATTTCGGCATAAGGCCTTATTTACAACCTAAAAACTAAAGAAAATAAGAAGGATAGATATATATATATATATATATATACGCTATGTATATATATAATGGTGCACTTCTGTTTGATCTCCGAATGCTCCCTTATATAGGCAAAATTCAAGGGGCCGGACCAGTCCTTGATGAGGCCGGACTGGTCCGGCATAATGATTGCATCCACCACCTTGATCACTCAGCATGTGCAGCGTAGATATAATTATAATTATAATTATATATAACTTATAAAATTCATATCTCGAGTTCTGGATCTCCAAAAATCATGATTCAAGAGGCATCGGAAAGTTCTCCGGAAAATCTACAACTTTTGTGAAGGACTCTTCTTCGGATAACGTCGTTTTGATGAGCCATTCGTTTGTCGAAGATATTTTTCGATTTCCACTAAATCGAATCGATTAGCCACTTGACCACTTGACTTAATGATACTTGAGTTGTAGAAGTCCGATTGACGTGATTCAAAATGCGTTGGAAAGCTCTTTCAAAGATCTACAACTTTCATTAAGGACACTTCTTCAGAAAATGCCGTTTTAATGAGCCATTTGTTCGTCGAAGATATAATTCGTTAGTGGTACCACTAACCACTGAGCCACTTGACCACTTAAGTTAGTGGCACACTCTTATATCCCTAAAAATATCTCTTTTAGGCCTCAAAACGTGTCATTACTCGGGATTTTGGTCAACCTATAATTCTGCAATAAACCACCAAAATACCAAACGTAAATCCGACACGACACTCCGGTTACTAAACCGGTACAAAAACTAATAAAAACACATAAAAACACTATATTTTATAAAATAGTCACGACTTATATATTTTTATGAAACTTAGGAATTAATGACTTTAATTGATATAAAAATGCTCGAAATGATATCAGAAATGGGGTCAAAAGTTATAAAAATAACAGTGAATTTTTTCCGTCATCAGTTACTCACAAGAAGAAGGGATAGACTTCGATGAAATTTATGCTCCAGTTGCAAGTTTGGAGGCAATCAGACTATTTCCTACCTTTGCAGCTCATAAGAAATTCAAAGTGTATCAAATGGACGTGAAAAGTGCATTTTGGAATGGGATACTTGAAGAATAAGTCTATGTACATCAACCCTAGGATTTGAAATTAAAGATCAAGCTGATAAAGTCTTTAAACAAAGAAAAGCTCTTTATGGACTGAAGAAGGCTCCAAGAGCTTGGTATGAAACTCTATCTCAGTTTCTGGTGGAAAATGGGTTTATCAAAGGAACCATTCACAAGACTTTATTCAGAATGAAAGTTGAAGAAAGTACTCTCATAGTTCAAATCTATGTTGATGATATTATTTTTAGAACAAAAAATGAACAACTCTGTGAAATATTTGCAAGTTGATGAAGAGCAAATTTCAGATGAGTATGATAGGAGAAATGAATTACTTTCTTGGTTTACAAGTAAAACAGATGAATGAAGGAATATTCATTCATCAAACAAAGTATACAAGAGAATTGATCAAGAAGTTTGGAATGGCGAAATCAACTGGCATTGCAACACCAATTGGAACCAACATCGGATTAGATGAAGACAAAGATGGCAAGATGTGGATCAGACCCTCTACATAAGAATGATTGGAAGTCTACTCTACCCCACAGCAAGTAGACCAGACATATCCTTTGCAGTTGGTGTTTGTGCCAGATTTCAAACCAGACCTAAAGAAAGTCATCTCGCAGTTGTCAAAATAACCTTGAAGTATTTGAAAGACACAGAATGAGTAGAGATATGGTATTTAAGAGAAGGAGAATTCAAGCTGATATCCTACTCAGACTCAGAGTGTGCTGGATGCAAGGTGGATAGAAAAAGTACTTTAGGAACATGTCAGTTACTGGGAAATAGACTTGTGTCATGCTTTAGCAAGAAACAAAACTCAATCTCGATATCAATAGCTGAAGCTGAGTATATAGCAGCTGGAAGCTGTTGTGCTCAAGTTTTTAAGACAGCATTTAAGAGATTATGGGATAGAAGAAGGACTGATTCCTATAATGTGTGATAATACAAGTGCAATTTCCATAACTTACAATCTAGTTTTGCACTAAAGGACAAAACATATTGATGTCAGACATCATTTTATAAGGGATCATTTAGAGAAAAAGGACGTTACAGTCTCTATGTCCCAACTGAAGATCAGTTGGCTGACATTATTACCAAACCATTGGAAAAAGAAAGGTTTGCCAAACTGAGAACTGAATTGGGAATTATCAAAGTCAGTTAAGTGAGTTTAAGCTCTGAGATTCGTCAAGGGGATTGATCTTTGTCATGCTGGGTGCGCTCATTTGATAGATCAGTCATTGACATCAAAAATCTCAAACTGACAACTGAAACTAAAGAAAGATGGAACTGAACTCAACAAGAAACTGATCTCAGCCTCAGATTTTATCCAGTCAAACAAAGTCAAAAGTCGAAAGGATAAAACCTATAGAACTTACATCGCAATTAATTACCGCCGTTTCTGTCAGAATTCGTAGCGTGTACACCCCCACTATTGTCAAATTGTACATGCATCGGTTATACAAATACTCATGGAATATGAAAAGTTGTACCAAATCCTCTGAAGATCATGGTTTCAAATCAGAACCGTCGGCCTTCTCTTTACTCCCTCTATATATTTTCACATTATCATATCTCCTCATTTACACAAATATTCAAATTTCACTCTGTCTCTCTCAAGAGCCCAAAAAATTTTCTTATCTTTCTTACAATGGCAGCCTCTAAAGAAACTCAAGAAGCCAGATTAATCGCCGTTGTAGAACCTCTTTCTTTTGAAGATTATGAAAAATGGTGCAACAATACTCTTCTTTCTAGTTATATACATGTGAAGATCTTAAAGACACAAGGTCTGAAAAATCTATTGGAGATAAAATTGCAAAAAGATCATGACTTGGAAGGGATTTTGCAAATTTGGGAAAATATGAAGATAGTGATGAAATCACTAGTCACAAGAGTTCGTGGAGAAAAGGTATTTATCAATGAAGAGATACTCAGACAGTTATTCGATTTCAAGAAACAACTTGTGGAATCAATAGACCTTGCATTTTTCACTACAAAAAACTGGGCTTTTTGCGATGGAAGGTTATCGTCGCAAACTAGGCTTTTTCCGTCGCAAATCCTAATTTGCGACGGTTTTTATTAGTCGCAATTTTTAGTCGCAAAACCGAGTTATTGCGACGGTTTATCCGTCGCAAATTATTTTGCGACGAATGTTGCGACGGATAATAACGTATTTAATTTTTTTAAAAAAATATAGTTTCCGTCGCAAAACAATGTAAACTCCGTCGCAAACAATTGTATAATCCGTCGCAAAAATATATAATCCGTCGCAAAAAATTTATAATCCGTCGCAAATATTTTATAAACCGTCGCAAAAATTGTATAATCCGTCGCAAAAATTGTATAATCCGTCGCAAATATTTTTTATTAAATATTTTTTTTATTTTTAGATCCTTACATATCCGTCGCAAATACATTTTTCCGTCGCAAATGCAACTTTGCGACGGAATATTTCCGTCGCAAAAGTTAAAATTAATCAGAAAATTATGGCTGTTTTGCAGCAGCCGGCCAAACCACCGCCGCAAAACAGCCATAATTTTCCCCGGTAGCATTACAATTGCTACCGGCTATCAACGACAACAATATAAAAGGGGATACGATACCAAAATAAATAAAACGATATGTCAATGGGGATATGTCAAAGGGGATATGTCAAAGGGGATAAAACGATATGTCAAAGGGGATAAAACGATATGTCAAAGGGGATACGATAAGCCAAAATAAATAAAAATGTATAAAGCAATATGTCACCCAGTCAGACCCGGTGTACTACCTAAACCCATGTCACTTCCTCCAGGTCCGTGATCGGATCGGTCATCTCTCGTCTTCGCCTCGTACCCGGGTTGCATCCCTCCGGAGGGATCGCCTAACCGCTGTTGGGTAATCCACTCCTCCATCTGCGCGCTAGTCCGTCTTCCCGACGCTTTCGTCTCTCTCTACAGCTCCTCCAACCTACTTTGTGTTTCGCACGTAATCTGTCTTTCTCGCGCCATCTCCTGGGTGAGACGGGTGAGTATGCCCGGAGAGTATGTCTCGGCGGATGAGTGTCGAGCGATGCAGCGGGCTGTCGTAGTACATGGAGGCGGTGACCCCATGCCAAAAACTCTCCCCTTCTTGTCGTAACCACCGGCGGCTTCGTAATAAAGACGCGACTCGTCGACAGGGGTGTCAGGCTGCGTCTCCCGGGCTTTCGCCTTCTTCGAGGTGAAGACGTCCTGTAAAGTATGATATAAATTTGTTAGTAACAATAATTACATGATATATATATAATGTATATATAATATTTAGAATACATAACGTACCAAGATTTTCTCAAACTTCCTCGAGACGAAGTTGCCCGACTTCTTCTTCTTCGAACTAGTCACCGGATCTCCGGACCGATAGGGGCACTTCTCTATTGTCCTCCATGGCCCGAGCGAAATCGATAACGCCGCGTACGCCCATAGCATGTGTCCCGGGGATCTTCCATTCCTCACCGGATCCGAAGCTCGGTTTATCTTCTTTTTCGCGAGATGTTTCCTTGAATGCCTATTCCGACATAAGATAAACAAGTTAGTACATACATATATATATAAAACACAAGTATTATTAATTAAATATTGAATAATTGCTTACGGGACTCCCAATCCACTCCTCGGCGACGGAGAATATCCGGGGTCATCCAAAGCCGAGCATGGGGGTTTGTTTGAGCCCGATACATATAATCACGGACCACGTTGATAGCATACCGCTCAAAAGCTTCCCCAACCGGGCGCTCGTGGCGTAACTCGAAAGCCGAAATGAGCACCGCAACATAGTTATATATATGTTATATGTATACCTATAATTATAGTTATATTTATATATAGTTATATTTATATGAACGACGTACCCTAAATGCGTGCCACCACCTTTCCTGCTTTGCTCTGGCGGCATTATGCCACGTGGTGGCAAAAGTGTTGAAGCCGGCGATTATGGCGGTCTTGGCCATTTTCTTGACATAGTTGTCGGTAAACCTGTCATATTGAAAACAATAAGTTGTTAATATATTTGGTTAATCAAAATATAAATAAAAATACAAACAATTTAAAGCAAGATATGTATTAACTTACCATCTCCCCTCGGGATCCAAAAACGGCAATCCAAGGTCACCATTGACAATGACACCCAAATCCTCCTCGGTCATCGGTGTATCTCATCATCCAAACCGTGAGTACGTGTGGAGGAAGACGCTCCGGGGGAGGGGGAACTACCCCTACCGCGTCTACCTCTACCTCTACCTCTACGACATCTATTTGACACGAGAAAATGACGTTTATACTAATCTAAATGCAATTATACTAATTAATAATAAATTACAATGTTTAATACATTATTATTCAAAGCAATGATGACAAAATAAAATATTTAATACATTATTATTCACTATCACTACTAGAATGGAAGAGTTCTTCCTCCTCTTCATCGATATCTAGATCATCAACCGATTCTTCTTCCTCTCCATCTTCTTGTTGAATGAAATCCGCCATCTCATCATCATCCAAGTCATTATCCCCAACATCGGAGTCAACATCGACATCAAGATCTTGGTGGACAATGTTAAGAGGATCAGATAATTGGGAAACATCATTGATCACTTGTTCTTGGAAAACGGTTTCCTCGACGGGAGCATCGATAGTCGATCTTGCCTTTGTTTTGAAAACAACCGACCATTGATCTTTGTCTTTTTTCAAACATAGATATGGAGCATAGTAGACTTGCTCGACTTGATAAGCCAGAACAAATGGATCATAAGCGCCATATTTCCTACCACGATGAACTTCAACTATCTTATAATCTTTATGCACATTCATGCCCCGTTCAGAATTATCAAACCAATCACATTTGAACAATACGGCTTTGTAGACCAGTCGAAGCTCCATAATACACCAACTCAATGATTTCATTTAAAGTGCCATAATAGTCGGCACCTTCCGTGGAACTGACACAAACTCCGTTGTTGACTGAAGATTTACCAATATCAGTTGCCCGGTTGAATGTCCGAAAGTTGTAGCCGTTAATCGAATAACGTTTCCAAGTTTTGACTTGACGAGAAGGACCACTTGCCAAAGCTTTTAGCAAATCATCATTCAACAATGATGCTTGTTGTGCAAACCATTTGGTAAATTCATTTTCATGTTTATTCCAAATATCGTCGAGGTCAATTGGTTTTGTTGAACACGAATAAATTGCTCGAACAATCTAAGAATGAATCATTTTGTCGGTTAATGTATATTTGTTCGAAAAAGCTGTTAAGCATTGTATATATGTAGTAATGAGGTACTTACGAGTTCATACGGTTTCATGATTTCGCAGTTAGACAATACGTACTTGTGCACAAAGTCATATTCTTTATTATCCAAGAACCTCGTCTTGCACTTCCCGAGTTGTTGTACCATTATGATCACGGAATAACTCGGGTAAATCGAAACGATTGCGATGCCGAAGTCTCACCAATGACAAGATTCTTTGCTTTTGTTTCAATATGATCATCGTAATACATAGAACGAAGTTTGAAATCTCTTCCAACAAATACGCATTGCATATTGATCCCTCTACGAAAGCTTTGTTACCAATCTTTTGTTTTAAGTGATTCAAAAACCTTTCGAATGGATACATCCATCGATATTGCACGGGACCACCAACTCGACCTCGTACGGCAAGTGTACCGGTAAATGCTCCATCGAGTTAAAAAACGCGGAGGCAAAATCTTCTCTAACTTGCAAATAATCTCGGCAATGTTATTCTCTCAACGAATCACGTCTTCTATTTTTAGGGTAGCAGCACACAAGTCTCGAAAGAATTGACTTATCTCAGTCAATGCATTCCACTCATTTTTCGGAATCAATTCTCGAAGGGCAATGGCAACAAACGTTCCATAAAAACGTGACAATCATGGCTTTTCAAACCACGTAGAATGTATTGATCATGATCTACGCACCTACTCGGGTACGAAGCATAACCGTCGGGGAATTTCAACTTGGTGACCCATTCACACAACACTTTTCTTTTACGCTTGTCAAGAACAAGTGTACAATCGGGCGCTTTACGCAAAGCTCTATCAAATCTTTAGCGAGATTTTGGACCACAAGCGAGTTTTGCCTTTAACGTCCATAACCGTTTCAATCAGTTTTTCAAAGAAGTTTTTCTCAATATGCATCACATCCAGGCAATGTCGAAGCGACAATGTTTTCCAATACGGAAGATCCCAAAAAATGCTTCTTTTCCACCAACCATTCTTGAAGTTTTTAAGCCGTTTCAAGTCGAATCGAGCCATCAATGATGCTTGGTAGGTGTTGTACAAATTCCCATACCTCCTCACCACTCAATCTACGGGGTGGAGTCGCGTGTTCATCTTGTTTGGACTACAAAAAACCTTTATCGGTGCGAAAAATATGGTCTTCGGGGAGAAAGCGCCGATGACAATCAAACCAAGTGCATTTACCACTATGTTTGAGCCGAATGACTTGTTTCCATCACCACAATAGGGACAAGCTTTCACACCGGCCGTAGTCCACCCGGATAACATGCCATACGCGGGAAAATCATTGATAGTCCACATTAGTGCAAGCCCTCATATGAAAATTCGTTTTGTGGATACATCGTAAGTAAACAACCCTGTTTCCCACAATTTGCTTCAACTCCTTAATCAATGGTTGCAAATAAACATCGAGGTTTCCTTTCGGATTTTTCGGCCCCGGTACAAGCAACGATAAGAATATAAAGCTGTCTTTTCATGCACAACCGGGGCGGAAGATTGTATGGTGTAACCATGGTAGCCGACAAGAGTAGTTCTTCCCAAAATTACCAAAAGGTGCAAAACCGTACGTGCAAAGTCCTAACCGCACATTTCTAGGCTCCTTAGCAAACTCCGGGTGCATTTGGTCAAAATGCTTCCAAGCTTCGGCGTCACTTGGGTGGGCCATTATACCTCTTGTCCTGGGGTTTTCCGCGTGCCACCTCGTTTCCTTGCCTATATGTTTCGTGGCGTACAACCTTTGGAGTCTAGGTCCAATCGGGAAATAAGTCATCACTTTGTTAGGCACACGTTGACCTCTTGCGTTCGTTTTCGGTTTATATCGATCATGGTCACACTTCCGACACTTGTCCGGATTCGCGTCCTCCTCCCAAAATAACATACACCCCGCGGGACACACGTGTATTTTCTCATGGGGTAGCTCTAATGCCTTTAACAACTTTTTGGTTTGATAGAAGTTCGAGGTCATTAAGTTATTCTTCGGAAGAATATCTCTATCAAATCGGTAACCCCGTCAACGCATTTGTGAGAGAGGTTGTGATCACATTTCAAAGTGAGCAACCTAGAAGCCGCTTGCGTACGGAGACACTACTTCCATCACATACGGGTTCTCTGCGTTTTTCGGCATTTCAAAAAACGATGCAACTTCGGGGTTTGGTGTCTCATTGTTCTCCTCTTGGTTAAGCAATTCTTCTCTTACGTGATCAATCCTATCACGTAATGCGTCATTAACCATGTCGATAAGGGTTCACATTCCGTCTTTCTTTGAACGTTCATCGGAATGGGAAACTCTTCACCATGACACACCCAATCATAGTAGTTTGCGCAAAACCCATATTTAGTTAAATGTAATCTAACGTCATGTTCGATCGAAAATTTAGTGTTCTTACACTTACTACATGGACACTTCATCATTCCATTATTTGCCCGAAACGAATCTAAGCGCTTTGCATGTTTTATGAATTCCTCCACACCATTCACAAATACCGGGTTAAATTTCTTGTTAGCATCCAACCTCTCGTACATCCAACTACGTTCTATTCTCTTCATTTTCAATCCTACACATCATATCATACAAAAAATGAGACTAACAATAGTCTTTGAAGGTTGTCTCAACACTTTTGCAAACTCGGGTTTTACTCAACTTACTATGAAACTAACAACACTTTAACCTAAATTTTTAATTCATGGTCAAAGGTTCGACGTCAAAATAATTCGGAGGCTTTGCCGGATAACAAAGTACCCCCCAGTACCATTTTCCAAACGGGTAGGAACGAGCACCCTTTTCAACAAACCAATTCAACCACATACTTATCATCATTTCAATCCAAATTCAACAAACCAATTCAACCAACATCCGGTTTCTAAACTAAGCATTTTCAACCAACATCCGGCTTTGCACATACTTAAGCATTCAACAAACCAATTCAACCAATTCAACCAACATCCGGCTTTGCACATACTTAAGCATTTTCCTAACTTATCTAACTAATACACATAAGTAAGCATTTTCCTAACTTATAATTACAACACATATATATATCTATAAATATATACTACATATGATACACTATATAAAAAGATATAAAAAAAAATAACTATAAAAACCGGCAATCCAAGGTGCAAGGAACTACCCCTACCGCGTCTACCTCTACCTCTACCTCTACACGACATCTATTTGACACGAGAAAATGACGTTTATACTAATCTAAATGCAATTATAATAAAAAGGCGTTTATACTAATTAATAATATGTGCAAGGAAAGCGAGATTTTACGTAGATCTCGTAACTACGGGGTTTGCAATAGATCCCCTAACTATTGAGATTTGCGGTAGCACCTCTAACTACACCGACCTCAAGCAATTTCTTTGTTTGCTAAGCCGAGTAACTACAACACCTTCTTCGGAAGCGTAAAAAAGTGCAGCAAAGTAAGTGACACCCGCCAAAAAAATAAGTTAGGTAAGTATAGCCGCACACCGAGTATCATATGTCAATCAAACAAAGGTGGCGGGAATCTAAAGGTGAAACTAAGCTAAGATAAAGTAGATGCACTTGAGATTCCAAAGGTGAAACTAAGCTAAGATAAAGTGATACCAAAATGATGATCATAAATCCCGTAGTCTTATGATTGACTACATTGTTGTTCCACCTCAAAGCATGTAAGCCTCTAGACATTATTAACTTAAAACAACAAGTAAAATACATCAATCATTCGTAAACAGTATCCAAACGGACAGCACCTCCTCGAAAACACAATTGCACCAAATTGCGTTTTCTTTATATGGTTGGAAAAAGCTCAGAATGCAAGCTACAAAACGCATATTTCAGATCTCATTTTCATCCATCACACATCACACACCATGTCAAACAAAAACGCATCAGATATTGAAAATCTGTTTTACAGCTTTCTGATGTGGTTTTGTGTCGAACTTTTGAGTACCCTATACTACTTGGAATGAGCTGAATTTTTGATGTGTTATATATTGCATATAGGGGTACATTTTTCATTGAGAAACCATTCTGGTTTGAGGCCTGTATAATAGTTAAATGTTGGTCACAAACTGCTTAGTCAAAACTGTCCGGTGGGAGCTAATTAATTTTGTGTGGTGTTTTTGAATGTCGGGTTGAAGCCCAAACGAGCTGAAAATTTAAGGGATTATAATTCAGAATATTATGAGCATTTTATCTTCTTAGACCAACTGATTTTGAGTTCGTTTTGATAGTAAGAAAGTGAGATAAACATAGGTCAAAATTTCATCAAAAAAATGAACTTTCATCCAAAATCTAACACAAAACAATCAAAACCCCAAACCACCCATCACCAAGCACCAACCGAGCAAACATCACATAGCATCACCACAACCAACATTCTTCTTCTTCTTTCTGAATGGATAAATAGATGGAAGACAGATGTAGTACAGTAATCACTACCAAACTGCAAAATTAAAATCTCCCTCCAATTGCATTTATTTAGTGTTCAATGACTTAAATTTTACAAGGGTTACGATTAAGAGCAAAACATCCGGTTAGGTTAGATCGAATAGATTATTAACTAGTAACCCAAAAACCAACATGGTCACAATCCATATTGCTTTAAAAATCGAGGTCCAATAATATAATAAAACATTGTTAATTTTTATGTTGTTCCAATATACATAACTAGGCATTTGTTTCATATCATATCGTGCCCTCTAAAACACATGACTTGTAAATGGACAAATACCCTTCTCATAAAACGAGAAAAAAAAAAAAAAATGCAAATCATCAAATAAAAAATGCAAAAGGATTCAAGGACGACCACAAAGGGTCTCGCCATTTCTTAGACCCCGGTTCTCTAAACAAGGCACGATCTCTAAATCGGTGAAATTTACCACATATATATAATTCATTATGCATTGGAATCGGGTACGGGGAGAGGGGGTGGGAGGGGGAGGGAAGAGGTTACCTTGTGAGTGGGCTGCGGCGGTGGTGGAAGGAGGTGGCGCCGGAAACGGGTTCGAGCGAGGGGGGGGGGGGGGCGGCGGGAGAGAAGAGGGGAGAGAAGAAGAGAAATGAGGAAGAAAAGGGGATTATGCGACTGATATCCGCCGTTTTGCGACGTAATTTAATGTCCGTCGCAAAATAAACCTAATTCCGTCGCAAACATGTAAATTCAGAATAATAAAATAATTAATAAAAATGTATTAAATATTCCATCGCAAAATAATAAAAATGCCGTCGCAAAAAGGCATTTTGCGACGGAATTTAATTTCCGTCGCAAATTTTATCTAAATTCAGAATAATAAAATAATTTTATAAAATTTTATTGAATAGTCCGTCGCAAAATAATAAAAAGTCCGTCGCAAAATTGCCCGCCAAGTGGAAAAATCGGTCCCGCCAAGTGTCCCGTCGCAAACATTAAAACATCCGTCGCAAACGTAAATTTGCGACGGAAATAAGGTCCGTCGCAAAAACTCCGTCGCAAAACTGCTGTTTTTTTGTAGTGTTTGCCACTCAAGCATAAAGCTTTTCTTAAGTAGATATCAGCCATAGATCAACCTGCCACTCACGGAATGAAGCTCAACATCCTCAAAACTGAGTTTGCTCTACTTAGCAGAAGGGTTAGCAAACATGTCATAGGACATCACAAAGGATTAAATGAGTTATCTGAAGACGGTATTTATTTGATGAATATTATTTGGGATGAATCGAGTTCAATTGGGCAGGATACTTATTCAACCAGGTCAAGAAGCAACACATAGGTGAGTTAGCTTGTGTTAGCAAAACCAAAGCTAAAGGTAGACAGTTAGTTGGCTGATTTTGGTTGAAGAAATCACTCAGTATTCTGATTCAGCATTATTTGGAGAGGCTCAGTCAAGGGAAATCTCAAACTATTGGTACATCTACACAAGAAGCAGCAGTTATAAGTTTTAAGAAAGAAACCATGAAGACTTCCCAACCTAAAGCCAATAAGAAAACTAAGTCTTAGCAGATCGCTCAACAAAAAGGAGTTAAGAGGAAAGCTGACTCACAGAAGGTTAAATCAGTTAGAAGACGTTTGTTCCCAGGTACTTCAAGCGAGATAGCACCAACTGAGGGGGAACAACAACTGATAACTGAAGTCAGTCAGTTTGTTGAAGATGTTTCTCAAAAGAAGCAGAAGATCTTAGAGAAACAAGTTTCTGCTATGGATGTCAATCAAGAGCAACAACAATTTTAGTAGCAGGAAACTCAGCAACAACACTCATCTTACATCTTTGAAGCTAAAAGAATCATCAAACTGATAAAGATGAAACTCAAAACTGAAGATTCCAAAGAATCTATCAAAGATGATTTGAAGAATGAAGAGAAGCTATTCTTGGAGAAACTTGAAATCAAAGACGTATACGCATTGTTTCCTATGGATGAGTTTGTGACCAAATGCTACAAGAGATTCAAAGAAATATCTCAGAGAAAAGAATCAGTTGCATCATCTGCACCAAAGGATGTTTCAAAAATGAAAGATTACGATAAAAATGATGATTCAAGGAAAGTAGTTGTACAGAGTAAGGTTTTACAGCCAAACATACAACTAAGAGGTCAAGCTGATAAATCTGACACTCAGCAGGAAGAATTTCCAGTTGGAAATTAGACAACAGACAAAAAGGAAGAAAAAGGAAAAGAAGCTGAAAATCAGCAATTGATGGTGATTGAAGATAACACTTAGTCTGTAATCAAGGAGGATGTAGATCAAACTGAAACTTTGACATCTGAGGAACTAACCAAGTTATAATCAACCTTGGACAGTATGCTCACTCAGAAGGAAGACTACAATGCTTTGTTGTCAAGGATTTCTGGATATTTGGATTACAGGAAACAGACTGATGTCTTAGATCATACAATGCTTGACACTATCAAGAAGACAACTTCTACATTAGTTTCTGAACTCCTTTAACTGAAAGAAAAGTTTGAGATTACTACCGAAGAATATTGTGAAACTCAAGCTAAAGTAGAAGGGCACCTAAATCAAAGGATTTATGGTCTAGAAACTCAGCTCAAGGAAGTTCTCACTTCTCAAAAAGGCATAGCAGAAGATCAGAAAGCAACTCATCTTTTGATCAATGAAATGTATGATGCCAAAAAGGGGGAAGTAGAAGAAGAAAATCTGAAGTTACAAAAGGAGAAACGGAAGCTAGAAGCAGAACTGACAGATTTGAAGAAAGGGAAATCAGCATCTGCAACCGAATCCAATATCAGACAGGTTGAAGAACTAAATGATGAGCAACTTATTTTGAAGTACAGTCAACCTGGAGATAAAATGGAGACTCTTACTCAGGATCTGTGGACAAAGTTTGTACAAGATTACAAACGTATAAAGACCAGGTACAAGCACAAGAGTTATGAAGAATCTCTCAATTACTTCTTGTCAGAAGAATTTCACAGTCAGAAAATGACAAACTACAAGAAGATAAAGATGATTGAAGAGAAACTTGAGATCAGAGACGAAAGAGATCAAATGAAAGCAGACATTCTGAATTTGAAGATTATTACAGTCGTGAAAGTGCTCTACCTAAATTAGCTCTTTGGAGAAAGTGGAAGCTGACAAGTCAAGTGGACTATAAAAAAGCATTCACCAAAGAAGACACAAAGCTGAAAGATGAATATCATCTTCATGATAAGCAAAGGAAATTCATTCTAGTTACACAGAGAAATGCTTAGCTTTTATTTCAGTTTATGTGTAAATTGATCCAGTTTTTGAGAATCTTAATGATATGTCCAGTTTCTAGTTTTACCTTTTTGTAATGTTTTGATCTTTATCCTTTTCTTTTAAGAAGGGTTATGGCATCATCAAAAAGAGGGAAATTGTTGGAAATAAAATTTATGTTTTGATGATGAATAATCGTAATTATTTAATTATTTGTTTACACCCCATTGATGAAGTGCTGAAACTAGATGTTATAGTGGAAAGCTAAGATATGTCTTGAACTTGATGTATATGATTTATTAGAGTCTGATATTGTATAGGTTATATCAGACAAGCACAGTAATAGATAGAGTGTCGTAAAACTAAAACTGGGATCATCTAGAAAACTGGATATTGACTAAAACTGAAGAGTCGCCAGAACTAAGAACTGAACTTTAGTAAGAAATGAAGAGGGTAAGTTCGCTGATGGACACAAACTCGGTTGACTTATCTAGAAGATAGAAGAACTGAGGGAACAAACTCAGTGGATGAAGAACTGAGGGACATAGACTCAATTATTGAAGTTTGAAGAACTGAGGGTTCAAACTTAGTTTATGAAGATTAAAGCCGAGACTGTAAAGTTAGAATTCAGGTAAGTCTGTGATGGCCTGAACTGACTTTATGGATCTTGTAAGAAGACCTAAAAATCATAAGGACAATGATATCTTAAATTATTTATTAAGGATATGGTGTACTCTGATTAACTCATATAAATCTGATGAATAGAGTACTAAGTTTTGAAGAAGTGTAGAAACACAGTTAATGCCCTAAGTCAGTTAACAAACTGATAACTGACATGCTCAGTGTAAAACTGATCAGGATACTCAGTTTTATACTCAGACATCCAAGAAACTGAACTAAATTTGAATGTTACAAAACAAGGGATATTATTGGATGAAGCACTGACATGTCAGAACGGCCACTGACATCTGACATCTGAAAATATAGACGTTTATACAATTCAAATTAAAGGAAGATGAACGTTGGACCTCACACTATAAATAGAGGACTTGGAATCAAGGATCAAACACCGAACAACAACGCGAATACAAGTATTATTGTGCCCATGTCTTGTTCATCTGAATTGCTATCACTCTTTGCGCTCAACAAGATCACATCTAGAATTCTTCAAGTGTTCAAGCTACAAAGGTCAAATCCATATTTCGACACTTTGAAGAACCACAAGCAAGAATCAATTTATTGATTCTCAGCCAAACATTGATTTTTATCAAAGGTTTAGACTGTAAAGCAATCCGGTCAAGGATTTGCCAAGGACAGTTGTTGTTTCGCAGTCGGGTAGACAGTGTTTGTGGTGGAGCTGGAGAAGAGGCAATACAACCCTTTAAGGATTAGTGTTTCAAGCAGTTGCAGAGTAGCAATCCAACATGTTCTAAAGTTGTTTTGATAGTGAAGCTAGCAATTAGTCAAGGACTATCACTTAGGAATTTTTGTAAACGGCTACCGCGGAATGTTCTGGTGGAATTTTCCGCCTACATCACAGGTGAAGAGTGGACTGACAGGATTACACCACCTGGAACCACTATAATTCTTGCCTTACTTACTTTACGCATTTACTTTCTGTTATTTAGTTTACTCAGTAATTGTGATTGTTTTTCAAACAAGTTTTCCATAAGGCATAACTGAACAAACTGATTGTTACATACATTCACAGTTCACAAACTGACATTCACCAGAATTCTGTTGTGCATATGATGTCCGGTTCAAGTAATAAAAATACTCGATACCTAAATAACACACTATCAAGAGAACTAGGTTCAATCGTAGTTTAGTTAGATAGAGTCGAGGTCGATCCCACAGAGACTCGGCTTAAACGAAATACGACTTATTAAACTAAAAAACAAATAAAAGGTGGTCTACGACCAACAAATAACGTAGAAATAAAATGGACACAATAGAAACACAAACCAACAAAAGACACAACGACACTTATTTTTATAGGTTTTTATAAATAATTGACAAACGGTATTGATAACGCTAGTAGTAATTACTCCCCCATGCTATGTTGATTGACGACGAGACAAAATAAGACATTTAAGATTAATTATTCTGACTACGGGAGTCATCCCCTAAAATAGATCTAGCTCCGGGTAGGCCATCTAGATCATCGTGTCTCTATTACGTGACTTCACATTTTTTTAGTCTCCATGTCATATAACTTGTGACACATTTACGAAACTAGGGATGCCGGTATAAACCGTAACCTCATCTAAGCAACATTCCTATGATTAGGCGTACTTCTTAGACACCGATTCAATCTATGTCCTAAATAACAATCACTTTTTAGGTCTCATGTTAAATTAAGATGACAAATAATTAAGTTGATCAAGTTCAATTACTCGTTTAAATTACAAAGCAGAGAACCTGACGTAGTCGAAGCCGTTCACAAACAAATCAAGAACATCACAGATCTTGCTACGAACGAGACATAAGCTCGCTGCCAACAAGCTCAGATCTGAACTAGATTTTCTCGTGAAACGTCTTTTACGTCTCAGATCTACATAAACATGGGTTTGTTAATTAACTACATCACGAAATCAATACACAAAAAGACTACTCCATAACGAAATAAATTAGATCTACGAATAAAGATTGCATAATTGAGAAGACATTACCCTCGAAGACGAGCGTGACTCCCACTCTTCGATCAATCTCTAACCAGAGATTCTAACGACTCCGTAATGAAAGAACATAAAATAAAGAAAACATATATTGAAAATAAAAACAATGTTGTGAAATTGTATTCTTGAGTATTTCTATGG
This sequence comes from Gentiana straminea, assembly GCA_036785695.1. NCBI lineage: Eukaryota > Viridiplantae > Streptophyta > Magnoliopsida > Gentianales > Gentianaceae > Gentiana > Gentiana straminea. Next base: position 2,598,756 of record JAVUPR010000530.1, read on the forward strand.
TGTGTAAATGGCGTGTATGTATGCCTCTATTTATAGGGGTTCAAGCTAATTAAGAGATATACTTCAAAATATCAAAACAAATAAGAGATAACTCTCGGCCTATCTCCAAAAAATGCAATGCGCCACCCCTAAATTCGTCCTCCAAGTCGGCGCCACACATTTGATTGGTTTGCCGGCTTTTGTCATGCTTATCCGATCTTTATCCTCAATGCATCTTCATTTTATTGGATTTATCTTGTAATTTAATTCTTCCACTTGTATTTATCCTCCATAAATTATCCAAATCTACAAAATAAATATTTATCCCAAAATAAGTAATATTTAAATAAAACGGATAAATACCAAAATATATAATATAATGGATAAATACCAAGTTATATGGATAAATACCAAATTATATTTTATTAATCACATAACATTAAATAATAAATATAAACATGCCATTTATCATAAAATATATATTATTAGTCTCGATTTAAGGTCTACGTTGATGACTTTTACATGTATAATTTGACCGTCATCAGAATACTCAGCAGCTTTTTCTTAGAATCAACATGATCCGCATAAAGGCTAAAATATATCCGCTGCCGGTTGACTCAGTTTTAGCTTTAAGTCAGTTTTGACTTATACTCATCTTTGTCAACTCAACTCCACACAAATTTAAAACTGAACTAATAAGTCTTAAAATCTAGTTTTTGGTTACAAGTTTATTCACCCCCCCTATAAACTTGTGTCAGTCTTTCCAAGGGACCAACAAAATCAATTAAAATGATTTACTTTCTTTAATCCTTATTTTATTGGGAATTTCTTTTCTTAATCCCTAGTACAAACAAGAAGCCAATCCTAAGGAAATTGGGATCACAAGGGGCGCACCATATCCATATAAAAGGGGGAGTTGTACCAACTCTTTTACAACACAATATTCTTGTAATATTATAGTGAAATGAAAGAGAGCTTCTTGAGAGAGAGTGTTTTGGGAGAAAGAAAAGGGCGGCCGAGCAACTGACCTTTTCCGGTAGCAATCTAAGGTGGGATTCCGGTGGGTCGTTCTTGTGGATCAACGGTAGAGGTCGAACGCTTGGGCGCCTCCGTGCACCACTACTCCTTCATAGATGACAAAGCTTCGATCTTTTAGATTTGTAATATTCTTGTCTACCTCTTTTATGTTTTTCGCTTGAACAAATTCGATCCTGGTAAAATGAAATTAAAATTTTAAATTGCGCAGCATTCCCACGTTGATTTTCTAACAGTGGTCTCAGATCGGTCTTCGATCTTAAGTAGTAAGCATTAGAAATTTAGGTAGTTATTTTCATCATTTAAACGAAATAATAAACGATGGTTGATTTTATATTCGCAATATCGTACACGAAAAAAATAATTGGATTCGGGTGGTGCTCAGCCATCGGCAGCGACACCACCGGCGTCGGCTGGTGGCTGCTCGGTGGGTCCCTTCTTTTGTTTTGTGTATTTTGTGATTCAATATTGTTCATAGCAATGTTGATATTGTTTCCTTTGACTATTCCAAATTTTGGAATAGGCCTAGAACTTTTCCAAATATTTTGGAAAAGACCAATGATGCCTTTTGGTTTGGTTAACCAAACCAAATGCATCCCTTTGGTTATTAACCAAAGGGGATCCCTTTTGATTATGAATCAAATGGGAAAAAAGAACACAACAAAAAAATTTTAGTTTTATTTTGATAGTCCAAAAAATGAAATTAAAGGTGATTTAAAATTAATCGTTAATTTTAATCTCAATAAATAACTGTTAAATGTTAATTAGTTAATTAATTCGATGAAAGACGCAAGATGTTATTTTTATATTTTTCATAAGATTTTTTAGTGTATTAAATAGATGTTGTGGATATAATATGATTATACGGACCCTGATTGATCATGGACTCGACAAATAGGATAGATGGGAATGATTTATTTTTTGTTGGTTCGAATTTTGTCCTAGGCTGTTATGAAGAACGAGCCTAGTTTATTTTATGCATTATCCCATTCCCGTTAGCTCCCCCCGTATGCGGCAGGTGTATTTATTTTATTAGATAAAATTATGTAACGAGATGGAGCAGAAGACGAAGGCCAAAGAATGACGACAAGAGATCCTATTAGCAGTTGCAGCTACCCTTAGATTTGTAACCCGCGGTTTCGTCAGTTTGTATTCAAAACTGCACTTAGAAAAGTCCATGATCATACGGTTACTTTATGAATTTATTTATTTTGTGCATGTATTTATTTTATACGATACGATAGATGCATGACTAGGCACGATGTAGATGAATGTGTAGGTTGAATGTCTGTAGAGATAGATATGTAATGATGAGACCAGTTAATTTAAATAAATACTCCCACAACAAAAATTAAGTCGGAATTGACTCCCAATATTATAATGACGGTGAAGAGCTCGTGTTCGGATCCAATCCATCAGCCACAGCTGGGGGTTGACCTACCTCGGGTATATCGTTTTTATTGAGATATGATCGTATGAGATCTCACGAATATTGGGTTATGACTTGATTGATAGTTATTCAGCCATCATCCACAGCAGGGGTCAGGTAAATTTTAGAGACAAGGGTTGGCTACCACATTGTGATGTGTATTGTCAAAGAGTTGACTGGTCAACAACCAAGAGTCACATAAGGATGTGATTGGTGAAGTGTCACTTACTTATTGAATTATTTCAGTTCACTATACATAGTAGGGTATCGACATAGCTAAGTTGATCTTGGCCACTAAAGAATTTTTGGAAAATTATTAAAAGTCAATTGGGAGTAGTTGACTAGTGGGAGCAAAATCATAAACCAAAAGACAATTTTTTTGATTATGCATGTATAAACAACAACACTCTATTATCTTTAATTTTATGTTGTAGTTTTTAGAAAACTTTTATATATGTTTGTTATTATTATCCTCGATAGTTAAAACCGAATCAATGACTGTTACATTTTGAGAAACATTCTGATATATGGTTAAGTAATTTTAATCATTTTAAAATAAGTAATGACACGAGCAGCCTCGTTATAGTAATTAGAGGCAATGATACTATGACAGGACCTTTTCTAATGCTATTATAATCCTTAACCGGTAGTGTACCGGGTCAAACTGTAGTGCTAGTATGGTGAGTCAGAGTGTCGAATCCTCAGGGAAAACGTGGTAATTCTTTTAAGTGTGGTTAAATACCAAAGAGCTGTTAGTAACTCGATCTAAACCGCAATTTTATAACACAAATTACTACTATTCTACTGAACATAAAATAAATGCGTAATTTAAAAGTTATTCTAATATAATATATATAGATATATAAATGTACATAGATTGCAAAATATATATATAAATATAAATATATAGATACCAATATATTGTTAGAGAACTAGCCAAAGTTTATATAATTGATTTATACGATCTTTCTCAGTAAACGGAATGTGCTCGATCTTTCCTTTATTATTAGGTCCAATTGAGTAAATGAAACGGTGCACTCCTGAGGTTAACAATTCCTCCTCACACGAGCGTATGAAATTGTCATATGTCATTGTCATCAGTTCAATCTTCACAACTGCCCCATGCTAATCTCAGTTAGTCTGAACTGTTAGGTGTAGTGCCAGAAAGACAATTTGTGTAATTGTTTTTAATAATGGATGACATAATTTATCTCACCTTAGTTACTTGCTTTGTGCTTGTAAAGTAAATACACTGCTTTTGCAAACCCTAAGTATATACGTATGTAACCACTTAACTCGGTGTATGGATTACACGTGAGGATTGAGTTAGTGGAGATATGCTTAAGCTGTTAGTCCGTGGTGAACTTAATCGAGTTTAGGGTCTCTTGATTAAAACTCCAATAATGCGCCCGAACACCTTAGGGTGTGATAGTCTTATCCGGGTTTGTCGGTAGAGGTACCTACGTGGGGCATTTATATATGATGGCATTCATATAGATTGGACCGATTTAATACGAATTTCTCGATATAATTCCGTAATCAATGAATCTTATTAAATCATTAGATGATCATATATGGATCAACCTTAATCCCGAGGTGATCACGGGATCCGCTTGTCCCGGGGTAGTGTTTGATGTGTTAGTTACGGTTCACTTTAATATGTGTTCCAAGCACTTCTCATTGGCACTATCTCCGGATGAGTGAGTTGTTCGATTTTCACGGACATGGAATCCATTCCTTCTGCGGGAAGTAGAGAGACGAGTCCCCTTATTTGTTAGCCCTAAGAAAGTGATCGATCCCGGGAGTTCACATTTGACTAATTAGCTACTAGTCAGATATGTGTACTAATTGATCATCAGGGGGTTAATGGTAAATAAGGACAAGATATTCTGAGTCGGGTTCATGGAGACTTCCCACTCAGAATGGACAGTCTATGGAGGGTTAATCCGTATGTAGTGATTATATCAATGGACGCTTATTCACTCTATGGGTTGAGTATAAGTATACATCCGTAATCGGTAGAGTTCAGTTTCGGGTTTATGGTGGCGTAATCCCGGAATTAATAATTAATGTACTTATTCTGTTCGATGAATAATTAATTATTGGAGCTACTGGTTATAGGTCCATGGTCCCCGATGTGGCTTCTGTAATTCAGACTAATAATCTTGTTATTTGGGCCTCAATGATAATTAATTGGCTGGGCTAATTAATTGATATGCATGAATATTATTTAGTTGGGCTAAATAATATAATACACATAAAAGACATTTTATGTGGGCTTTTAAACCCTAGGGGTGGCACCTCATACTTCATTAAATGCAAGATTTGATTTTCTTGTGTGATTAATGATTAATAAAAGATGATTTATTTGTAATTGATTGATTGATTAATCACAATCTTTTATAAATGGAATTATCCTTTATTGTGATTTCTTTTCAATTAATTATTTAATTAATTAGAAACTTGGAGGCCAAGGATTTACTCTCCTATATAAAGAGAGTTCTTCCAAGACATATGAGATGGAAGATTTCGCCCCACTCATTAAAAAGAGAGAAAAGAATTTGTTTCTCTTGTCTAGGGTTTTAGAGGAAGAAAAACTTGGAGTTTTTCTTGGTGTTGCATATCAAGGAGGTTCGTGCATCAAGAAGGGTGTCCACCAACCGCCGTTTGGAGAACACATCGGAAGATCAAGGCTTCTCTTCCCGTTATTGGTAACATGATCTTAAACCCCCTTGTAGTAGTTTAAGTCCTTTAATTATGTGTTTTGATATATAAATCGTGATCCATCCGCTGCGCATAGATCTAACTCGTTTAGATCTAAGAACCTGCATCCTTCATTGTGGTATCAGAGACAGGTTCCACGATTTATATAGTCATAATCGTAGTTAAACGATTTAAAGGAGTGGAATTGCATGTAGGTAATTTTTACTTATAATTATGCATTGATTATGATTAAAATTGTTATGGTTGAAGAGATGGATTGGGGTTGGCATTTTTTACCCGTTAGATCTATTGTAAACTCATATAAACGATGAAAATTCGTTCATATAAGTATAGGAAATTATGTAATTTATTTATTATTCCAAGTTTAATTTCCTGTAAATAGATCTGTTTAGCAGCTGTATAGTGTTTTCGTTTTTCCCGTTGTTTGAGCCGTTAAAACGAAGATCCCTCCGGTCAGAATTAATATTAGAAGATGATGAACAATCCCACAAATTTTGGTGTCGATCAGAGTCCGTTTGGGAATCCGTTCGTTGCTGCGAAGTGGCTGCTGTAACAGAAAAACGCAGGATTCACAGAAACCCTAACTGTGACTTCTTCGACTTTCTGGGAACAATTGGACCGTTCAAATTAAAATCCGACCGTTCAGATCGCATATCATGGAGTTTAGGACGTGAGATAAAAGTTTCAGGAAGATCGGGATTCATCTTGATCCCCGATCGACCTCGGGAAGTATATGATGCGCTGCTGTAAGAGTCCGTTTCAGCAGAAAGTTGGGCGGCTCATTGAGGAAGATTGACAAGTCAAAGCTCCGATCCGACCGTCCATCTTGAAGTCCGAAGAATGAAGATACGATCTGGAATGTTTAGTCCCGATCCAAGTTCGTTTGATATGCCGATCGTCGAAGATTCTCAACAGCTGCAAATTAGGGTTTTAATTTATTTTCGAATAGATTAGTTACGGGGGTGCCAACGGTCCATCTCGGTGTTTATTTTCCGCACTAGTATACATGTGTAGATTGTATGAGTAGAACCGGAAATTGCCATGACATGCATCATATCATGAATTCCACTCCATATGCATATATGTAGAAATTAATTCGAGGAATTAGTTAGGCATGTATAAAACACACGATTAGTTTTAATTAATTGTTTGATATTAATTAGAAACTAATTAGGGTAAAAACCGAGGAACACGGGTTTTTTTCAATCGTCGAGGTTGGGTGATGGATTCTCGGTGAATCCCACTCTACGAAAGCATAAGGAGTAAAATCCCGAAACCTCGTGGTTAAGGTGTTGGATTCTCGGTGAATTCCACCTTACCTAGACGAGATTACGTTTTTGTTCCGTAGTGTCTACGTGAAAGTTTGATGTTTAAGGATTGGATTATCACGGGCATACATGGTTCGAAAGTGGTTTAACCACGGTTGTGTGGTCAACAGGAGCTGCGGCTCGATCGACTTCACCCTCCACGTGTGGCGTTTGCACGGGGGTCCGGCAAGGCTGAACCATCCGAAGAGCCACTACGGCTCAACGGAGCTCCCCTGGTCTTGACCCGTCCGACGGTCACATATGTTCCAACGAATAGGTCGGGTGGGCTAGCCCACATAACCGACAAAATTTGGGCCTATGATTTATTGTTCCTTAATGTAACATCAAGTCCAAAAACGTGATCAGTAAACCCACCACTTTTTCAAAATATTGAGTGGGAGCGGGAGAGGCGACAGCCGACCCCACGGCCTCTATTGTTGACACAAGCAACGTGAGAGAATGGTGACGCCTCGTGCCGGCCTGGGACCGGCCTCCCTAAGGAAGGCCTTCACCGCTATCAAAATTCAAGGCTTGGTCTCCGAAAGGATAGGATTTTGGGTACTCGTCGGGTCACTGACCGACCCTAAGGCGGCACACTCGGGGTCTACCTAAAAATCTGAGATAGTAGGTCACACTCATAAAGGGTATTTTTCGTAGTACCTTGGCTGAAAAAGGAAAGGTGATTGACTATCACAAATGAGATGTTTGATTCTCAATTTGATCTTCAATATTAATCGAAACCTCTTTGACCTACCCTAAGGCGGCACTGAGGGATTAGATTAAATCCTTGGAACGGTAGGATAGACTATAAGTACTTAGTTTATAGTTCCTAAAATTTATTAGTAGTGTATGATTTGGATTTATTCTGTCAATTTTATTTACAACTGTTGTACATATCTCTCTAAGGTGCTAGACTGCTAGTGTAAAATTGACTAGTAATGACTTCATTAAAAAGTGGTAAGTAACTAGAACGTTGTACTTATTAATCTCACATGCGATTAATTTTTCGGAAGAGGTATTTCTCTCGAGGCTTCAAAACGCCTTCAAAACTTAAGTGACGTAAATAAGTATGTCACTGCTGTCACTCGTGCAGAACGAGAGACAACCGTAGTTAGTTTGAAAGATGATTGGGACGATAAAATTCTTCTAGTGAATTTTAATTGTGTAGTGTCTACACGAGAAATTTTGTGATAGAAAAATTGGAGAATCATAAATTAAAGTGTCGCTAGTTAGACGGTATTTGGAACCGATAAACTAGTGAGAGCTTTTATATTATGTTTTTTCTAATTTATTAGAAAATCAGTCCCACTGGGTAACACTTTCATTAAACATCCCACAGTTCACGAGTAGTGTCTACTCAAACGAACTGCTAGTTCAAGACTATTTCCTTTTAAGGAAAGTCAAGAATGGGAAAGAATGTCTACAAGTGTTAATCATCTAAACTAAGATTGAGGCTAAACCGAAATATTAATTAAAGAAAGTCTAGGATAAGGAAAGTGATTTCGGATCACTAACCAATGAATTCTTAGCGACTTTCTTAACCGAGTAACTCGACTCGGGAGCTAAGTTCTTTGGAAGAACAAGGGAGCTTTGCATTAACGATTAATAGAGTAACAACGGGCAGTAATTTCAGTTAGAATAGTGGGAGCAATATAAGGAAATGAATTTCGGATTCTATCCTTGAACATCACAGAAAAATTTATTTTTCTATTTACAGATTCGTTGAAACAAATGGATTCACTTTCAACTCGATATATTATTACCTCATAGAAAGTGAAAATGACATTTGTAGTACGAATCTGAGACTCGGACTTTTGTTTGATAAAGTCAGAACCACTAATAAATGCTGAAAAGGTATATGTAACACGTCTTAAACTATTATAGGTGAATGGTTTCCGTATTAAGATAAACGGCCCTTCAATATCTATTAATTAGTGCATATATCCTAGAGATAAGACCTGACGACTGGCTAAGGGTGATTGCTATCTCCCAGTCTGGGAACACTATCTCAAAGGAACAATGACTAAGTTTCCTTTCAATCGGGAGAGGGTGATAGATTTGAAGAGGTAACATAGCTTGTTCATAATGACCTTCGGGGTCTAATGAGATATACAAGCTAGCGGGAGATTTTGAGTGGTGACATTTTGTCTGATAACTACTCGAAACACGGTTTAGTTTATCGAAAGAATACGGGGAGGAGTCTCTGATTTCAGCAGAGAATAGAGTATTCCATGCTCAGAAATAGGCTATCGCATAGTCTTGGGACTGATGCTCGGCCTGTCTCCTAGTGGAATGTTTCTCACTGAGGAAGAAACCATAGACTTGCCCTATATAGTTATTGATGTGCTACAATACACTGCTAAACTCGATTAAGATAATTGGTTGCAAAATAACGGTTAACATTATTATGTAAACCGAGAAGTCTACCTAGAAGATGCTAGTGAATTTATGGATAAAGAGTGAATTTGGTTCACACCACTTCCGTAAATGTAGGCATTTAGCACTTAATGCTTGAAGGTAGGACTGGAGATTTTGCGCATACGTTCAAATTGTGACTGTTCGTGAAATATCTTAATGTGTCGAGTGAAGGTTGGTTATAAGATTCTTGAGATCAGAAAGTGACGATTGAACTGTCACAAGCCTTCTGATAGAATCTATAAGTAACAGCCTTAAACCTTGGAGTACGGTTACCCAAAGGTAGTTACTATCTGATTTAATCAGACCACGTCCAACATTGGTTGTTGGTGATTACACTGATAAATACTACTAGATCAGAATGTCAATCCACCCAAAACGTAGGGGGAGTATGGTTTAACCATTGACCCATTATGGTTGTGTGGACTTTATAGTCTGCTGAGGTGATTGATAACATGTGGCTTTTTGTGGGCTGTATAGGATTCTGATCAGAGAGGTTGGTTCGAAAACCTTATCCCTGTGAATGGAGTTTTGGTACTCCAGTTCTGTTCAGCCTCTTGTAGAACCACCTGAGTGTCTCAGGCCCAGTGGGAGTAATTGGTCCTACGCCGAAAAGAGTCGAATGAATAGGATGACGGATGCAGGTTCTTAGATCTAAACGGGTTAGATCTATGAGCAGCGGATGGATCACGATTCATATGACACAATTCATAATTAAAGGACTTAAACTACTACAAGGGGGTTAAGATCAAGTTACCAATAGTAGGAAGAGAAGCCAAGATCTTCCGATGTGTTCTCCAAACGGTGGTTGGTGGACACCCTTCTTGATACACGAACCTCCTTGATATGCAACACCAAGAAAAACTCCAAGTTTTTCTTCCTCTAAAAACCCTAATCAAGAAAAAACTAATTTTTCTCTCCTTTATTTGATAGTGGTCGAAATTATGCCTTATCATTAAGACTTGGGAGAACTCTCTTTATATAGGAGAGTAATCCTTGTCCTCCAAGATTAAATAATTAAGAGATAATTATTACATTAATCCTTTATTCCAAATAAAAGATAAATAAAATGATTATCCCAAACAAATTAGGATAAATCATATTATTATCTAATATTCCATGAATTATCAATTAACAAATAAAAGATAAATCACATGTCAAATAATTATCCAAGAAAACTAATTTCTCTCTAATTAATTAACACTTATTGGCGCCACACACTAGGGTTACTAAGCCCATAAAATGTCTTTTATGTGTATTATATTATTTAGCCCAACTAAATAATATTTTGCATATCAATTAATTAGCCCAGCCAATTAATTATCACTGAGGCCCAAGTAACAAGATTACTAGTCCGAATTACAGAAGCCACATCGGGGACCATGGACCTATAACCAGTAGCTCCAATAATTAATTATTCGTCGAACAGAATAAGTACATTAATTATTAATTCCGGGATTATGCCACCATAAACCCGAAACTGAACTCTACCTATTATAGATGTATACTTATACTCAACCCATAGAGTGAATAAGCGTCCATTGATATAATCACTACATACGGATTAACCCTCCATAGACTGTCCATTCTGAGTGGGAAGTCTCCGTGAACCCGACTCAGAATATCTTGTCCTTATTTACCATTAACCCCCTGATGATCAATTAGCACACATATCTGACTAGTAGCTAATTAGTCAAATGTGAACTCCCGGGATCGATCACTTTCTTAGGGCTAACAAATAAGGGGGTCTCTACTTCCCGCGGGAAGGAACGGATTCCATGTCGTGAAAATCGAACTACTCACTCATCCGGAGATAGTGCCAATGAGAAGTGGCTTGGAACAAATATTTAAGTGAACCGTAACTAACACATCAAACACTACCCCGGGACAAGCAAAGACACCCGTGATCACCTCAGGATTAAGGTTGATCCATATATGATCATCTAATGATTTAATAAGATTCCTCGATTACGGAATTATATCGAGAAATTTAGATTAAATCGGTCCAGTCCTATATGAATGCCATCATATATAAATGCCCCACGTAGGTACCCTCTACCGATAGCCTGGATAAGTCTATCACACCCTAAGGTGTTCTGGGCGCATTATTGGTGTTTTAATCAAGAGACCCTAAACTCTGATTAAGTTCACCACGGACTAACAGTTTAAGCATATCTCCACTAACTCAATCCTCACGTGTAATCCATACACTGAGTTAAGTGGTTACATACTGATATACTTAGGGTTTGCAGCAGTGTATTACTTACAAGCACAAAGCAAGTAATAAGGTGAGATAAAGTCTGTCATCCATTAAAAACAATTACACAAATTGTCTTTCGGGCACTACACCTAACAATCTCCCACTTGCACGAAATGACAAGCAACGATTGTTTTTAGAGCACACCCTTTCTCATCTTATTCACAACACTCTCCCACTTGCTCACAAAGCGAGATGAGACATATCCATCAATGCCGTACCCTCCAAGCACTCGACTTGGTACACTGATTAGCTAGGTTGTCGACTCGAGACGATCTTTAGGATTGAAACGTAGCCGGTCCTTCCAATCAGGCGGTACTCTCTCTCAATATGCTTTTGACTTCTTTTGACCGAGAAGATCCTTCAAAGCTATCTCTTCATTGTTTTCACAATGAAGTGATATCGGCTTATCAGACCTGGAATTACTCCCAGACCAAAAAAGGAACTTCTAAGCACTATGAGTAAACACTGAGCCCGAGATCAACTTAATGATCATCCTTAATCTGACTACAAGTCAGAATCAGTGTGGTCAACCATATTCAAGTTTGCACCTAAATATACAAGCATATTATTCCTCGTTCTCTAACGATACTTGAGGACATACTAAACCGCTACTTATTGCTTGAATCCAAGATTCAACTGCAATTGACTTATTATGACCTGACTTGCCGTTATCCAAGAGAGACTCTATCCCATTTTCTCTTTATCCGGAGATTTAGAGAATCATTCCTGAGATGTAAGGTAGGACTACTCTCGATGAATGTTGCATACGTATATGCATGATCATCTTATTCAATAAGATAGGTGGGATAGCCAATGACTCATTCTCGTGAATTTGACCGAATCAGATTCTTAGAATATAGTCCAATTCTCTCATCCAGAGAATCTTGGCCGGTCAGTTTCCGACTTCAGATAGCACACACATGTTGTTCCAACTGTTTCAGTGTTATCATTCATGAACACTAAAACTACTACTTTACCAATATTGATATCCAGTCTACGAAAAAACTTCTGAATATTTTGGTCAAGTCCACATATTTTAAAACATGTGACTTTTAAATGACCGAGAGGTTCTCTTAAATCCACAAAGTATATAAGCCATGGCAGGCCTCCTACCAAAGGTTCTTTCTGAATGAATTAAGATATCGTTTGTCTTGCAAAAAAGGTCTTAGGGAATCACCCCTATCTTCTTCTTTGTAACGAATCCGTTATTCATTCTTAGCTAAAACCCTTCTGTTCTGAATGAATTCAGATTCCGTTGTTCGGCAAGAAAGTCTCGGGGAATCACCCCTATTTTCTCGCTTTCTAACGAAATCTAGCAAGGCGAGTGGTGAGAGAGTTCAAGGTACGGTTAACTCTCTACTTGTCGGGGAATCACCCCTATACCACTCAACTTTGCGGCGAAAGTTTAAACTTTCCTATTCATTCGACTCTTTTCCGTGTAGATCCAATTGCTCCCACTGGGCCTGAGACACTCATGTGGTTCTACAAGAGGCTGAACAGAACTGGAGTACCAAAACTCCATTCACGGGGTTAAGGTTTTCAAACCAACCTCTATAATCGAATCCTATACACGCCCACCAAGAGCCATAGGTTATCAATCACCCCCCAGATTATAAAGTCCACAAAATCACAATGGGTCAACGGTTAAACCATACTCCCATTTGTGTCTTGGGTGGATTGACATTCGATCTAGTAGTATTTATCGTTGTAATCACCAACAACTAATGTTGGACGTGGTCTGATTAAATCAGATAGTAACTACCTTTGGGTAACCGTACTCCAAGGTTTAAGCATGTTTCTTATAGATTCTATCAGAAGGCTTGTGACAGTTCAACCATCAATTTCTGATCTCAAGAATCTTATAATCAACCTTCACTCGTCTCATTAAGACATTTCACGAACAGTCAAAATGTGAACGTATGCGCAAAATCTCCAGTCCTACCTTCAAGCATTAAATGCTAAATGCCTACATTTACGGATGTGGTGTGAACCGAATTCACTCATTATCCATAAATTCACTGGCATCTTCTGGGTAGACTTCTCGGTTATAATAATGTTAACCGTTATTTTGCAACCAATTATCTTAATCGAGTTTAACAGTGTATTGTAGCACATTAATAACTATATCAGGCAAGTCTATGGTTTCTTCCTTAGTGAGAAACATTCCACTAGGAGACAGGCCGAGCATCAGTCCCAAGACTATGCGATAGCCTATTTCTGAGCATGGAATACTCTATTCTCTGCTAAAATCAGAGACTCCTCCTCGTATTCTTTTGATAAACTAAATCACATTTCGAGTAGTTATCAGACAAAATGTCACCACTCAAAAACTCCCACTAGCTTGTATCTCTCACTAGACCCCGAAGGTCATGGTGAACAAGCTATGTTACCCCTTCAAATCTATTACCCTTTCCCGATTGAAAGGAAACTTAGTCATTGTTCCTTTGAGATAGTGTTCCTAGGCGGGAGATAGGAATCACCCTTAGCCAGTCGTCAGGTCTTATCTCTAGGATATATTCACTAATTAATAGATATTGAAAGGTCGCTTATCTTAATACGGAAACCATCTATAATTAATAGTTTTAGATGTGTTATACTTATTCAGCTTTTCTTAGTGGTTCTGACTTTATCAAACAAAAGTCCGAGTCTTGGATTCGTACTACAAATGTCATATTCACTTTCTATGAGGCAACAATATATCGAGTTGAAAGTGAATCCATTTGTTTCAACGAATCTGTAAACAGAAAAATAAATTTTTCTGTGATATTCAAGGATAGAATCCGAAATTCATTTCCTCATATCACTCCCACTATTCTAGCTGAAATTACTGCCCGTTGTTACTCTATTAATTGTTAATGCACAACTTCCTTGTTCTTCCAAAGAACTAAGCTATCGAGTCAAGTTACTCGGTTATGAAAGTCGCTAAGGATTCATTGGTTAGTGATCTGAAATCACTTTCCTTATCCTATACTTTCTTTAATTAATATTTTGGTTTAGCCTTAAAACTTTAGTTAAGTTGATTAACACTTATAGACATTCTTTCCCATTCTTAACTTTCCTTAAAAGGAAATAGTCTTGAACTAGCGAGTTCGTTTGAGTAGACACTACTCGTGAACTCGTGGGATGTCTAATGAAAGTGTAACCAGTGGGACTGATTTTCTAATAAATTAGAAAAACATAATATAAAAGCTCCCACTAGTTTATCGGTTCCATATACCGTCTAACTAGCGACACTTTAATTTATGATTCTCCAATTTTTCTATCAGAAAATTTACCGTGTAGACACTACACAATTCACTAGAAGAATTTTATCGTCCCAATCATCTTTCAAACTAACTACGGTTGTCTCTCGTTCTGCACGAGTGACAGCAGTGACATGTCTATTTACGTCACTTAAGTTTTGAAGGCTTCAAGAGAAATATCTCTTCCGAAAAATTAATCGCATGTGAGATTAATAAATACAACGTTCTAGTTACTTACCACTTTTAACGAAGTCATTACTAGTCAATTTTACACTAGCAGTCTAGCACCTTAGAGAGATATATATCACAGTTGTAAATAAAATTGACAGAAAATAAATCCAAATCATACACTACTAAAATTTTAGGAACATAAACTAAGTACTTATAGTCTATCCTACCGTTCCAAGGATTTAATCTAATGCCTCAGTGCCGCCTTAGGGTAGGTCAAAGAGGTTTCGATTAATATTGAAGATCAGATTGAGAATCGAACATCTCATTTGTGATCGTCAATCACCTTTCCTTTTTCAGCCAAGGTACTACCAAAAATACCCTTTATGAGTGTGACCTACTGTCTCAGATTTTTAGGTAGACCCCGAGTGTGCCGCCTTAGGGTCGGTCAGTGACCCGACGAGTACCCAAAATCCTATCCTTTCGGAGACCAAGCCTTGAATTTTGATAGCGGTGAAGGCCTTCCTTAGGGAGGCCGGTCCCAGGCCGGCACGAGGCGTCACCATTCTCTCACGTTGCTTGTGTCAACAGTAGAGGCCGTGGGGTCGGCTGTCGCCTCTCCCGCTCCTACTCAATATTTTGAAAAAGTGGTGGGCTTACTGATCACGTTTTTGGACTTGATGTTACATTAAGGAACAATAAATCATAGGCCCGAATGTTGTCGGTTATGTGAGGTAGCCCACCCGACCTATTCGTTAGAACATATGTGGCCGTCGGACGGGTCAAGGCTAGGAGAGGTCCGTTGAGCCGTAGTAGCTCTTCGGATGGCTCAGTATTGCCAGACCCCCGTGCAAACGCCACACGTGGAGGGTGAAGTCGATTGAGCCGTAGCTACTGTTGACCACCCAACCATGGGTAAACCACTTTCGAACCTGTTTGCCCGTGATTATCCAATCCTTAAACATCAAACTTTCACGTAGACACTACGGAACAAAAACGTATTCTCGTCTTAGGTAAGGTGGAATTCACCGAGAATCCAACACCTTAACCACGAGGTTTCGGGATTTTACTCCTTATGCTTTCGCAGAGTGGGATTCACCGAGAATCCATCACCCAACCTCGACGATTGAAAAAACCCGTGTTCCTCGGTTTTTACCCTAATTAGTTTCTAATTAATATCAAACAATTAATTAACACTAATCGTGTGTTTTATACATGCCTAACTAATTCCTCGAATTAATTTCTACATGTATGCATATGGTGTGGAATTCATGATATGATGCATGTCATGGCAATTTTCCGGTTCTACTCATACAATCTACACATGTATACTAGTGCGGAAAATAAACACCGAGATGGACCGTTGGCACCCCCGTAACTAATCTATTCGAAAATAAATTAAAACCCTAATCTGCAGCTGTTGAGAATCTTCGACGATCGGCATACCAAACGAACTTGGATTGGGACAAAACTTTCCAGATCTGATCTTCATTCTTCGGACTTCAAGATGGACGGTCGGATCGGAGCTTTGACTTGTCAATCTTCCTCAGTGAGCCGCCCAACTTTCTGCTGAAACAGACACTTACAGCAGCGCATCATATACTTCCCGAGGCCGATCGGGGATCAATATGAATCCCGATCGTCCTGAAACTTTTATCTCATGTCCTAAACTCCATGATATGCGATCTGACCGGTCGGATTTTAATTTGAACGGTCTAATTTTTCCCAGAAAATCGAAGAAGTCACAGTTAGGGTTTCTGTGAATCCTGCGTTTTTCTGTTACAGCATCCACTTCGCAGCAACGAACGGAAACCCAAACGGACTCTGATCGACACGAAAATTTGTGGGATTGTTCATCAACTTCTAATCTTAATTCTGACCGGAGGGATCTTTCTTTTTAACGGCTCAAACAACGGAAATAACGAAAGCACTATACAGCTACTAAACAGATCTATTTACAGGAAATTAAACTTGCAATAATAAATAAATTATATAATTTCCTATACTCATATGAACGAATTTTCATCGTTTATATGAGTTTACAATAGATCTAACGGGAAAACGGTGTCAACCCCAATCCATCTCTTCAACCATAGCAATTTAAAAAATTATTAATGCATAATAATAAGTAAAATATCACCTACATGCAATTCCACTCCTTTAAATCGTTTAACTACGATTATGACTATATAAATCGTGGAACCTGGCTTTGCTACCACAAGAAGGATGCAGGTTCTTAGATCTAAACGGGTTAGATCTATGCGCAGCGGATGGATCACGATTCATATGACACAATTCATAATTAAAGGACTTAAACTACTACAAGGGGGTTAAGATCAAGTTACCAATAGTAGGAAGAGAAGCCAAGATCTTCCGATGTGTTCTCCAAACGGTGGTTGGTGGACACCCTTCTTGATACACGAACCTCCTTGATATGCAACACCAAGAAAAACTCCAAGTTTTTCTTCCTCTAAAAACCCTAGTCAAGAAAAAACTAATTTTTCTCTCCTTTATTTGATGGTGGTCGAAATTATGCCTTATCATTAAGACTTGGGAGAACTCTCTTTATATAGGAGAGTAATCCTTGTCCTCCAAGGATTAAATAATTAAGAGATAATTATTACATTAATCCTTTATTCCAAATAAAAGATAAATAAAATGATTATCCCAAACAAATTAGGATAAATCATATTATTATCTAATATTCCATGAATTATCAATTAACAAATAAAAGATAAATCACATGTCAAATAATTATCCAAGAAAACTAATTTCTCTCTAATTAATTAACACTTATTGGCGCCACACACTAGGGTTACTAAGCCCATAAAATGTCTTTTATGTGTATTATATTATTTAGCCCAACTAAATAATATTTTGCATATCAATTAATTAGCCCGGCCAATTAATTATCAACGAGGCCCAAGTAACAAGATTACTAGTCCGAATTACGAAGCCACATCGGGGACCATGGACCTATAACCGTAGCTCCAATAATTAATTATTCGTCGAACAGAATAAGTACATTAATTATTAATTCCGGGATTATGCCACCATAAACCCGAAACTGAACTCTACCGATTATAGATGTATACTTATACTCAACCCATAGAGTGAATAAGCGTCCATTGATATAATCACTACATACGGATTAACCCTCCATAGACTGTCCATTCTGAGTGGGAAGTCTCGGTGAACCCGACTCAGAATATCTTGTCCTTATTTACCATTAACCCCCTGATGATCAATTAGCACACATATCTGACTAGTAGCTAATTAGTCAAATGTGAACTCCCGGGATCGATCACTTTCTTAGGGATAACAAATAAGGGGACTGTCTCTCTACTTCCCGCAGGAAGGAACGGATTCCATGTCTGTGAAAATCAGAACTACTCACTCATATGGAGATAGTGCCAATGAGAAGTGGCTTGGAACACATATTTAAGTGAACCATAACTAACACATCAAACACTACCCCGGGACAAGCAGCACCCTGTGATCACCTCAGGATTAAGGTTGATCCATATATGATCATCTAATGATTTAATAAGATTCCTCGATTACGGAATTATATCGAGAAATTCAGATTAAATCGGTCTAGTCCTATATGAATGCCATCATATATAAATGCCCCACGTAGGTACCCTCTACCGATAGCCCGGATAAGTCTATCACACCATAAGGTGTTCTGGGCGCATTATTGGTGTTTTAATCAAGAGACACTAAACTCTGATTAAGTTCACCACGGACTAACAGTTTAAGCATATCTCCACTAACTCAATCCTCACGTGTAATCCATACACTGATTTAAGTGGTTACATACGATATACTTAGGGTTTGCCAGCAGTGTATTACTTACAAGCACAAAGCAAGTAATAAGGTGAGATAAAGTCTGTCGTCCATTAAAAACAATTACACAAATTGTCTTTCGGGCACTACACCTAACATAGGAAAGTTTAACTTTCAGCACAAGCTGAGTGGTCTAGGGGTGATTCCCTAAAAAGGAGAGAGTTAACCAGACCTTGAACTCTCTCACCACTCAGTCTTGCTAGATTTCGTTAGAAAGCAGAAAATAAGGGTGATTCCCTGAGACTTTCTTGCCGAAAAACGGAGTCTGGATTCATTTGGAACAGAAGGGTCTTGGTTAGAACAAATGGCAGGTTGACTGCCGGGACTTATGTCCTTTGTGGATGTAAGAGAACTTCTCGGTCATTAAAATTCGCATGTTTTAAAATATGTGGACTTGGCCAGAATATTGATAAGTCTTTTGTAGACTGGGTATCAATATTGGTAAAATAGTAGTATTAGTGTTCATGAATGATAACACCGAAATAGTTGGAAACAACATGTGTGTGCTATACGAAGTCGGAAAGCGACGGGCCAAGATTCTCTCGGATGAGAGAATTGGACTATATTCTAAGAATCGATTCGGTCAAATTCACGAGAATGAGTCTTTGGCTATCCCACCTATCTTATTGAATAAGACGATCATGCATATACGTATGCAACATTCATCGAGAGTAGTCCTACCCTACCTCTCAGGAATGATTCTCTAAATCTTCGGATAAAGAGAAAATGGGATAGAGTCTCTCTTGGATAATGGCAAGTCAGGTTATCACAAGTCAATAGTAGTCAAATCTCGGATTTGAGCAATAAGTAGCGGTTTAGTACGTCCTCAAGTATCTTTAGAGAACAAGGAATCATATGCTTGTATATTCAGGTGCAAACTTGAATATGGTTGACTACACTGATTCTGACTTGTAGTCAGATTAAGGATGTTCATTAAGTTGATCTCGGGCTCAGTAGTGCTTAGAATTTTCTTTTTGGTCTGGGAGTAATTCCAGGTCTGATAAGCCGATATCACTTCATTGTGAAAACAGTGAAGAGATAGCTTAGAAGGATCTTCTCAGTCACAAGAAGTCAAAAGCGTATTGAGAGAGAGTACCGCCTGATTGGAAGGACCGGCAACGTTTTGATCCTAAAGATCGTCTCGAGTCGACAACCTAACTAGTCAGTGTACCAAGTCGAGTGCTTGGAGGGTACGGCATTGATGGATATGTCTCATATGCTTTTAGAGCAAGTGGGAGAATGTTGTGAATAAGATGATAAAGGGTGTGCTCTAAAAACAATCGTTGCTTGTCATTTCGTGCAAGTGGGAGATTGTTAGGTGTAGTGCCCGAAAGACAATTTGTGTAATTGTTTTTAATAATGGATGACAGAATTTATCTCACCTTAGTTACTTGCTTTGTGCTTGTAAAGTAATACACTGCTGCAAACCCTAAGTATATATGTATGTAACCACTTAACTCAGTGTATGGATTACACGTGAGGATTGAGTTAGTGGAGATATGCTTAAACTGTTAGTCCGTGGTGAACTTAATCGGAGTTTAGGGTCTCTTGATTAAAACACCAATAATGCGCCAGAACACCTTAGGGTGTGATAGTCTTATCCGGATTTGTCGGTAGAGGGTACCTACGTGGGGCATTTATATACGATGGCATTCATATAGGACTGGACCGATTTAATCTGAATTTCTTGATATAATTCCGTAATCAATGAATCTTATTAAATCATTAGATGATCATATATGGATCAACCTTAATCCTGAGGTGATCACAGGATGCTTCTTGTCCCGGGGTAGTGTTTGATGTGTTAGTTACGGTTCACTTTAATATGTGTTCCATGCCATTTCTCATTGGCACTATCTCCAGATGAGTGAGTAGTTTTGATTTTCACAGACATGGAATCCATTCCTTCCTGCGGGAAGTAGAGAGACAGTCCCCTTATTTGTTAGCCCTAAGAAAGTGATCGATCCCGGGAGTTCACATTTGACTAATTAGCTACTAGTAAGATATGTGTACTAATTGATCATCAGGGGGTTAATGGTAAATAAGGACAAGATATTCTGAGTCGGGTTCACGGAGACTTCCCACTCAGAATGGATAGTCTATGGAGGGTTAATCCGTATGTAGTGATTATATCAATGGACGCTTATTCACTCTATGGGTTGAGTATAAGTATACATCTGTAATCGGTAGAGTTCAGTTTCGGGTTTATGGTGGCGTAATCCCGGAATTAATAATTAATGTACTTATTCTCTTCGATGAATAATTAATTATTGGAGCTACTGGTTATAGGTCCATGGTCCCCGATGTGCCTTCTGTAATTCGGACTAATAATCTTGTTATTTGGGCCTCAATGATAATTAATTGGTGGGCTAATTAATTGATATGCATGAATATTATTTAGTTGGGCTAAATAATATAATACACATAAAAGACATTTTATGTGGGCTTTTAAACCCTAGGGGTGGCGCCTCATACTTCATTAAATGCAAGATTTGATTTTCTTGTGTGATTAATGATTAATAAAAGATGATTTATTTGTAATTGATTGATTGATTAATCACAATCTTTTATAAATGGAATTATCCTTTATTGTGATTTCTTTTTAATTATTTATTTAATTAATTAGAAACTTGGAGGCCAAGGATTTACTCTCCTATATAAAGAGAGTTCTTCCAAGACATATGAGATGGAAGATTTCGCCCCACTCATTAA
This sequence comes from Gentiana straminea, assembly GCA_036785695.1. NCBI lineage: Eukaryota > Viridiplantae > Streptophyta > Magnoliopsida > Gentianales > Gentianaceae > Gentiana > Gentiana straminea. The sequence goes on from JAVUPR010000530.1 coordinate 2,619,876, forward strand.
AAAGAGAGAAAAGAATTTGTTTCTCTTGTCTAGGGTTTTAGAGGAAGAAAAACTTGGAGTTTTTCTTGGTGTTGCATATCAAGGAGGTTCGTGCATCAAGAAGGGTGTCCACATACCGCCGTTTGGAGAACACATCGGAAGATCAAGGCTTCTCTTCCCGTTATTGGTAACATGATCTTAAACCCCCTTGTAGTAGTTTAAGTCCTTTAATTAAGTGTTTTGATATATAAATCGTGATCCATCCGCGCATAGATCTAACTCGTTTAGATCTAAGAACCTGCATCCTTCATGAACAGGTACCGAGTACAAATCTACCCCGGATAAAAGAGGTTATTCCGTTTGTCAGACGGCCGATGTTATTCAAAAGGCTCCGGTTGTCGGGCGGATCGATTTAACTTTCCGGTGTTAGTTTTAATTAAGCTGTTGATTTTAACATTATTATGATCTCGAGCACAATTTTAATAAGATTCATCTTTCCCAAGACAAATCGCCCCCGGGTAGGAAACGGGATTCCGTTGTCACGCTTTCGCACGGCCAATTTTACCCTCCGGTTTTTCTATCTTTTATCTCATATCCTAACTTCTCGGTCGGTTCATCGTTAGGTTATATGGTGCGATTCATCTTGGTTAATTACGTCAATCCGAATATTATCAATACATTACAGAATAGAAAAAGATTCAATTAACTCAATTTTAGTCAATTTTAATTAGACAACATTCCTTTATCGAAAAGATCGAAATAAAACGATTACATAACTTTGGCTAGTTATTAAATTTAGCCTAATAACATTATAAAAAGATAAAAACAAACATAACAAACATAAATACTTTAGAAATTTTACCCGATTACAATGCTATTTGAATCGAGAGATCGTATTACAACGACTTCAAAGCAACATTGATCTTCGATAATTTCTCGAGCATTACAACGATACTTATTACTACTTTATTTATGGCATAAGGCCTATATACATACTACTACTAATTAAGAGAGGTTTTGAAGATATATTGGTACCCCCCGCAGCCGTATGAACTCGCTCTATTTATAAGCGAGAATTTCTCGGGGCCGGATCGATCCGGGGTGATGCCGGATCGATTCGGGAATAGAAAATATTATCCCCTAGATTATTCTCTGCAGGATCATATCTTGGTAATCATTATGTTTCCTCGGTTCGATCCGAGGTTAATCCGGATTGATCCGGTTAGTTTATTTTCACATCTTGATCTGAAACTTGATAAAATCATATCTTGAGCTCTGGATCTCCAAATGACATGATTCAAGAAGCGTTGGAAAGCTCTTGAAAAGATCTATAACTTTTATGAAGGACTCTTCTTTAGAAAATGCCTTTTTTGATGGGCCATTTGTTCGTCGAATATATATCTCGATAATAGTATCACGAACCGTTGATCCACTTGAACTTTAAATCTCATGGCACTTCCTTCAAAAGACATGTTTTTACTTCAAAAAGTGTCGTCACTCGGGGTCTTGGTTTACCTAAAATTCTGCAATAAAATACCAAAAATACCCACGTAAATCTGACACGACACTCCGATTACTAAACCAGTACAAAATTTATAACTTTTTATTACTTTTACTAGATTTTTATAGTATTTAGATTTATTCACTATTATTAATATTTCATAAGATTATCTTTATAATTTCTTATATTTTATATAAAAAAGAGTTGATAAAGTATATAAAACATCGTAATTTTTATCATATAAATGTTATACATCAACTACTCCCCACTTAGCTCTTTGATCGTCCTCGAGCAAAATAAGCGGTAATATATAAAAATTACAATAAAAATGATATACTTGGTAGATTAAATTTCAAGTTAGTAAAATATCATTTCAATATTATAAATATATTAATTATATCTTTCTTAGAAATTAACAAAATAAAAAGTGTATATAACTTAGATAAATTATTTATCAACTATTATTCAAATGAAATTTCGCATAATCTACTTAATAATTATAATTAAAATTCTAGAATTATTATCCTATCTCAACTTATATGAAATATTTGGAATCAAGGACTAAGTCAAGTAGTTGACAAAATTGCTTAATCGTTTTAGGCTCAGGGTATTGGTTAATCGAAAAGATAGAAAAGGAAATCAAAAGAGAAAAATGCAAGTCGTACGTACTTACACCTTCATAATTTTGATCAAAAATATCTCGATTAATAACATTCTGATATTATTTCACCTTTTTTTTATAACAAACATAAGAACTAAAAGCGTGCGTGTGTGTAGAAAATCAAACTTACAAGCATTGCTTCATCAAGATTGATCGGAGTACTACTCTTTCGATCGAAAATTACAAGTCCGGTTTCCTTAAACTTGTAATCATTCTTGAGATCTTTTGATTCGACTTTTTCTTTTTCATTTTGTGCCTTCATTCCCAGCAATAGGACATTTCGAGATAATACCCTAGCTGGACTACTATCATCAGGAAATCGGGAGCTTTTAAACCTCATAGTGATATAGGACATTTCGAGATAACACCCTACTGCACTCAAATCATTGGTAGCTACAACCGATATGTTCTTTTTATTTTTTCGTTGTCGATCAAAGATAAGGAAGATACCTGGTATTTGATTAATTCTGTGTAAATATAGTGCTTCGTTCTTAACATATCCAAACTCATTACCAAAATCGACTATCTTGCAAGCGTCATGAGGTAAGATCGAATATACCGATACTTATCTAATTTTTACAATCTCAGCATACACCATTCTTTTGTAACGATACTTAACTCTTTTGTCATCATCTCCTTTCATAAGTACGTACAAACTCAGGGGATTTTTAGGAAATGTAGACCAAAATAAGGTAAGGGTCGGTTATAATTAGTTTAATCAAAATGACTATTTCGAGTGAGGTCTTGATCACTCTAATCAAGGCTGAGGTAGGGACAAAAATTAGAAATTTATTTAGGTAGGCTATTTGGCTATAGTTTATATTTTTGTGGTGCCAAAAATCTCATCATTCCTAATCCGATTCCATATTCATATTTCGTTTTGAAAAGAAAATTATTCTAATATTTTATTATAAATATAAGTATATCTACTAAATTTCATAAGAAAATTACTTGATAATATTTATGTATAGTTACATATACTTAAAATCTTATAAAAATAAAAAACTGGCATATAATATAATTATATTATATCTAATTTACTTACTTAATCAAAATCTATTCTTACCAATTTATATTATTTTTATTCATATTAATTATATACTATCTACTTATTTTTATTCAAGAAAATTTAACTAAGTATTAAGCACTTAAGTATAAATTTATATGAGAAAATTTTAATTTTATATTTACTAACTTACCTCTACTCCCCACTTACGAAATGTCATCGTCCCGATGTTCAGTGAGTAATAAAAAGTAGGTTCGAAATAAAAACTTAAAATTTTATACTATTTTGATTATTATCATTTTTTCAACATATATTATTTTAATAAAAACAAACCACATATATATTAAAGAAAACTGATTAAATAAGAAAACTGATTTTATTGACTAACTTAAAGAAAACTGATTAAATAAGAAATTAAACGACTAACTTTATTGACTTTAAACTTAACAAACTTCCAACTGACATCTTATCAACTGATTTTTACCAACTCAAACAACACATCAAACTGTCGATGAACATCCGGGAGTATCTACCGGAAGTAATCCCAACTGAGAATCACGAGATGGAAAAATCTCGTCTTTACTAAACTCAGGCACTCGATTCAGATGCACACATAGTTGAGAGATAACCCATGCAAACGGTAGTGGTCTTCCCCTATTACGCCTCTCTACTGCAAAATTAATTGCCGTTTTGAACATCAAAATCCCCCAGTCAATATATGCCCCCACAGTCAGTGCATACAACAGAAGCATCTCATCATCAGTAACCCCAAAAAAATCTGTAGTTGGATAGATCCGGGAATTAATGAAGCGTTTCCATGCCCTCAAATGAGGGGGTAAAGCCAGAGTTGAAGAATCATAGTTATGATCAAACAGTGGAAACACATATTGAAAAGCTTCAGCAGTACGATTGACAACATTATAAGCATTTCCGAGTTCCCATAGAAACTCAAAGTGTGGGTTTTGATCAAAGGTAGATGGTGGGATTTGAAAGATTTGATTTATGATGACTGGAGAAAAGGATATAACGATGCCCCTTATAGTTATAAGATGAGATGAGGTCGTCGTCGTTATATCGCAAGAGCCGCATAAAAATCTCTAACGATTGATATGTTAATTCTACCTCTGGGAGTCCTAATCAGATTTTTCCATCTGCAACCCCGGATTAGATTGCGTCCCCGCTGATCAATTTTTTCCGTATTCAAGCCTTTTTCCATCATAATAGGAGAATGGACGAAATTTAGACATCTCGGAACGTCATTGTGAAAACACGAGGCATGGCTTTCGGGAACCACACCGACAGGCGTATGTGGTTCGTAACTATTAACCGAGGGGGAGGAGTGATTAGACATTTTTATCAGATAAAGACAATAAGCTTAAACAGATAGAAGGAGAAAAGAAATGAGCAAATTTTGAAGGCTGTTGTTCTTTCCTTTTATAGAAATGTCCCCATCATGCAAAAGTAAAAAAAAATCTACATTTTTGGCGTTTTTATATTTCCCGGATCGATCCTGAAAAGGGCCGGATCGATCCGGCCTAGCAGCTAGAAATCTTGTTAGGTCGGTACACTCACGCCGGATCGATCCGGGAACTCACTATTCACGGAGAGAGTTGTTCTGGCTTGAAAAAATGCCCAGATTTTTTCCTAGTTTGATATGTTTTCTTCCTAACTTTGGTTTCCTTTTATTATGTTATCAAAATAAATTTTACTACACGGTGCGTGAGACATAAAATCAAACGAAAGAAAAATAAAATTCTATGAAAATCAAAATAACCTAAAATCGTACGAAAATAGAATCGAAGTAACATAAAATCGTACGAAAAATAAATTGTTTTCAATGTCAATAATCATAAAATGGTTCAAATCAATCTTCCTCATCACTCATCTGGACGTGACTCGAGCTTGGCATGGCTTGAGAACTATCCGGATCATATGTCGAATCATGAAATGGTTCTTGAAAGTGTGTCGACATCCTAATCGAGCCATCTAATCCCATCGAGCTCATCCATGTCGTGACATCGGAAAAAGTGCTTCCCCATCCCGTCGTGGTATGGCTAAATAATCCAAATCCTTCCCAATCAGATGTCGCAGCTGCCGTTGTACCTATCGAAAAATCCCCTATACCACTAGTTTGAAATCCAAAAGAATGTGGCATTTGTTGGAAGTTTGATCGAGGTGGCATCGGTGGAATAAAGTCGGGCAAGGTATATGGTGCGGATTGGCAATACGGAATATCCATCTCGGCATAGGTAGGGTGCTGCAGTAAATTCATCTGATATATACCTCGCATGCCCTGACATAAATCTTCGACCACAACATATTCCTTTCCGCAAAAACAGCCATATTGGCATTGGCACGATGAACATCATAGGCTAAGGATTGAAACATGTCGTATGTGATGGTGTTTGGAAGTTGAGTTTGAGTTTGACTAGATGATGGAGGAACAATTGTGGATCGAGAAACATGTGGAATAGGCTGAGGTCGTTGGCGGTTAGGGTTCATAAAATCTATCCTTCCTGCCGGCCTTAGTGGTAAACTAGGACCTATAAGTGTTTCGTCAGCCATAATCAGATTATCATTTGGAAGCTCAGGAACACCTATCTGGAGACACAAGGAAGAAATAAAACAAGGAAAAGGCATGTGACTGCCTGGTTTAGCAGTTAAGACAAATTCCTTGGCCCTTCTATACATAACCCTGCCTACATCCACAGGTATATCATTGACCATAGCCCAAGCAATGCACAGATCCTCGTTACCAAAAGATGTCAAATGACGAGAAGGGTAAAGAGTCGAACTGATAAAACGTTTAATAGCTCTCATATCCCTTATACATTTTCCATAGGAAAACCTATTTTCATGCCATATAGTTGTGGGATCTAACTCGTGCTGTGTTGTCGAGACTATATGGTCAAAGTCTGCAGGCTCATCTAAATTCCATACCGTATAATAATCCTCATTTTCTGGTATATCAGGGATACCATATATAGCATTGATAAACTGGGGATTAAACGGCACTGTCCTGGTTCTTAGGCTGACAGAAGTTAACTCACCATTCTCTGTTTCATTATGAGTTGCTACCAGAGAATAAAATTCAGCTACTAAGGTTGTGTTAACTTCACCTGCCCTTAAACTGGCTAACTCCAACCACTGTCGCCTTTCGAAAATCTCTTTCACCTCCCTTCCCAAATCCTTAAAATCCAAACCCCTCTCTATTGCAACTAAACACCTGTCCAAATTTATTCTTTAAGGCTTTTCTAGGCTAGCTTTGCAGACGCGGTTCTTTCAAAACTAACAGCCAATTCTTCTTCTGTTAAAGGCCTAGTCTCCATGACCGGGATTTGGGTAGGGATATGCGGCTTACGTTTTTTGCTGGCTTTTGATGATTCGGCCATTCTACGATAGTGACATAATAACAAAACAACACAAAACAACAAAAAAAACAACACAAAACACACAAATGAGTAACAAAATAGTTGAAATTAAAAAAATTGCATAAAAAAACGAAATTAACAAAATAAATGACTACAATGTTACCTTATAGTGCTTAAATAGTTGAAAAGTTGGCCGGAAACGATGAATATCTCCGGAGTGAAAGTCGAAGCTTTTCTTTGAAAATTACTTCAATAAAATTGAAAATTTGAAGAGAAGAGAGGAAAATGAGAAGAGTGTAAGGATTGGGGTAGTTTTAATAGTAATTTTATGTGATGATTTGAAGAAAAAATTTCGAATGGGGGAGAGGGGAGGGGCGGCTGTTTGAAAGAAATGAAAGAAGAAGAAGAAGAAGAGAACCCGTTCCCTTTTTTTAGGTTTTTTAGTTTCCGGATCGATCCGGGGTTATGTCGGATCGATCCGACAAATTTATTTATTTATTTATTTTTTAAACTCTTTAAAACTTAATAAAAATTTTATAAAACCTTAATAATACTTCTGCTAATTTTTAAATAAAACCTTTTACAACAATTTTATCAAACTTTTAAGTAATTTCATAAAGATCCTATTTATAAAATTTTCGAAAGTTATATAAAAATTTTATAAATTTTATAAAACTTATAAGGGTCCTAATTCCATTATTTCTAAATCTTCCAGGGTTCTGACATAACGTTCTATCAACCTAACCTTAAGAAATGAGGCGTTCGAATTTTCTCTTTGATCTCCATCGGGATTTTCAAATAACCACCTAATCGTTCCCTTCTTAACAACATTCAAACACTCATCCTGAGATTTGGTTGTGTTTTCTCCGCATTTCCCATCATGCTCACTTTTTCCACAGATTCTGCATCTTCTTAAAAACTTTGCCCTTCTCTTTATCGAACTTCTCGATTTTCCATTACATATTTCTTTCAGTTTGATCTCTCTCAACAATTGCTTGTTTTTCTCAAAAACTAATGCTTCAATTTTAAACGCGACATCTTTATCAAGGCCTAACTTCAAAAGTAAAATAAAAACTCCTATTCTATCTAAAAAAAGACATCCAGTTCTTTTACGTCTATCCGGTAAAAGACGAGACTAGTTTAAACATATAAAACACAGAAAAGTAGAGTAAAGATGGATAGCACCTGGTATTTGGCTGTTTTAAGTTTCTCTGCTTTTCAATTTCTTGATTTCTCTGCGTTTTACTTTGTCGGAGGATCAGTTAGTAGCATTACTTCTCCCTTCAGTGTGATTCTTTCTCCTTCCACAAATAACTTTACTCTGTGGCCATTGGCTATAAAAGTTGTATTTCCATCAGTTAGTTCAACAGCTCCAGATTTGTAAACCTTCGTTACTTTAAATGGACCTGTCCATCTTGACTTAAGCTTACCTGGAAACAACTTTAAACGTGAATTGTACAAGAGCACTCGATCACCTACATGGAACTCACGACTATAGATTCTCTTATCGTGAAAAGATTTCGTGCGTTCCTTGTAGATTCGAGCATTTTCATAAGAATCGAGACGAAATTCTTCTAGTTCTGTTAACTGGAGCAATCTATGATCACCGACAGCCTTAGGATCGAAATTCATAAATCTAATAGCCCAGAAGGCTCGGTGTTCTAACTCAACTAGGAGATGACAAGATTTACCAAAGACTAGCTTATAGGGAGAACAACCAATTGGCGTTTTAAAAGCTGTTCTATATGCCCATAATGCATCATCTAATTTGACTGCATAGTTTTTACGATTTGAATCAACTGTTTTCTCCATGATTCTTTTGATTTCTCTATTAGACACCTCTACCTGACCACTGGTTTGCGGATGATAGGGTGTTCCTAACTTATGTGTTACACCATATTTTTCAACTATCTTAGTAAATGGTCTATTACAAAAGTGTGACCCTCTATCACTAATGATAGCCCTCGGAATGTCATATCTGGTAAATATATTCTTTTTAAGGAATCGTATGACAACTTTGGTATCATTAGTAGGAAGAGATTCAGCTTCTACCCATTTTGAAACATAATCTACCATTACAAGAATGAATCTTTTTCCAAAAGATATAGGGAAAGGTCCCATGAAATCTATACCCCAAACATCAAATAACTCACATTCTATAATAGGTTGCATAGGCATTTTATGTTTTTTAGATACATTTCCCCATTTTTGACAAGATTCACAAGATTTAACATACTTATAAGCATCTCTATATAGTGTAGGCCAATAAAAACCACATTGTAAAACTTTAAAAGCAGTTTTCCAACCTCCATGATGACCTCCCGCCTCACGATCATGACAAAATGATAAAACATTTAAAATTTCATTATCAGGCACACATTTTCTGATTATCCCATCCGAACATTTACGGAAAAGGTCCGGTTCCTCCCGGTAATAAAATTTTAAGTCGTAAAAGAACTTCTTTTCTCTTTGCCAAGTCCAATGAGACGGAATATAATCACGGGTTAAGTAATTAATGATATCTCCAAACCAAGGTGACGTTTCCTTAGAAGGAATTCTATTTTTTAATAACTGCATGGTTGAAGGAGTATCTATTCTAAATAGTTGTTCATCAGGAAATGAATCTTTAATTTCATTCCCAATTTCTTCACCATTTTCCATTCTACTTAGATGATCTGCTACTACATTCTCACTTCCTTTTTTATCTTTAATTTCAATATCAAATTCTTGAAGTAAGAGAATCCATCTAAGAAGACGTGGTTTAGCATCTTTCTTACTCAGTAAATACTTCAAGGCTGAATGGTCTGTATAAATTATTACCTTAGAACCAACAATATATGATCGAAACTTATCTAAGGCAAAAATTCCAGCCAATAGTTCTTTTTATGTGGTTGCGTAATTAAGTTGAGCTGCGTTCAATGTGTGAGATGCATAGTAGATAGCTTTGAGAATTTTGTTATACCTTTGACCTAAAACAGCTCCTACAGCTAAATCACTTGCATCACACATAATCTCAAACGGCAAACTCCAATCTGTTGCTACTAGCACTGGTGCAGTAGTCAACCTCGCTTTTAGGGTCTGAAAGTCTTCCATACATTTACTGTGAAAGTTAAAAGGTACTTCCTTTTCAAGTAAATGACTTAGAGGCTTTGCTATTTTTGAAAAATCGCAATGAATCTTCTATAAAATCCTGCATGTCCGAGAAATCCTCTTAGGGTTCTTAAATTAAGCGGTGGAGGTAACTTTTCAATTACCTCGACTTTAGCGTTATCAACTTCAATACCTTCTTCGAGATTCTATGTCCTAAAACAATTCCTTCGATACCATTAAGTGACATTTTTCCCGAGTTTAGTACTAGATTGGTATCTTCACAGCGTTGTAACACTCGTTCTAAGTGTAACAAACAAATATCAAATGAATCTCCGTAAACACTAAAGTCGTCCATAAACATTTCTAAAAATTTCTCAACCATATCAGCAAATATAGCCATCATACACCTTTGAAAAGTAGCTGGTGCATTACATAAACCAAACGGCATTCTTTTATAAGCAAAAGTTCCATAAGGACAAGTGAAAGTAGTTTTTTTCTCTATCTCCTGCTGCAATGAAAATCTGTAAATATCCTGAATAACCATCTAAGAAACAGTAGTACTTATGTCCACTTAAACATTCCAACATCTAAACTATGAATGGAAGTGGATGATGATCTTTCTTAGTATGATCATTTAGTTTTCTAAAATCAATGCACATTCGATAACCTGTAATCTCTCTTGTCGGAATCCATTCATTCCTTTCATTCTCTTTCTTTGTGAAACCTCCTTTCTTTGGTACCACTTGAGTTGGACTTACCCATTCACTATCTGATATGGGAAAAATTATCCCCATTTCTAATAGCTTAATGACCTCTTTCTTAACAATTAACTGCAAATTTGGGTTGAGGCGGCGTTGCGGTTGAATACAAGGTTTAGCATCTTCCTTCAGAATTATCTTATGAACGCAAATCTCAGGGCTAATACCTCGAATATCGGCAACTGTCCATCCAAAAGCTTTCTTATGCTTTTTCAACAATCTAAGTAATTGATCTTCCTGTTGCTCAGTTAAAGATGACGAAATAATAATTGGTAATAGATTATTAGTTTCAAGAAAAGCATACTTCAGATTAAAAGGTAACGGTTTCAATTCCAGATTCTTAGGTGGATCTTCCAGTGATGGTTTAAGAACTGGTCCTTCTAGTTCTAATTCCAAATACTTATGCCATGATGGTTTAAAAGTAAAACTTCCTTTATCTAGAGAAAGGATTATCTTTTTCATTTCGGTGTCTTTCTCATCTTCCTTATAGATAGATAGAGTTAAACATTCTTCTAATCTGTCTTCAAAAGCTGGTGATCGATTATCATAGACGAGAATGAATATCTTCTATAAAAGAACATGATTACGGTGATCTGTATGGATGGTTCATAGCTTTGAAAATATTGAAAGTAACTTCATCTTCATTGACTCTCAGAATTAACTCTCCTTTCTGGACATCTATTAAAGTTCTTCATGTAGCTAGAAATGGTCGACCTAAGATAAGTGGTCTTGAATATCCTTCTTCCATTTCCATAACTACAAAGTCTCTTGGAAAATAGAACTTGTCTACTTTAACCAAAACATCTTCAATAATTCCTTTAGGGTATTTAATCGATCTATACGCCATCCGAGTCATTTCGATTTTAGCAAGATTTCCTATGCCTAGCCTTTCTATAATCCTCATAAGACATGAGATTTATACTAGCTCCGAGATCATATAAGACATTTTTAAACAGAAATCCTCCAATTTCACACGGAATGGTAAAACTTCCAGGATCTTTCAGTTTAGGTGGTAACTTATCCTTGCAAAAATGCGAGAACATTCTTCATTTAGGCATATATTCTCATATTCCTCTAATTTTTTCTTGTTTGACAGAATATCTTTCAGAAACTTTCCATAAGCAGGCATACTAATTAGAGCTTCGATAACAGGGATATTAACATGAATATGATGAAAAGTATCAAGGAAACGAGCATACTTCTTATCAGTTTTAATCCTTTTAATTTGATCTTTAGGTGGGTAAGGTAAAGATTCTAAATCTATCACCTTTGATCCCAAAGTCATTTTCTCTTTTCCTTTCTCCTTAAACTTTTGAGTATTACTTGATCGCCAAGTATCATAATCTTGAGTTTTTTTCTTTTAAAACATTCCCTGAATCCATCTCTACTTCAGATTCCTTCAGTTCTTCTTGTTTTTCATCCTTGTTTTCATTATCTTCTATTCTAACATGTTCCTTGAATAAATTCCTTGAATCTTTGTCCATGGATCTTTCAAAATCCTAGGGATTTTTACCCATTTCTCACCTTCATTCTCAGGTTCCAAACTTCTATTCCTTTTCAAAAAATTCTCTATAATTTTTTCTTCTTCATCAGTGAATTCAAGTTCATCTTTAGTTTCGTCATTTTTTCCATCTAAATCATTTTCTACTTCATTATTTCCAACGTTTTCTACTCCATTACTACCGCAGAGTTTTCTACTTCTCGTAACTACAACATTTACCTCTCTTGGGTTTCTTTCAGTATTACTTGGTAATCCTCCAGGAGGTCTACTGTTATTACGTTCACCTTCCTGCTCAAATGATCTTCCATATTTCTTAATGAGGCTTCTATCGTTCTCATTACGGTATCATGTCCACTCATAGATGTTTTTATTGTACTCATATCTTTAGTGATTTGTACCAATAGAAGTCATCATTGTTTCCATATTCTTAGCTTGAGTAGATACTACACCCATCATATTTTCCATTAGTTTTTCCCATTTTTCAACTCCTTCGCAGGTTGAGTTGAACTTTGAGTTCTTGGTATACTTTGAGTGGTATCGAGGATAGGATCTAGGTAATGATTGTAAATTCGATTAGATGTGTTTTCTTGATAAACTTGATTATTATTCATATTCCTATAAGGAGCTGGATATGGCGGTTGTCCTTGCTTACTAGGGTTTTCGGACCATCGAAAAGTAGGGTGATCTCTTCGAATAGCATTAAACGAGTTTGAGTATGCATTGTTCAAATTCCTATGCTGCTGAAGAAAACTCACCTCCTCTCTTGAATATCCTTTTGGTTCTTCGATCCCTATTGACATATTAGCCTGATTTGAGTATTCAGTTGGTGTACTATTTTCTGAACTTTGGTTTTTGTTAGATTGTAGGCCATCAAATTTCCTACTCAAATTTTGTAAATGTGCTAGAACTTCCGTATTAGATGTACATTCTCCTGCAAAAGCTACTTTTCTGGTGCTAGAACCGGTTTCCCACATTCTGTTATTTTTGTAAATCTTTTCTATAGCATCGTAAACTATTTGAGCTTCACTCATCATTAAAGAACCACCACATGCATGATCTATATCTGCACGTGAATCTTTTCTTAATTTATGACAGAAAAGCTGAATTTGCATATCTAAGGAATAACCATGATCGGGACAGGCTCTTAACAATTTTTTAAATCTTTCCCAGGCATTCCCAAGCGTTTCTTCAGATCCTTGTCTAAAGTTAGCAACCTCGACTTTTAATTCCAAATTTCGTCCAGGAGTGAAATATTGTTTCAGAAATTCGGTTTGAATATCCTCCCAACTTGTAAGTGAATGATGTGGAAGAGACATAAACCAATCTCGGGCTCGTCCTTTTAAAGAAAAAGGAAACATAGTCATCCTCGTTAATTCCTTATGAGCACCTTGACTTTTGTTTGTATTGCACAATTCTTCAAAAAGATAGAGATGATGATGTGGATCTTCATCATCCTCTCCTAGGAATTGGGCTCTTGCGTCAATTAAACCAAAAAGATGAGATTTAATTTCGAAATTGTTTGCTCCTTCATTAGGTAAAAGTATGGGATTATTAGTCTGGTTCCTTCTTATGGTTTGATCACAGATAGGTCTCGGGTTTGGTGGGTTATTACGATTATTTTGGTTCCGATTCTGATTATTTCTATTATTATTATTTTGATTATTATTAGGGTTAACAGGGTTTTGTCCATGCCCTAGAGCATGTTCTAGTCCTTGTTCCGGTGTTTCATCACTGATTTCGGCCATTCTCGTATTTCTGTTTGAAGATGAATCTTGGTCAGGATTTTCCTGACTAGTATGACCACGTCTACTCTCTACTCTTACTGCCTTTCGTAAGTGTTTATGTCAGGCTTATAAGGAGTGAGCGGGGCCTTACCAATTCTGGTCATCAACTAACGAAAATAGAAAATACTCGACTTTTGGTAAAAAGAAAATTGGTAACCAAAAGAAAGTAGATACCAACAAAAATTGAAATAGAACTGAGATAAGAAAAAGTGTTGACTTATTCTCGAGAATTTTAAGCTAATACAAGTAGTAACCATAGACACAAAGAAAGAAATTAGCGACGTCGATCCCCGGCAACGGCGCCAGAAAGCTGACAGGACCTTTTCTAACGCTATTATAATCCTTAACCGGCAGTGTACCGGGTCAAACTGTAGTGCTAGTATGGTGAGTCAGAGTGTCGAATCCTCAGGGAAAACGTGGTAATTCTTTTAAGTGTGGTTAAACACCAAAGAGCTGTTAGTAACTCGATCTAAACCGCAATTTTATAACACAGATTACTACTATTCTACTGAACATAAAATAAATGCGTAATTTAAAAGTTATTCTAATATAATATATATAAATATATAAATATATATAAATGTACATAGATTGCAAAATATATATATAAATATAAATATATAGATACCAATATATTGTTAGAGAACTAGCCAAAGTTTATATAATTGATTTATACGATCTTTCTCAGTAAACGGAATGTGCTCGATCTTTCCTTTATTATTAGGTCCAATTGAGTAAATGAAACGGTGCACTCCTGAGGTTAACAATTCCTCCACACACGAGCGTATGAAATTGTCATATGTCATTGTCATCAGTTCAATCTTCACAACTGCCCCATGCTAATCTCAGTTAGTCTGAACAGGTACCGAGTACAAATCTACCTCGGATAAAAGAGGTTATTCCGTTTGTCAGACGGCCAATGTTATTCAAAGGGCTCTGGTTGTCAGGCGGATCGATTTAACTTTCCGGTGTTAGTTTTAATTAAACTGTTGATTTTAACATTATTATGATCTCGAGCACAATTTTAATAAGATTCATCTTTCCCAAGACAAATCTGCCCCCGGGTAGGAAATAAGATTCCGTTGTCACGCTTTCGCACGGCCAATTTTACCCTCCGGTTTTTCTATCTTTTATCTCATATCCTAACTTCTCTGGTCAGTTCATCGTTAGGTTATATGGTGCGATTCATCTTGGTTAATTACGTCAATCCGAATATTATTAATACGTTACGAGAATAGAAAAAGATTCAATTAACTCAATTTTAGTCAATTTTAATTAGACAACATTCCTTTATCGAAAAGATCGAAATAAAACGATTACATAACTTTGGCTAGTTATTAGATTTAGCCTAATAACATTATAAAAAGATGAAAACAAACATAACAAACATAAATACTTTAGAAATTTTACCCGATTACAAGCTCTTGAATCGAGAGATCGTATTACAACGACTTCAGCAACATTGATCTTCTGATAATTTCTCGAGCATTACAACGATACTTATTACTACTTTATTTATGGCATAAGTCCTATATACATACTACTACTAATTAAGAGAGGTTTTGAAGATATATTGGTACCCCCATAGAAAGTGTATGAACCGCTTTCTATTTATAAGCGAGAATTTCTCGGGGCCGGATCGATCCGGGGTGATGCCGGATCGATCCGGGAATAGAAAATATTATCCCCTAGATTATTCTCTGCAGGATCATATCTTGGTAATCATTATGTTTCCTCGGTTCGATCCGAGGTTAATCCGGATTGATCCGGTTAGTTTATTTTCACATCTTGATCTGAAACTTGATAAAATCATATCTTGAGCTCTGGATCTCCAAATGACATGATTAAAGAAGAGTTGGAAAGCTCTTGAAAAGATCTATAACTTTTATGAAGGACTCTTCTTTAGAAAATGCCTTCTTTGATGGGCCGTTTGTTCGTCGAATATATATCTCGATAATAGTATCACGAACCGTTGATCCACTTGAACTTTAAATCTCATGGCACTTCCTTACTTCCTTCAAAAGACATGTTTTTACTTCAAAAAGTGTCGTCACTCGGGGTCTTGGTTTACCTAAAAGTCTGCAATAAAATACCAAAAATACCCATGTAAATCTGACACGACACTCCGATTACTAAACCAGTACAAAATTTATAACTTTTTATTACTTTTACTAGATTTTTATAGTATTTAGATTTATTCACTATTGTTAATATTTCATAAGATTATCTTTATAATTTCTTATATTTTATATAAAAAGAGTTGATAAAGTATATAAAACATCGTAATTTTTATCATATAAATGTTATACATCAGACTACATATTTGAAGTAGTGCTCTAAGACTTTAATTATTAATCAACACGGAAGCTCATTACATGATTAAATCACTTGAAATGAGTTTCAATGAATTAATCATATATTGGATATGACGATGTCCAATGGGTCATTCTATAATACGATGCCAATCAATTCAAACGTTAGATGCGTTGAGTGTAATGACCACAACGAATTTCGGAAAGGTTGTTTTCAAAATTGTAAGATTTAAGTATTGACTTAATTCTTTAATCATTGCTTAAAGGTTAATTAAAGAGTTCATGGTTTGAATATGATTCAAAAGGTTAAATAAACTATATATTAAACTTTAAATTCTCTTTATGAAAGAGAATTCAAGATTTAGCTCTTGTGATTTTTCTTAAGTCTTATGAAGACTAAATTAAGAAATATTTACAAGTGCTTAATGGATTAAAAAGGAAAGTTGGGGCATGTGCTTAAATAAGAGAGCTTATCGAAGTCTCTTTTCTAAGCAAGTAAGTTAAGATAAATATATCTAAGCTCAAGTCAACTCTACGATTTATGATGTCTCACGAGTATGATTAAATTAGAAAGATTAAATACGAGAATACGCTAAGATATGAAAAATGAAGCAAACGTTGCAACATTTCCATATTCTATTGTGGATCTGGTAAGGCGATATATGAACTAAATAAATATTATTGTGTTCTGGTTCTTGTGAAGAACACATTTCCAGTTATATGTTAGGATTTGATGGAAAAATTCAATTATAAGGAATAAACGTTGTTCCGACAAAGTTGAATTGTCATCGAATCTAACATACTATATTGATGTCACCATTCATTTGATACAGGTGATGAAATCTCAACCACATATTTGTATGGCTGTTTCCTTGTATTTAGGTTTGTTCAAGACATAGTCTCTGTGGAAGAGAAACATGTGATCAAATGTCATTCCGATGATGTCTGAACCATGTGATTATCTAAAGATGACTAAAATATCATTTTATAAAAAGGTTATAAATTCTAGAAAAGTTACCTAAAGCCTAAACATACTAGTGTTTATTGGCTTATGACAATTAATACCATAAATGCTTTATTGTTTATTACTCTCTTTGACTATCTTAGAAATAGTTGAATGTGCTTAGTGAAGTACGAATTTCAAAAAGTCTGAATAATTCAAACTAGTACGAATATGAGATTGATGAACGACTGAGGAATTAATCTTCAATTGGATTGAAGAAATTAGTCCCTAAAGGGTGATTCAGAAGTTTTCTGAAAATGGAATCAGATTCTCTCTTGAAAGATACAATTTTTGGGATACATAATTAGATTGTGTTTCTAAAATGGAAGCAGCACTTTATACGATAAAGATGTGACATAAGCCATGCGAAGTACCCCTTACCTCTTTCGGGATAATGCCCTTATTTGAAACAACTACTTAACCAAGTTCTGAAGAATAAGGTTGAATGAATTCCATATCAGATATGGAGGACGATGACATCCAATCCATCTTAACCAATGATTTAGGGTTGTCGTGCTTCTGGCAAACAGGCAATGTCAAAAAAGATTGGAGCCTAGTATGTCATATGCAACTTTATGCAATACCTTAGCAAGCCTGCTAGATAATGTTTACATACCCTTGGAGCAAAATTGCTTGTCTCCAAACAAGGTTTCTTCTAGAGGAAGTGTTTCTTCCAAAAGAAACAGTGGGATTAAATGAGATCTCAAAGGAGTTTGAGAACCGCAAAGAGATATTCAACCATTGGAACGTGAGCAGGCACCGCATAGCTATAAGGTGTAGGACACTCCTTTGTGCACACAAGTATTCTATAAGTCTACAGATATCCACATGCTTTAAAGGGCTACTGGTGTGTTCCTCTTGAAGAATGAAGATCTCATGACTTATGTAGAAATGCTTGAGAGGAAAGATTAAGAGATATGGCTAGGATCCATATTGTCTGAAATAAATTCCATGTGTGAAAAACCAAGCTATGAACCTAGTCTGACTTACCTGAAGGGAATGTCTCTGAAAGGTGTAGTAGGTCTTTATGAAAGACCAACATGGAAGTCAATACGATTATTAGCAAATCCGAATTGATGGCTAAAGGTTATGAGATGTAAACATTGTAATCACCTTCACGTTGCCAATTTGTGCTTAATTCGATTTGCTTGATATAGTTACGTATTATGACTATATGATAGTGCGAAGGATATTGGGCCGAATGCTTGATGTCCATGGACGCTAGATGATGTGTAAGCTTGAGTGGTCCATGTATAGGCTCACACAAGTTCATCTATATAGGTTCTTTGCATTGATAAATCAAAAGCATTTGATTTCATCAAGAGGAGAGATACACCGAATGTGTAAAAGGTTTAGTGGCAGTGTTACAGTTTTCGAGCAAGGTATTGAATATCCTTCTCAGAAATAGTTATAGATTTGGAAACTGCTTAATGATCATAGTTCACCTAATAGATGTGATGCTAAAAGAGTTTAGCATAGATAATGTCAAGAGATACTACTAGCTAGTATTCTCGGGATCTATCTATGACAAGACGTTAGTCCTGAAGATATGGTGAAGGATGACACTTTTGGAAGGTTCCTTTTGCTTCTACAATAGGATCCATCATAAGTGTTGTGAGTTAAACTAGATGTTCACACTCCATGAAGAGTCATGAGGAATTATGAAAGTGATTCTGGTAAATGTCGAGAATATCCTTAAAGGTGTTTAGGATGGATTCCTAGTTTAATGAAACTTGGAATTGAATATACATAGATATATAGATGTATACCCTGGGTCTTATGAAGATAGTGGGAGCTGTAATATAGGTTTGCAGTCACTTTGATTAAGTGATACAGTGAACTGGAAATGTTCTTAGCTAGAGATCACTGTAGATTCTATAACTGGGCCAAAACACAGTATGGCCTTAGAGGCACATCAGGAGCAGTACATGGATAGAAGAGGTTCATTCTTGAACCTTGTACGTTTCTTCCACATTTACTGTATAGCTGATACAATAGTGGATTCAATGCCTGAAGCAAGGACCAGGGTCTCGTTAGAGATTCATGTGTGTTGAGGTGGCTCATTTTGACCTGATCATTTGGAGCATGATGTGAAGATAGTCTGAGTCCCTGTGGATAGTGATATGTTCATGCTTAGGGTTGGTTACGAGTCTTGCATGAGATTCTTGTTTTTCAACTTGGTCTTGTGTGTGCGAGTGATTGGCTTTAGGCCAAGTGAGAGATTGTTGAAATAATGTCCTAAACCCAATTGGGTTGGACCGGATCCGATAGGGTCGGATCATTTCTACTATTTCATTATGTTTATAATAAATGTCTTTTCTGTTATTATATATTTGTTCGTTTAATGGACCAATTACGATATTGTTATATGATAACGTCCATAGTGTCAAAATGTGATAGAAAAATCATAATAGTGATTATGGTTGATGAGATCTCGACTCACTTTAAAGGTTTGATACTTAAATGCCTCTAGTCGTATATGCTATTAAATGGGACATTATTACATGTCTTCTATCTTATGTTGATAGGGTTCCGTCCATCGAAGTGTAGAGACACTTGGACTGTACGTGGACGTGTATTAGAGAATGCATATGTTAGCTGACCCACTTACTTTATTAAGTGTCGCACTATGTGGCGGTTTTGTAATTATCCTAAGACCAGAGTCTTCATGAAATCACAATATGGATTGTCAAACTTTGACACTATTGAGGTTTCCCTTAGCCATTGGGCGATCATGTGGTAGTGATTGGTATGATACTGAAGTATGCGTAGGATTCATGTTGCTCGTCTAGAAATCGCATATCCTAATAGTAGATATAAATATCTAAAAGGGCCTTCTTATAAGGAATGTCTTATTCTCAAAAGTCTTTGCAAAGCGGAAGTAATGTGTTACTTCGAGAGAAAAGGGTGTTCGGATTATAAGTTACGATCGTTAATGTATCGACACTTGAGATATGACCGTATGGAAATTATTTCAGCGATAGGATTCAATTTACACGGTAACCGTTTCACATGGGAGGTAGTAGTCCTTGCATTTGACTCTTCGATGATCGGGGGTCATGATTTGTTGGATCGATAATGCGCGTGGTAAAACACTCTAGAATTGGGGGTTGAATAGAGTGTTGATAAAATATTAGCTCTTTTTCGATTTAATAAAACATGTAGGAGCAAAAGATAAATACACAATTATTAACACTTAATCCGGAAGCCTAATTAAATGTTATTCGATTGTTTAAAAGTAACCTAAGTGATCAAGATTATCTAATGTGTGATTTAGCCGTATTACACCAACAGACAAGCTAGAATGTGATCAACTAATTATGCTGAGAGCTAAATTAAAAACACACAGAAAGTTGATATACTCAATTTTATTCACAGAGCAGGTTATAATATGGGTTAATCATGTACGCACATAATATACAGCTCAAATTTGATCAAATTAGAAAAACAGAACATGTTTATTATAATTGAAGTTCACAGCACACGTTCTAAGAGCACATTACAACTCAATTTATTTGCAAAAAGAGTTTGATCAAGAAGTTCTAATAAAAACAACACAACAGACAAGAGCAGCACTAGGCTGATCAATCAGCTTCACTCTAGAGCTGATTATCAAGGAACAACAGTCTCATAATCAGAACAGATTGAGACAAATCACAACAAGATCAGCAGCTCTAAAACTCCTATGACTAGAATACTTCTTCAGTGATGATATACAAGAGAGGTTCAAGCACTTGAACATGCCAAACACACTCCTATTATATCAGGACTGTGTAGTATCTCAGCAAATCCTGTCACCACAGACAGCAGCAGTATCACACAATGCAGGCCAGCAAAGGATCTTCAATATAGGCAGCAGGTATACAGGTATGCAAGGATTCAGCAGAGAAACAAACAGGGTGCAGAAATTCAGAGTATCACTCACAAGGAAATGATTCCGAATTTCACCACAGGTTGATATGGGGGTAAACAAGACAGGGTCAAACTTTGATTCAAAAACAGCCTTGCACAAATCAATGGTATTCAGACTGCAATGCCTTATACAAAAGGCAGTGAGGAGGTATATCAAACCAACCACACAAAGAGGCAGTTCCTGAATGCTCAAGACAAAAGCAAGATGATGTTGAAAGAAGGTTTACCAAACTTTTCTCTTTGATGATCAATACACAGTCAAGTAAGGATCAGAAACCGTTATGCCTTATCCACAAGGCAGTGATCTTGGTACTCCAGGCCAATCACCAGAGCACAGTTTCTGTTCAAAACTTTATGTGGATTTAAAACAACAAACAAAAGGTGCAGGACTGCTACATAAGCATAATAGACAGACAGGTTCTCAAACCACAGACACTCAATCAAATCATTTCAGGATTGACCAAGGTGTGTCCAATAGTTGGAGATTAATACTCAAAAACTGAGGGTCAGTCTTCCATTGATTAGGTCCTCTTTGGCAAGTGAGTTTCTCAGTTTTTAGAGGTCAATCACACAATTCGTTGACTGACACAATTCAGTCCAATTAAGACAAGAGATGATTAGTGCAGACACTTAACCAAACTACTACACAAGTAATTACAGTTAAAACCACAGTTGAAAACAATATAAAGCAGAAACTTGACAAGCTTCTTGTGTACCTTCAAAAGGCCGGAAGAACCAAGAATATGACCACAAACTAATTTGCTGAATCGCACTCCTATTGAACCGGAAATTCCCTTCCTTTCAATAGTCTTGGCTTCAGAAATCAGTCCTAGTTTAAGTTATCTCTCAAGATACTCAAACACTGCCACACTAACTCGAACTTTCACAAAGGAACTTTTTGAAATAAGAGAAAATGTGGGATTGCTATATTGTTCAACTGATGCATTTCTGTGATGCTGTGAGTGGCTATATATAGGGTTTAGGAAGTAGAGAGCCCTAAAATTGAGCAATGTGAAACGAGAGTGTGAAAAACGACAAAAGTCCTTGGTTGAAAACATTGATTGGCAGACTCAGTACATTTAGGCCTTGGTTAAAACTAAACCAGGTCTAATTTGACTTATTAAGGGCATCATTGGGTCGATACCCTCAGCATATGACTCAAACCGGACCATCATCGGATTAAAACTGTTGGAAGTAGCGCACGAAAGACAATTTATATAATTGTTTTTATAATTAATAAATGAAAGATTTATTCTCATCTTATTATCTGCTTCATGCACATAAGTAATACACTGCTGAAAACACCAGTCGTATCATATGTAGCGATATAACTTAGTGTGTGTCACAATGAGGATTAAGTTTATGGTGATACACTTGAAATATTAGTCCGTGGTGAACTTAATTAATGTATTGGTCTATTGATTGATCCCCCATTAATGCGTCCAGAATACTTTAAGGTGTGACCGTCTTAACCAGACCATTGATATTGGATATCTAAGTGGGGCATTTATAGACGATGTACGCATATAGGACTCGACCGATTAAATCTACATTTCTCAAATAATTCCGTGATTGAGAAATATTATTGAATCACAAGATTATCATATATGGATTAACCTTAATCCTGAAGTGATTGCAGACACCTGCTTGTTTCAAGATAGGGTTTGATGTGTTCGTTAAGGTTCGCTAAGAGGCGTGCCCCGAATCACTTTCACGTTGGCACTATTCTGGAATGAGTGAGGAGTGTATGTCTCACGAGATATGGAATCCATTCCTTCTGCGGGAAGTAGAAAGACAATCCTCTTTTTGGTTGATCCTAGAAATTGATCGATCGGCCGAGTTCGTATTGGTTATGAACTATTTGATCACTAGTGGGTTAATGGTAAATAAGGATAAGATGTAATGAAGAAGGTTTACAGAAATAATCCCGCTTTGTTACAGATAGTTTATGGAGGGTTAGTCTATATGTAATGTTATATCAATGGGCACTTATTGACTTGACTTTTTGAGAATAAGTTATGTCTATAATCGATAGAGTTCAGTTTCGGATTTATGGTGGCGTGATTCCGGAATTAATAAGTTCAGTAGCAATGTTCTGTTTGATGAATATTTTATACAATTTATTGTAGCTACTGGTTATTGGTCCATGGTCCCCGGGTTGGCTCCTAACACGCGAGTGTTTTCTCGTTTTGTGGAACCTTGAGAATAAATTAAATAGTTGGTCTATTTAATGATTATGCGAATATTATTTATTTGGTGAATAATATGTGAAATAGAAAAGACATTTTCTAATAAAAATAATGGCTAAGGTGGCACAATAATTTGTGATAAAATTTGGTAAAGAAATTTTCCAAATTTATGCCACATGTGTAATTAATTAATTATTTACTTTTTAGCTAATTAATGGAATAATAATAGATTGATTTTTTAATCATTATCTCATTTATGGAGATTATCTCTTATTTTATTGCAAATATCTTTTCCTTATGGAAATAGGCAATTGTATTGTGAAAATGATAACTCTCGTGACTAGTTATTTTCATATATAAAGAGAATTCCACCCAACACAATGACAATCAAAAATTGCGCCACACTTAATAAAAAAGAAGAGAAAAATTAGTTTCTTGTTCTAGCCATTAGGAGGATAAAAACCTAGGGTTTTTCTTTGAGCATATTCAAGGAGGTTCTACTACGAGGATCGACGTCCACCAGTCGTTGCTTGGAGATACAACTCGGAAGATCACGTCTTCTCTCCGGTTGGGGTAAATCTACTAACCTTTTTGTAGATTAATTTATTATGCGAATCATATCGTGGTAAAATAAAAAAACAAATTTTAATTCGTTGCTTCGTCGTGCGTGATCGAGTGTCTCGATCGGTGCCGTGAATATAATCGATGATCCAATTATGGATCGGATCCGGATTTGTGTTTCGTATATCCGGCATATGGTAGCGAGCCGGGTTAAAGCGAATTTGTGATCTTGATTGCATAAGTAATTAATAAGGAGTGGAATTGAATAAAAAAATTGTATCTTTTATACGTTTATAATATTTATGCGTGATTGAATGATTTGGTTGACAAGATGGATTGGAGTTGGTACTTGTTTACCTTTAGATATATTGTAAACCCGTTTTTGGGTATAGGAAATTATGTAATTTATTTGTTGTAATTTAATTTCCGAGTAATTAGAATTAATCAGAACTCTAAGAACATCAACAAGGTGATGTGGCGTCCTGGTGGTAGAGACGCAACACCAACATGCCGAAGACCCATGTTCAACCTCCCAGCCGCATTTTTTTATGTAATTTTTTCAGAAAAGATCCAGTTTTGGGGAATAAAGGAAAAATAAATGTAGCAGGTGCGATTCGAACCCAAGCTGCCGCAGAAGGAAGAGGACGTGCTGACCAACTCGGCTAGGATATCATATGTTCAGGAAATGGATCTTTAATGATAAACAAGGCGGTGGCAGATGTAATATTCCGATTTTCGGGAAAGGGCGAGACGTGTCATTTTGCGAAAACGAAATATTGGGTTCGGTTCCTTTTCTTCGGAGTTTAAGTATTTGTTAAATATATATATATATATATATATATATATATATATATATATATATGAGATATATATGTATGTATTTAAGGAGGAAAAATCTGATTTATATGATTAAGGAAAATAATAAGATCTTTATTATTTTTTGGGATTTGTTATTTAATGAAAATAAATTTCCCACAATTCTTATAACCTAAAAAGAAATCAGATTTTCTCCACCTCCAATTGTCTCCAGCGTGTGAGAGAGAGGAATTTAGGGCTGAGAGTTTTTCAATCGATTGCTAAGGCGATTCTTGACGGTTTTCAGATCAGAGTAGAGCGCCGGAATCGTTGTATTGCAGAAAGTTGAAGCTTTGATAAGGTATGTGTAAGCCCTAATTCTGATTATCTTCGAGTTTGATGGATTCAAACTCATCAATTCGTAGTTTTTATCGTTTAGAAGCGTGTGATTGAATCTAATCTAAGTTTGGATTTATCACACATGTTTTCTACGAGAAAAGGTTCGAGTTTTTTTCTTTGCTATTTTTCTATGGTTTGGCTTAAAAGTAGGAATTCCAATTATTGTTATTGTAGTTTAGATCATGTTTTATGATGCGTAGATGCAAGGAAGTTGTGCTTTTTCGTTGATCAAAGGATAATATATGTTTAAATATGTTTTCTATGATTTTTGTGTTGAAAACGAGGTTAATTAGGTTAGAAACGATTCAGAAATCGAGTTGTGAAGATTTTAGCGTTTGGGGAAAACCCAATCGGACGGGCGTCCGGGTTAGTCCGACGGGCGTCCGGGACCCTTAGTAGCCCAGACGGGCGTTTGCAATAGGCGGACGGGCGTCTGAGGTCAGATTTTTGATTCGGGATGTAGTTGTTTTAGACGGACGGGCGTCCAAGGTTTAGTGGACGGGCGTTCAATGCCGGACGGGCATCCACGGGGGTTTTAGACGGGGGTCGGCTGTTTTGTCTTGGTTAAACTATTTTAGTGTTTCGGGTTGGTTTTTGGCTTCACAATCGTGGTTTCATTGTTTTAAACCTTTAATCACGATTTGTAATATTAATTAAAATATGAACAAGCTTCGATTGAACTTCCGATTCGTTCGGTTAAAACACCGAATGTACTCTTAAAGGAGTAGAAGTTCGGATCCGTCGGAAGGACATGAAAGGGCTTGTGCTTTGATGAACTAGAGTTCATCAATGTACGTGTAATTGTTAGGATATGATGTCTAGTGGTCTAAGTGAGGGAGTAGAGTTGTTAAGGTGAGTTTTATTCGAAAATGTTTAGGTGGTTAGTTAATTCACATTAATAATTACATACGTGTAGATAAAAGCTAAAACGTCATTTATTCTTGGTTAGGCACGCGATTCAAATCGGTGATGTGATACGTTAATAAAAGGTAGACAACGCTACGGCTCAAAAGGTGAAGGGTAGTGGAGGAAATCCATCGAACGTATATGCATACCGAGGAGATCCCGGGACTACCGGTGCTAATCACCGTAGTTGGCAAGTATATCTCGTGGTGGAATTTTCACCATGCATTGTGTCCTTGAGTAATGATGTATCAAAGATAAGCTAAGCTAGAAACGTATAGTCACGACGTGTCGATGGGCATGTAGTGAACCCTAGATCGAGTCGGTCTCAGTAAGGCAAATATTTTAATAATAACTTTAATTGAATTGTAGCTTCTACTTCTTACTTTGTACTTTGTACTTACCTCAAATGCATGTTTATTTATGTGTTTGGGGGAGAGAAGACGAACAGGTTAGTCAAGACTTTGAGGAGGACTTTGATGACGACGTTTGAGGACGCCGGAGTTGAAGACCTTGTTTATCATTTATTTCCTTTATGACTTAGACTTGGATTATTATTGGATTCTGTAGTTTCCTTTTAGTTTTTTTGAGATTCGTACTTTTGGATTCGTTGGTTTCCGATGTAATGAGTATTAGATTATATTCTATCTTTAGTATTTCTATTCTTGGTTATTTGAAAAAAATTACCCGAGTCTTTTTAGTTTCCATTTGCTTTGATTTGATACGACGTAGTAGAGGCTTACGTGTAATATTATTTATTTAATATTATGCGTGCCAAACGTTTCGATTTCTGGATAAGGACTCGGTGTCTGGGAACGGGGCGTTACAGTTGGTATCAGAGAAAAGCGTCTTTTAGGCTTCATTTATTTAAGATAAGTTTTCCTTAGACCTCTTAGTGACGTTTTGGTTTTCTTGATCATCAGGATGGTGTTCACTAGAACCGGAGCAGGTGCTGAAGCATCAAGAGTTCGACGAGAGAGTCCTACACCAGTTGTTAGAGGCGGTTTTGTGAGGCAGAATCCTTCACCACATCCGAGCCCCACTCCACCCCCTCATACTGCGACCCCTACACCAAGGTCTCAGCGGAGTTTGTCACCGCGACCTCATCAGGAGCAACACCCACAATGGTATGTGGGAATTTCGGTTCAGTTTTCATTGGTAAGTGATGTTCCAGCGGGTTTAGTACCGCCACCAGTGAGCTACCCTCCACCGAGGTATAACTACAACTATGGAGAACCAGGAGAAGCACCTATACGAGTCACTGTAGTGGGAGACATTCCGCCAGTCTACGTACCCCCAGTAACTAGCATTTACCCACCTCCAGTGAGTGTTTACCCTCCACCGGTGAGCCACCCCTCGCCACCAGTTTTCCATCATCAGCAACATCAGACCTTTTACCCTCCTCCAGTGGGTCACACTCCTCAACCTACTGTACAACCTTCACCCTGTTTTGACCATCATCAAGGCTTTGGTTACCCACCCTACGGTTTCCACCAACACCAGTACCAGCAACAAGAATTACCTTTTGGATATCCTCCAGTCTATCCACAAGCCCCACCAGTCAGACCGGCACATGAGCAAGCACCACCGGTTGATTGGTATACGAGATTAAGGAGGAACAAAGTTCAAGACTTCTTTGGAAATGTCGAGCATTCGAAGGCCGAAGAGTGGATAAGGAGTTTTGAGAAGGCATGTAGGAACATACATGTCCCTGAGACTGAGATGGCACAGTTGGCGGTTAGTTTACTTTTGGGTGCAGTTGAAGCATGGATAGATGCTATACAGAGTAGCAATTGTAAAGTGACAGATTGGGAAAGCTTTAAGGCAATGTTCTATAATGAGTATTTTCCGGAAACAGTTCAGACAGACATGGCAAGTCAGTTTCTAAAGCATAAGCAAGGTAATTACATGACAAGTATCACGGTACACCAACAAGTTTAACGAGTTTGGAAGATTCTACCCGAGTTGATGAAGGTAGAAGAGAGGAAGATGGCCCTATACAAGGAAGGGTTATCGTATCAGATACAGTCTGGCATGTTGGGTTTCACCGCCAAGAACATGGCTGAGTTGTTGAATAAGTCCTTAGAGGTTGAGACATTCAGAAAGAAGGCCACAGTGGTTATTAGGAATAAGAGGAATTTCGGCACAAGCCAAGGTAGTAGCCGGGGAGCACCGCAACAAAATCTCAAAAAGACAACGGCCCCTGCAGCGAGTAAACCACCAACCGGAGCACCTTTATGCTCTAAGTGCAACAGGAATCACTCAGGTGAGTGTAAGGCTAATACAAGCGGCTGCTACTACTGCGGAGATTTAGGGCACTTTTCTAAGATGTGTCCAACCAAGGGGAGTTTGAATATTCCGAAGCAAGGAAGTAGGAAAGGCGGCCCAAGTCGCCCAGTTCGAGTCTTTGCAGTGGATGCCGAGATAACAGAACCAGACGATAACGTTATTTCACGTACCTTTATTGTTTATTGTCATTTGTTTGAGTACTCTTATAGCACGATTTAAATCATGTTGTATTTGTGTTTAAATAAATGAATTCACATTCTAGGTACAATAATGTTAGATAACTTAGTGGTCACGGCATTGTTTGATACGGGAGCGTCTAATACTTTTGTGTCGACTAAGGTAGCTAAAAGCTTAACTTACCGATGGAACCTTTAAGAAACACTTTGGAAATAACAACACCCTTAGGGAAAGTGACTAAGGTAACCATGTTGATGCCGCAAGTAGATGTTCGAGTTGGAACGTATCGTTGCAAGAGTGACTTTACGGTTCTAGACTTTTCAGATTTTGACGTGATTCTTGGAATAGATTGGCTATCCGAGAATTTTGTCCATTTGGATTGTAGAGAAAAGAGAGTGACCTTTAAGATACCGGGAAAATCAGATAAGACCTACCAGGGAAATGTTTATAAGCCCAGTAAGAAGCGTCACCCTATAATTTCAGCGGTTAAGGCAATAAGAGCTTGTCAGAAGGGTTGTGAAGGCTACTTGTTGTACGCAGTGGATGTGGAACAAGTGAAGCCTAAGTTAGAGGAAACCCCTGTAGTGAAGGAATATTCAGAAGTGTTCCCAGAAGAGTTACCGGGAAACATGCCGGATAGAGAGATTGAGTTTGAGATTAAGTTGATACCGGGAGCGGCACCAGTTGCTAAGGCACCCTACAGAATGGCACCGGCTGAATTGAAGGAGTTGAAAGCACGGCTTAAGGATATGCTTGAAAGGAATATAATTCAGCCTAGCACTTCGCCTTGGGGAGCCCCAGTATTGTTTGTTAAGAAGAAAGATGGAACATGAAGAACACTTAAGAATAGTGTTGGATACCTTGAAGAAAAACCAGTTGTATGCTAAGTTCTCGAAGTGTGACTTTTGGTTAGATCAAGTGAGTTTCTTGGGTCATGTCATTTCGGGAGATGGCATTAAGGTTGATCCCGCGAAGATTGAAGCGGTTGAGAAGTGGTCCGGACCGACTACCGTTTCGAGAGGTTAGAAGTTTTCTCGGTTTGGCGGCTATTATAGGAAGTTTGTACAAGACTTCTCAAAGATAGCTACACCACTTACCAAGCTCACTCAAAAGGATGTGAAGTTCGAGTGGACCAGAGTGTGAAGAGGCTTTTGAAACGCTGAAGAAGAGGTTGACTACAGCCCCAGTTTTGGCAGTTCCGGAGATCTTTGATAATTATGACGTTTACACGGATGCTTCGGGACAAGGTTTGGGATGTGTGTTGATGCCGGGAGGAAAGGTAATTTCTTATGCATCTAGACAGTTGAAGGTGCATGAGAAGAATTACCCAACCCACGACTTGGAGTTGGCAGCAGTTGTCTTCGCCTTGAAGATTTGGAGGCACTACCTGTATGGAGTTAAGGCCAGGATCTTCACCGATCACAAGAGCTTGAAGTACTTCTTTACCCAAGAGAATCTGAATATGAGACAAAGGAGATGGCTGGAGTTCGTAAAGGATTATGATTTGGAGATTCAGTACCATCCGGGTAAAGCGAATGTGGTAGCAGATGCTTTGAGCAGAAAACGAGTGTTTGCGGTTTCGAGTGTTGAAGTTGTGGAAGAAAGGTTAGATGGGTTGAGAATCCGAAGTTTTGATCAGATTGAAGACCGACAGTTTGTGGCACCATTGTTAGCAAGGTCCGAGTTGATGGATGATATTCGGGAAAAGCAAGATGAAGACCCAGTTTTGGTTGACTTGAAGCGAGTTGCAAGGGAAAAGCCCACGAGTGGGTTATGTGTTAGACAAGAACGGGAATCTTTGGTACCGGGATCGTTTGTGTGTGCCTAATGTTGGTGATTTAAGACGGAGAGTCTTGGAAGAGGCACATAGAATTGCTTTTGCGGTTCATCCGGGAGCTACTAAAATGTACGAGAGACTTGAAGGAAAGGTTTTGGTGGCCCTCGATGAAGCCGGAGATAGCCAAGTTCGTTGCGAGTGTGATACTTGCCGAAGGTTAAGGCGAACATAGAAGACCGGGAGGAATGCTTAAGCCGTTGGATATCCCGGAATGGAAGTGGGATAAGATCACTATGGACTTTATCACCGGTTTACCTAAGACGAGAGGCGGTAATGATGCGATTTGGGTGATCGTGGATAGATTGACCAAATCCGCTCATTTCTTACCATATAAGGTCGATATGCCCTTGAAGAAAATGACGACACTATACTTGGATAATATAGTGAAGTTACACGGAGTTCCTATCTCGATAGTTTCGGATCGTGATTCGAGGTTCGTCGATCGATTTTGGAAGAGTTTACAAGAAGCTTTCGGAACCAAGTTGGATTTGAGTATGGCCTTTCATCCTCAGACAGATGGACAATCTGAGAGGACTATCCAAACACTAGAAGATATGTTGAGAGCATGTGTTTTGGAAGTAGGCGGATCATGGGATGATTACCTACCGGTAGCGGAGTTTGCCTATAACAACAGTTATCATGCAAGTATAGGCATGCCACCGTTTGAAGCACTGTATGGGAGAAGATGTAGAACGCCATTTGTTTTGGGACGAAGTCGGGGAAAGACAAATCACCGGGCCGGAATTGGTTGAGCAAGCTAAAGAAAGAGTTCAGTTGGTTAAGAAGAATCTGAAGGCAGCTCAAGATAGACAGAAGAGTTGGGCAGATGTTAGAAGAAGGCCTTTAGAGTTTGAAGTTGGTGAAAGAGTTTATCTACGAGCTTCACCAATGAAGGGAGTGAAACGTTTTGGACAAAAGGGAAAGCTAAGCCCTAGGTATGTTGGACCTTTTGAGATTCCGGGAAAGAATTGGACCTTTGGCTTATAAACTCAAGTTACCGGAATCCATGTCAAGAACCCACAACGTATTTCATGTCTCGATGTTGAAGAAATGTTTGACCAGGACGGATGTTGAGACTACTGTTGATTCGGAGATTCTCCAAGACAATCTTTTGTATGACGAGACACCAATCAGAATTTTGGACCGGAAAGAAAAGATGATTAAGAGGCGGTTGATTCCTTTGGTTCTGGTGCAATGGAGCAATCATTCACCGGACGAAGCTACTTAGGAAGTTGAGGATGATATGATCGGCGAGTTCGAGATTTTATGGACATACCAGGTATGTTCTAAGTTTCGAGGACGAAACTCCTATAAGGGGGGAAGAATTTAATATTCCGATTTTCGGGAAAGGGCCGAAGTGTCATTTTGCGAAAACGAAATATTGGTTCGGTTCCTTTTATTCGGAGTTTAAGTATTTGTTAAATATATATATATATTTCGAGATATATATGTATGTATTTAAGGAGGAAAAATCTGATTTATATGATTAAGGAAAATAATAAGATCTTTATTATTTTTTGGGATTTGTTATTTAAGGAAAATAAATTTCCCACAATTCTTATAACCTAAAAAGAAATCAGATTTTCTCCACCTCCAATTGTCTCCTGCGTGTGAGAGAGAGGAATTTAGGGCTGAGAGTTTTTCAATCGATTGCTAAGGCGATTCTTGACGGTTTTCAGATCAGAGTAGAGCGCCGAAATCGTTGTGAAGAGAGCAACGCTTTGATTGCAGAAAGTTGAAGCTTTGATAAGGTGTGTGTAAGCCCTAATTTTGATCATCTTCAAGTTTGATGGATTCAAACTCATCAATTCGTAGTTTTTATCGTTTAGAAGCGTGTGATTGAATCTAATCTAAGTTTGGATTTATCACACATGTTTTCCTGGGAAAAGGATCAGTTTTTCTTCTTTGTTTTTACGTGGTTTGGTGTAGGAATTTGTTGCTTAAAAGGTAAGAGGCTCATCCTACAATTCCAATTATTGTTATTGTAGTTTAGATCATGTTTTATGATGCGTAGATGCAAGGAAGTTGTGCTTTTTCGTTCATCAAAGGATCATATATGTTTAAATATGTTTTCTACGATTTACTGTGTTGAAAACGAGGTTAATTAGGTTAGAAACGATTCAAAAATCGAGTTGTGAAGATTTTAGCGTTTTGGGGAAAACCCAGTCGGACGGGCGTCTGGGTTAGTCAGACGGGCGTCCGGGACCTTAGTAGCCTAGACGGGCGTTTGCAATAGGCATACGGGCGTCTGAGGTCAGATTTTTTATTCAGGATGTAGGTTTTGTTTTAGACGGACGGGCGTCCAAGGTTTAGTGGACGGGCGTTCAATGCCGGACGGGCGTCCACGGGGTTTTAGACGGGCGTCGGCTGTTTTGTCTTGTTTAAACTATTTTAGTGTTTCGGGTTGGTTTTTGGCTTCACAATCGTGGTTTCATTGTTTTAAACCTTTAATCCGATTTGTAATATTAATTAAAATATGAACAAGCTTCGATTGAACTTCCGATTCGTTCGGTTAAAACACCGAATGTACTCTTAAAGGGAGTTGAAGTTCGAGATCCGTCGGAAGGACATGAAAGGGCTTGTGCTTTGATGAACTAGAGTTCATCAATGTCGTGTAATTGTTAGGATATGATGTCTAGTGGTCTAAGTGAGGGAGTAGAGTTGTTAAGGTGAGTTTTATTCGAAAATGTTTAGGCGGTTAGTTAATTCACATTAATAATTACATACGTGTAGATAAAAGCTAAAACGTCATTTATTCTTGGTTAGGCACCGATTCAAATCGGCGATGTGACACGTTCATAAAAGGTGGACAACGCTGCGGCTCAAAAGGTGAAGGGTAGTGGAGTAAATCCATCGAACGTATATGCATACCGGGGAGATCCCGGGACCACCGGTGCTAATCACCGTAGTTGGAAAGTATATCTTGTGGTGGAATTTTCACCATGCATTGTGTCCTTGAGTAATGATGTAACAAAGATAAGCTAAGCTAGAAACGTATAGTCACGACGTGTCGATGGGCATGTAGTGAACCCTAGATCGAGTTGGTCTCAGTAAGGCAAATATTTTAATAATAACTTTAATTGAATTGTAGCTTCTACTTCTTACTTTGTACTTTGTACTTACCTCAAATGCATGTTTATTTATGTGTTTGGGGGAGAGAAGACGAACATGTTAGTCAAGATTTTGAGGAGGACTTTGATGACGACGTTTGGGACGCCGGAGTTGAAGACCTTGTTTATCATTTATTTCCTTTATGCCTTAGACTTGGATTATTATTAGATTCGTTGGTTTCCGATGTAATAAGTATTACATTATATTCTATCTTAAGTATTTCTATTCTTGGTTATTTGAAAAAAATTACCCGAGTCTTTTTAGCTTCTGTTTGCTTTGATTTGATACGACGTAGTAGCGGCTTACGTGTAATATTATTTATTTAATATTATGCGTGCCGAACGTTTCGATTTCCGGATAAGGACTCGGTGTCCGGGAACGGGGCGTTACGGTTTTCACTGCTTGTGAGATGACTTTCCTTTGATCTTGATTGAAATCTTGCACATACTCCAACGGTAAATGATATATCCGGCCTACTAACTTTGTTAGATAAAGTAAGCTTCCAATCATCTTTACGTAGAGTGTTTGATCAACATCTTTGCCTTCTTTGTCTTCATCTAGTCGATGTTGGTCCCCATTGGTGTTGAGATTCCAGTTGATTTTTCCATACCAAACTTCTTGATAAGTTCTCGTGTATACTTAGTTTGGTTAATGAAAATCCCATCATCTAACTATTTGACTTGCAATCCAAGGAAGTAATTTAATTCTCCCATCATACTCATTTGGAACTTCATTTTCATTAAACTTGCAAATTTTTCTCACACAATTGTTCATCTTCTGATCTTAAAATAATGTCATCCACATAAATTTGAACAAGTAGAGTATTTTACCATTTTTCATTCTTAATAATGTTTTGTCTATAGTACCTTTGATGAATCCATTGTCCACTAGAAACTGAGATTGAGTTTCATACCAAGCTCTTGGTGCTTGTTTTAGTCCATAAAGAGCTTTCCTTAGTCTGAAAACTTTATCAGCTTGATCCTTGATTTCAAATCCAGGTGGTTGTTGAACATATACTTCTTCTTCAAGAATTCCATTCAGGAATGTGCTTTTAACATCCATCGATAAACTTTCAATTTCTTATGAAATTTTTGTATAAGCAAGAAATAGTCGATTGCTTCTAGTCTTGCAGGCGGGTGCGTAGGTTTCATCAAAGTCTATGCCTTCGATTGAGAGTATCCTTTAGCTACAAGTCTAGCTTTGTTTCGATGATATTCCCATCTTCATCAAGTTTGTTTCGAAAACCCATTTGGTTCCAATGATATTTACATGAGTGGGCTTTCTACCGGTTCCCATACTTGATTTCTTTCGAATTCATTTAATTCTTCTGCATAGCTAGAATACAATCACGATCTTTCAAAGCTTCTTCAATTTCCTTAGGTTTAGATTGTGATAGGAAACATGCAATCATTGCATCTAGGCGATGTCTTGTTCAAACTCCGAGCGTGAGTGTCACCAATTACTTGTTCTTCGGGGTGATCTCTCATCCATTGATAAGTAGGTGTTTGCATCAAGGGATCTATATTTTGTTCAACTTGGTTCTTCAAGAAGCTGGTTCGGAACTTCTTCGGTTGGATGCGAATCATGTGGTTCGGGTGTGGTTTGTTGTGTAATTGGAAAGCGAGGCCGATCTCGGATCGAACATTCGAAATTTGTAGTCATCCAATGTCAACAATAAGCGGTTACGGTGAGATAGGTAAGCGAGGACCGAGAAAGCGGTTCGGTCTTTCCTCGTTATTTCACCGGGGAAGTTTGGTTCATCAAATACCACGTGAATTGATTCTTCATGCTTTAGTGTCCTTTTGTTTAGTACTCTAAAAGCTTTCTTTGGCACATGAATATCCTAGAAAAATTCCTTCATCAGCTTTGGGCTGAAAAACATGAAGTTGATCATTTCCATTTTTGTGTATGAAACATTTGCTTCCAAAAGCATGAAAGTAGGAAACATTTGGTTTTCTTCCATTCCAAATTTCATAAGGAGTCTTCTCATGCCTTTTGTTCATGAGAGCTCTGTTCTGTGTGTAACGAGCTATCTTAACTGCTTCTTCCCAATATCTTTCAGGTAGTTTTGCTTCACAGATCATAGTCCTTCCTGCTCCTTTGAGTGTTCTGTTTCTTCTTTCAGCTACACCATTCTGTTGAGGTGTTCCTATGGCAGCAAGTTGGTGTAAAACACAATTTTCTTCACAATATTCAATAATCACGCAGTTGAGGAATTCAGTTCCTTTATCCGATCTTATTTTCACAACTGATACTCCTTTTTGATTACGAAGTCTCTTGAGTAATTATGTAAGCCTTTGCTTAGTTTCACTTTTCTTGGTTAAGAAGATAACCCAAGTGTATCTTGAAAAATCATCTACTACCACCAATGTATACTTCTTTCCACCGATACTTATTGGTGTAATAGGTCCAAATAAATCCATGTGTAGTAATTCCAGATGTCTTGTTGTTGAGTGCTGAGACTTGGTCTTGAAACTTGCTTTTGTTTGCTTTCCTTGTTGAAAAGCATCACATAAGCTGTCCGTCTTATATGATATCTCTGGTAGACCAATGAGTAGCTGTTTCTTCACAAGTGTATTGATGTCATCAAAATTAAGATGACTTAGTTTCTTGTGCCATAGCCAACTGATTTCTGATTTTGTATGCACAAGCAAACAGGTTTCAGCAACGGCTGTTGTCCAGTCTACTACATAAATATTTTCTTTTCTTCTTCCGGCCAAGACAATTTGATAAGCTGATTCGCTGACAACAACGCAGAATTCTTTGTCAAAAGTAACTTTGTATCCCATGTCACAAAATTGATTTGGTCTTGAGTAGATTGTAGTGTAATCCTTCTACATAA
Organism: Gentiana straminea; assembly: GCA_036785695.1. Classification (NCBI taxonomy): domain Eukaryota; kingdom Viridiplantae; phylum Streptophyta; class Magnoliopsida; order Gentianales; family Gentianaceae; genus Gentiana; species Gentiana straminea. The sequence goes on from JAVUPR010000530.1 coordinate 2,655,857, forward strand.
GATACATTCTTGATTGTATGTCCATTCCCGATTAGAGTGCCATAACCTCGGTGTATCCCGGTTTGTCTTTACTTCCAAAATTGACTTTTGGTCCATCTTTTGCAATAAAATTACAGAGGAAGTCTTTGCTCTTTGTCATGTGCCTAGAGCAACCTTGTCAAAGTACCAAATATCCTGTAATAAAAGTTAAACAATTTTAGGTACCCAACTCGGTTTGGGTCCATAGGAGAAGTCGATTGTCGGTACAACTCGGGAATATATCCTTTAGGTATTCTTCGGATATTGTTGCACCTATTTTCATATATGTAAGCCACACTCCCATAATTTCTATGTTTGGAATGTGTCTTATTTATATGATCTCTCAGATCTTTTGGCTGAATTTTATTTCCATCACGCTTTCTATTATTAAAACTTGAATGGTAACCATCATTCCTTTTGTACTGAGGTTGATGTCCGGTCAAGTAAAATAAAAATACTCGATACCTAAATAACACACTAGAAAGAGAACTAGTTTCAATCGTAGTATAGTTAGATAGAGTCGAGGTCGATCCCTGAGAGACTCGGCTTAAACAAAATACGACTTATTAAACTAAAAAGCAAATTAAAGGCGGTCTACGACCAAAAAATAACGCAGAAATAAAATAGACACAATAGGAACACAAAACCAACAAAAGACACAACGACACAAGCACTTGTTTTTTTATAGGTTTTATAAATGATTAACAAACGGTATTGATAACGCTAGTAGTAATTACTCCCCAATGCTATGTAGATTGATGACGAGACAAAACAAGACATTTAAGATTAATTATTCGACTACGGGAGTCATCCCCTAAAATAGATCTAGCTCCGGTTAGGGCATCTAGATAATCGTGTCTCCATTACGTGACTTCACATTTTTAGTCTCCATCTCATATAACTTCTGACACAATTACGAAACTAGGGATGCCGGTATAAACCGTAACCTCATCTAAGTAACATTCCTATGGTTAGGCGTACTCCTTAGACACCGATTCCATCTACGTCCTAAATAACAATCACTTTTTAGGTCTCATGTTAAATTACGATGACAAATAATTAAGTTGATCAAGTTTAATTACTCGTTTGAATTACAAAGCAGAGAACCTGACATAGTCGAAGCCGTTCATAGACAAATCAAGAACATCACAGATCTTGCTACCAACGAGACATAGGCTCGCTGCCAACAAGCTCAGATCTGAACCAGATTTGCTCGTGAAACGTCTTTTACGTCTCAGATCAACATAAACATGGGTTCGTAAATTAACTACATAACGAAATCAATACACAAAAAGACTACTCCATAACGAAATAAATTAGATCTACGAATAAAGATTGCATAATTGAGTAGACATTACCCTCGAAGACGAGCGTGATTCCCACTCTTTTATAAGATCTCTAACCGGAGATTCTAACGACTCCGTAATGAAAGAACATAAAATAAAATAACGAAAACAACGAACGATATTGATAAAAGTATTGAAAATATTGTATTTCTAAAGTGTACATATGGCATGTACTACACCCCTTTATTTATAGGTGTTCAAGCTAATTAAGAGATATACTTCAAAATATCAAACAAATAAGAGATAACTCCCGGCCGATCATTAAAATGTGACATGCGCCCCCCCTAAATGGCATGTTCAAAAGTCGGCGCCATTATGATTGGCTTTGCCGGCTTTTGTCATGCTTTACTCCTCTTCTTGTGCTTAACCACGTCCTTCAATTGTGGAGTCAACCTTCTTTGGGGTTGTAAAACCGCTTTCTTTGCCGGATCAACGGAGATTTTATGCATGCAAACGCTCGGACTAATGCCTTTGATGTCAGCTATAGTCCATCCAAATGCTCCGCGATACTCTCTCAACACTCTCTTCAGCTTTTCTTCTTGTACTTCAGTCAAGGCAGAAGAAATAATGAGCGGCAAGGTCTCATCTTGAAAAAATACATACTTCAAATGTGCGAGCGAGAGGCTTTCTTGTCGGATTGGTAGGAGGTTCTTCTAGCGAGGTCTTTAACTTTTGTCCGAGTTAGCTTAAGTTCAAAGAACTTATGCCACGTCGGTCTATGGTAGAATTTTTCAACCTCGGTAGATTTCATCTCCTCAACATGTCCAGTGTTCCTCTACTACATCCGGCCATATTACTTTCTCTTCTTCGCTCTTCTCATATGGCACTTCATCCTCTAACTCAAGGGTAGCCTCGAGGAAATCCTTAATATCCTCATATTGTTGGAAGTCATTGACAAGCTTGTCAATAGAATCCAACATGAAACATGCATCATCTTCATCATCAGGTGTTTTCATAGTGTCAAGCACGTTGAATGCTATTTCATCCACATTAACTCTTAACACTAACTCTCCTTTGTAAACATCGATAAGCGTCCTACTAGTGGCCATAAAAGGTCTTCCTAAGATTAGGGGCACTTCGTAGTTAGCTTCCATATCTAGCACAACAAAGTCGACAGGAAACACAAACTTCTCAACTCTCACTAGCACATCCTCGACCACTCCACAAGGTTCCTTAAGCGAACGATCAGCTAATTGTAGAGTAATTGAAGTCTTTTAAGGTCTTTCATACCTAGCTTTTGAAAAATGGATAGAGGCATCGATTTACACTCGCTCCTAGTTCACACAAAGCTTTGTTCAAACATACGTTACCTATGTTGCGGGGAATGAGAAAACTTCACGGATCCTTGCATTTAGCGGGTAACTTATGTTGAAGAATGGCCGAGAACTCCTCATTTAGACGAGATAGTCTCTAAATCTAATAGTTTCCTCTTAGTAGAGACGACTTCTTTTAAGAACTTGGTGTACTCGGGCATTCGACCCGATTGCTTCAACTAGAGGTATGTTGTTGTGTAGATTTTTAAAGATATCAATGAACTTCTTATACCTCTTGTCATCAACCTTAGGCTTATGTTTGCGTGGAGGATAAGGTAAGGTTGAAGGATCGACATCGGTGAAAATATGATACTTATTATTATAAAGCTCAACTCTACAGGGCCGCGGGTTCCTTATAGGCTTCTTGCTACGGCGAGTTCCGGAGGTATTTGCTTCCTTGTTTGGCTCACCATCCTTACTCTCGACGGATTTCTCTTTCTCTTTCAAGGATGGTGGAGTTACTTCTTTCCCACTTCTAGTCATGATCGCATTCAAATCCTTAGGATTCTTATCGGTGTTGCTTGGCAATCCTCCGGGAGGTCTAATTGAGACTTGCTCATTAAGCTTGTCCTATTTGGTGAGTGAGATTCGGACTATGGCTTCTTGATTGGTCACCTTAGCATCGGTCTTCTGACAATATTGGCTAAAGTTAGTGTCTAAATCAGCCATTGATTTTGAAAGTTGTCCTATATTGTCAGTGACGACATTACTCAGTTTTTCTATCGCAGCTTCCCAACCAAAAGTTTTAGTTTGCTGTGGTACAAAAGTAGTAGGCGGTTTAAGCCCAGTTCCTCCATTAGGGTCACTATATCGGAATCCAGGGTGGTTATGGTTAGGTTTATATCCTCCCCATTGATTTTCTTGTCCTCCAACATAATTGACTTCTTCAGTACCAGCATTCTCACTTTCAGGTGTCACTTCGATTCCAGTCCCTTTCTCTACTCTTGCCATTCTCTCTTGCATTCCATCTACCTTATTGTTGTTAACAGACAGTTGTTCTAAGATTTTGGTAGATGCACTATCCTCAAATATGTCAGCAGCCATCTTCACAGCAGCTATGTCATTGCCTCCCCATTGACTATTCATCGCTATTTGCTCCATCTTTCCTTGTGCCTCCTCAGGGGATAAAAGAACAAACGCTCCATTGCTAGATGCGTCTACTCTAATTTTCTAAGTTTCTCTCAATCCATGGTAAAAAGTTTGCATTAAAAGCCAAAGAGAGATATCATGATGAGGACACTTCCTCATAGCTTCCTTAAAACGCTCCCAAGCTTGATCAAAACTCTAAGATGTCTTGGCGTAACTTAAAGGTTTTCCTAAGGGAAAATACTTATTCATAAAATTTTGCAACAATTGTTCCCAAGTAGTGATAGATCCAGCCTCACAGAGAGAAGCCATTGCTTAGCTTTATCTTTCAAAGTAAAAGGGAAAAGCTTAAGATGAATGTTCCCCTCCGGGATTAATTACGGTTTCACGGTGCTAACGATTTCCAAGAAATTTGTCACGTGAACACCGGGATCCTCGTTTTGGACTCCATGAAAAGTGGAATAGTTGGTCACCATTTGGATTACATTAGGCCTAGGGTGATAGACTTCCGCAGCATTTTGCGGTGCTACGATAGCTGGAAAGAATTGCTCAATAGTGGGTGTTGCATAACTTTCCAAAGTGCGCCTCGCGACTTGGTTTCCATTATTAGCATTAAGATTATTCGCATTATTAAAATTATTGGCATTATTAATAACTTCAGGATTAATTACCTAGTTCGGATTGACCGGAATGCCTTCCATTTCTGCTTTTCAGATTCAGAATGTTCAGAATGATCGGTTGTATGTCCTTTTCGATTCGTGCTCGCTTTCCTCAAGATTTGGATCCTCTTCTCCTTGCTTAGCCGAGTTCTCTAGCTAACTTTCTATTTTGCCTTGCAAATTTCTCTATTTCGGGATTATATGGCTCAAGCGGTTCCTTTGATTTCCGAGTAGCATACTATAAAATAACAAAAAACAATAAAACAATTAAAAACTTTAAAGGCTAGGCCTTTAACTAGACTAAATAATAAGAACAAAACTAAAACGGACTCTATTCACAATATTTACGAATTTACTTTTAATAAAATAAGCTATATTTAATTGAATGACACGAGTGCCCGACAACGGCGCCAAAAACTTGATGTCGGGTCAAGTAAAATAAAAATACTCGATACCTAAATAACACACTAGCAAGAGAACTAGGTTCAATCGTGGTATAGTTAGATATAGTTGAGGTCGATCCCACGAGAGACTCGGCTTAAACGAAATACGACTTATTAAACTAAAAATAAAATTAAAGACGGTCTACGACCAACAAATAACGCGAAATAAAATTGACACAATAGAAACACAAAACCAACAAAAGACACAACGACACTAAGACACTTGTTTTTTTTATAGGTTTTATAAATGATTAACAAACGGTATTGATAACGCTAGTAGTAATTACTCCCCCGTGCTATGTAGATTGACGACGAGACAAAACAAGACATTTAAGATTAATTATTCGACTACGGGAGTCATCCCCTAAAATAAATCTAGCTCCGGTTAGGCCATCTAGATCATCGTGTCTCCATTACGTGACTTCACATTTTTAGTCTCCATCTCATATAACCCGACACAATTACGAAACTAAGGATGCCGGTATAAACCGTAACCTCATCTAAGTAACATTCCTATGGTTAGGCGTACTCCTTAGACACCGATTCCATCTCTGTCCTAAATAACAATCACTTTTTAGGTCTCATGTTAAATTACGATGACAAATAATTAAGCTGATCAAGTTTAATTACTCGTTTGAATTACAAAGCAGAGAACCTGACATAGTCGAAGCCGTTCACGGACAAATGAAGAACATCACGAGATCTTGCTACCAACGAGACATAGGCTCGTTGCCAACAAGCTCGGATCCGAACCGCAGTTGCTCGTGAAACGTCTTTTACGTCTCGGATCTACATAAACATGGGTTCGTAAATTAACTACATAACGAAATCAATACACAAAAAGACTACTCCATAACGAAATAAATTTGATCTACGAATAAAGATTGCATAATTGAGTAGACATTACCCTCGAAGATGAGCGTGATTCCCACTCTTCGATACGATCTCTAACCGGAGATTCTAACGAATCCGTAATGAAAGAACATAAAATAAAATAAAGAAAACAACGAACTATATTGATAAATGTATTGAAAATATTGTATTTCTAAAGTGTGCATATGGCGTGTACTACACCCCTTTATTTATAGGTGTTCAAGCTAATTAAGAGATATACTTCAAAATATCAAACAAATAAGAGATAACTCCCGGCCGATCATTAAAATGTGACATGCGCCCCCCCTAAATGGCGTGTTCAAAAGTTGGCGCCATTATGATTGGCATTGCCGGCTTTTGTCATGCTTTACTCCTCTTCTTGTGCTTATCCGATATTTATCTTCAATGCATCTTGAATTTATCTTGAGATTAAATTCTCATTTTTGTATTTATCCTCCATAATTCTCCAAATTCTGCAATATAGATATTTATCCCAAAATAAAATCATATATAAAACATGGATAAATACCAAAATATACAATATAAACGGATAAATACCAAATTATGTCTTATAAATGGATAAATACCAAATTATATAATATAAATCACATAATATTAAATAATCCATATAAACGAAGTGATTTATCATAAAATATATATTATTAATCCCGATTTAAGGATAATGTTGATGACTTTTACGGGTATAATTTTACCGTCATCAGAGGTCTAGACTGACCTCGGTACTAAACCTTTTGCTGAGAAATGGGATTAGCTCTCTGCTGAGTTTTGGACTGAAACTTGTGATAAGTTTTCTGTCTGGAATGATTGTTATTATTAGTTTTATTAATAGATGCAGTAAAATTCCAATCATCATCAGTGGGATATAATCTACCTTTCCCCCCGAATGTATGAATCTTTGAATGATTGACATTCTTGGATTTATTTTGATTGTAATTTTTCGGTTCTTCTTTGGATTGGATTTTGTGAATCTGGTAGTTGATTTCCCGAGTTCGGTTTTCTTGAGATACGGTGATTTACCTTTTGATTTACCTTTGTTGGTAAATCCGGTTGTTTTCTTGGAAAAGCGATTTATCCTATGTGAAACGGGCTTTCTTGGTTCAACAATTTTCTCGGTTGTGGAAGTTGCTCGACCACAAACTTAATACCAGTTTTGGTACTAGGTTTAGCGATTTTGCTAGTTCCTTCTTTGGAAGATTGCTGTGTATCAAATCCTAGACCCGTCTTGTCTCCATACGGTTTTCCAGATTTGAATCCGATGGCGAACTTGATTGAGCAAGCTGATTCGATTGCTTTCGCCGATGCGGATAGTCTCGATATGAATCTTTTCTTTATCAGTTTTAGTCAGTTTCAACATTTTTAGTTCAGACTTCAATCTTTCAACTTCAAGAATTAGATTCTCTTTCTCATCTTTAATTGCTTCATAACCAGCTTGAATAGTTACCAGCTGATTCATCAATTCGTCAAGTGTTTCTTCTAATTCTAGATTTTTTGGATTGGAGTCTGCGGTCGAAGAACATGCATTTTTCATGGAAATTTGGTGAGGAGTATTTAGAGTTGGATTCACATACCTCGTTTGCATCTTCCATGTGTGCCATTAAAGTTGTGTCATCGATAGTCTTTCAGTACCAGCTTCATCTGATTCATCTCCAGCAAGGAGTGCTCTTCTACCAACACTTCTTGGTGGTGTCTTCTTGGTCAGTTCTGGACATTCAGCTTTATAATGTCTAGGTTTCTTGCAGTTGAAACAGAGATATTCGTCATCTTTTCTTTTCTTAGGAGTCCTTTTGATGAATTTTTGAGTGACTGTATGTCCACTCTTCATCCTTCAAATTCAGTTCATCATCAGCGCCATATGTTCTTCCATCTCATCCAATTCATGAAGATTGCTTGATGAGTTTTCTTGATTGTCATTTGATGCTGCTGCAAGTGCTGTGGTCTTTGGTTCTTCCAAAGCTTTGATTATTGCAAATTTGTACTTGTAAAATCTTCGCTGAATTCATAAGCTTTCAAATATGAAAAGATTTTGAATGAGTCCTCTATGTCAAGTCTTTTTGATTCTTCCATGGCAGTGACCTTCATTTTCCAGCACATTGGCAATGCCTTCAAGATTCTTGTATTGAAGACTTTCTTTGAGTACTCGATCTTGAGTAGATCTAATTCATCCATGATAGCACTGAATCTTGTCTCCATTTGGTCAATGGTTTCTCCAGATTTCATCTTGAAATTCTCAAACTTTTGTTTTGCAACAGAGATTTTGTTTTCGTTGATTGAATATGTTCCTTCACAAACTAATTGTAGTTTGTCCCACATTTCCTTGGCAGTTGTTCATTCTTTCACCTTCAGGTACATGTTGCTGTCAAGAGTTCTGAGGATAAAGTCCATAGCAACATTTTTGAGATTGTTTCACTTGCGATCATCACTGATCCATTCGGATTTGGGTTTTGCAACTCGAACTTGCTCTCCACCAACAGTTTGCATGTGAGTGATCTGAATTGGTCCATCAGTGAGTACATCCATCATTTCATCATGAGTAGCGCTAGAAAGGCCTCGCATTCGACGTTTATACTCGTCAAATCCGTCCATGTTGCACATAAGCATTTGTCTCGCATATTGATTGTTATCCATTGTGAATGAGTGAAAAAACCGATTGTATAACAAGCGCAAGCGAGCTTTCAAATGAGAACAACTAGAGGAGATATGGAGCAAATGATATCTTGTTAAAGAAACAACCGCTCCGATACCAATTGTTAGTCCTTGGAAAGGATAACACAAGTTTAGAGGGGGGGGGGGGTGAATAAACTTGTCACCTAAAACTTTTCTAAACGGATTAAGGTTCGGTTAAAACTTGTGTCGAGTTCAAATATGACGAGCCGAGATTAAGTCAAGCCGACTTAAGCAAGAGCGAGTCAACCGGCGGCGGATATAGTTCTAGCCTTTTTCTTGATCTTATTATTCTTTTATGAAAGCTAAGTGTGATAAACTAAATTCGATGAATATCGGTTTGTGAGCTTGTGAGATGTATAACAATCACTTATCAAAATACGGAAAGTAAATCTTTGTATAAATAAATAAATGCGTAAAGTAAATAAGCAAGAATTATAGAGGTTCCGGGTGGTGTAATCTCGTCGGTCCTCTCTTCCCCTGTGGTGCGGAGGAAAATTCCACTAGAACTTCTTGAGGTAAGCTGTTACAAAAAGTCCTAAACAATAGTCCTTGGCTAATCCCTAGCGTCGCTAACTAAACAAATGTAGAACAGGTAGAATTGCTGCTCTTCAATTGCTTGAACCACTGGTCCTTAGAGGGTAGAATTGCCTCTTCACCGGCCTACCACAAACACGATCCTCTACCCGGCCGCTTGCAACAACTTGTCCTTGGCGAAACCTTCCTGGTTTGCTTCACAGTCTAGACCTTTGATGTAGAATCAAAGTTGGGTCGAGAATCAATGAATTGATTCTTGTTTGTGGTTCTTAAAAGTGTCTGATTCTTGATGAATTCTTTGTTGCTTGAACACTTGAAGAAATACTAGATAAGATCTTGTTTAGAGCACATAGATGATAGCAATTCGAATGACTAATGCACTTGCTAATTAATTCATAATTCGGGTGTTCATTGTTTTCTTCTTGGTGCAAATTCCTCTATTTATAGTGTCTTTGAATTCGAATTGTATCACCATGTAACGCGTAACGGATATAATTTACGACCGTTCGTTCGTCGTTGTTTCATCCAATAGAATCGCTTCCTTTATAACGTTCGATTTGTACTATCGGTTGTTGGATACCGACGTATGAAACCGAGTATCCTTATCGGTTTCATGCCGAGTTTATCATTTGTCGGTTCTTGACTAACTAGGAGCATTAAGCGAGATTTTACTCTTCTTCAAATATCGATACTCGAGTTCATCATCTCGATTATAATTGACTTAATCGAGTACACCATGACTTCATTGTCATCTAAGAATTCATTGTCCTTATAAGTCTTAGGTCTTCATACAAGATCCATAAAGTCGGTTCGGGTCACCACAATCTTGGCCCAAGTCGAACTTTACGATCTCGACGTATAATCTTCATAACCGAGTTTGAACCCTCAGTTCTTCAATTTTCAATAACTGAGTTTGTGTCCCTCAGTTCTTCATCTACCGAGTTTGAACCCTCAGTTCTAGATAAGCCAACTGAGTCTGTGTCCCTCAGCGAACTTACCTTCTTCAGTTTCAGTCGATATGTATTCTGAGTCAGTTTGTTTATCTTGATGATTTCCAGTTTTCTAAATGATTTCCAGTTTTCAGTTTTACGACACATTAAATATTTTATTGCTTGTCTGATTTAACTTATACAAATATCAGACTCTAGTAAACCTAAACATTCAGTTCTAGACATCTTTTAGCTTTTCACTATAACAGCTGGCTTCATCACTTCATCAATGGGGTTAAAATAATACTTAGAATAAGTGTGATGAATTATCATCAAAACATAAATTTTATTTCAACAATTTTTATTGCATTTTATTCATGATCATATGTTTGTGCTTTGTGTTTATTACTTATATCATTATATGTCACACTAATGGCTATGAAGTCTTAGACTTACATCAAATGGCAATATTTTGTGTTTAATTTAATTTTCGGGTTTATTAATTGATTAAATTAATTAATTATCAATTTTATTGATTAATTAATTACATCCTTTATATAATTTTTTTAGAAGAATATAACTTTTGTGACTTTTCTAAACTAAAGACCCGATCCCTTTTCCCCTTTCGCAGCCCAAAATTATTCGAAACCCTTTTCCTCATCTTCTAGCCGTTTCGCTTTCTTCCCCTCCATTGAATGCGAAAAACTCAAAAAATCCGGTCTTTGATTCGCGTACCCAAAAAATCCACTCACATAATCTCTTTTCCCTCCTTCCTGATAATTATCGAACATTGAATGGTTTGATTCCCTTCGTTTTGCAACATGTTTTCAAACAGAAACGTGAAGGCGTCGCTTTTGGTTGTATCTCTCCGATTCCATCTCGTTTCTTGCCTTAATCGCTATTTCGATTTTGAATCAAAATCTTTAATTGCTACGCAACGAAATTTATGATTACGGAAGGCACGTGTGCCTTTTTTATGCCTTGATGATGGAGATACACAACCATTGAAACTTCTGGATGTTTATCTCAGGCATGTGAGCAAAATCGAAGCATTAAACCTCTGATTCTATGATTTTAAGGGAAGTAACTGTTAGCCCTTTTGTTAATATCATTTTCTTTTACTTAATTGATTCGATCCAGACATCATACCTTGAATGCTATAAATAGCTAGTCATATCACACTGAATTCACTACCGCCGAAACACAAGAAATCCCACATTTTCTCTTAAAAGAGTCTGTTCTTGGTTTGTAGAAAAGTGTGGTCCTGAGTAGTGATAGATCATTACTGAATCAAGAACCTGAGGAGATACAAGTTCATGCTTTCTGTGGCATACAGAAGAGCTGAACGTCATCGTTGTAGTCTTTTCCTTTGATCAGTAAGTGAGTATCGGTTTTTTTTACAGTTTTTCATAGTGTGTACTAGGAAAGAACTGTTTTTTATTTTTTGTGTGTTTGTTTGACCGAGTCAATCTGTCTTTATCGAAGTGAAAATTAGATAGTGTTCATTTGAATTAGTCTCAAAGGCACCAAGGTCACTTGTCCGGAAGAGACTTCGAGGAACCGATTCTTGACTGTAAGAGATTGAATCAAAGTGACATTGTGCACGATTGTCTCACTAGTGTGTTTATACCCTTCCTTGTTACATTTACCGGAATTTCGGTACGCACCTCCACTTCAATGTGTCAAGTGCGAAATTCTGCTTACATTTTGTGCTTGGTTGTTCAAATTGTTTTATATATTACCTGCCCGCACACACATTGATCTTATTTTTCTCCACGAACACTTTGTTGAATATGTTGTGCACATAACTTGATCACAATCGAGTGTTCGTTGATCTATATTGTGAATCCGGTGCACTCCCTTGCACACACTCTCCACCGTGCTCCATTTTGATCCCGCTATATTAAATTGTTGTGGTGATCACGATGTACATGTTGTATTTGTTTAGTGCACAACCGAGCTTTAAGTCCGCTACCACCGTGCACCAAATCGTCTTTGTGTGATTGCATCCTTTCCCGCCAAACTTCAAAATCCCGAACTCGCTCCGAATTGTATTCTTATTAGAAAGTGTCCCGTTGTCTTGCTTGAGCCGAGACTTGGTTGAAATAGGCCGCCCTCTTAGTTGTTGATCCGCGGACGAGTTTGTGCTGCTCGCCGATTCACAAGCTTAATAGTTTTGAGCCTTGGTTCAACTATCAATCCCTGAAAATCTGCCGAGTTGTCAACCTAGTGTTGATCAACTATGTTGTTGTACTCTTTTATCGCCTTGTTGTCCTTTTGAACCGATTTGTTATTTCTCGTATAATTTGTAATATTCTTTGTTTTGAACCTTGCTTATCCGTAGCTTGAGTTCAGCTCTTTAGATAAAGTTTAGAAGAATTTTCTTTTATGATTTAAGTCTTGGGTATTTGAGAATCAGTCAGTACTTCTGAACCTGTTTGTTTTGGATCAGTTGTTATAGTATCTCTTGAACTGTATTTGAAACCCACGTAATACTACTCGTTGAATCACTTTGAATCATCTTTTTTTTGGATAAACAAGTTGGTCTGTAGTTGCTTGTATTTGTGTTTATTGCACAAGTCTTTTGCATCTTGAACTTTATTTGATCCTCTTGTAATAAGTTTGTGTAGAACTAATTTGAGTCAATTGGTTTTTAGTAATAAAGCTTTCTATTTGCATATAAACTCGTTGGCAACATTTTGTAACAAACTATAAGTTAAGTTTACTTGATTCAAATTTCGCAAACTTTGGTCTAATCATTTGACTAGTTAGCGTTATTTATTCATTCAAACCTTAATCGTTACCTTTAATTACTTGATCATATTGTTGAATCCGTTTCTATTCACTTACTCGCATCTTGGCTTAATCTTTGTTGCACTTGTTTTGTATCACAATAAATTAATCACTTATTTGATCACTTAGGTTTATAACTCGAGCGAATAATCGACTAAATTAGCCTCCACCTTAGTTGCTTAGTACTTGTGTTTGAATATCGAAAAAGAGTTAAAATTCACCCAACACTCTATTCACCCCCCCCCCCTCTGGTGAGTGTGTTTGCGCCATTATCGATCCAACAATTGGTATCGGAGCTTGGTCACCTAGTGATCAAACCTTGGTATTAATTTTTGTGGTCTCTTGTGTGGTATCTCGTGCTTAATCGTTTTATTATTAGTATCATCATTTCGTGATTTTACCTTGATCTTGGCTTAAGATTGTTTTGTGGATTTAATATTCAAAACGCATCAAGCGTTCTACTTCAAGTGTTTGCACTCACCTACATTCACACGCATCTTTAATAAATTGAACTCTTGCATTTTGTATTGCATTATAAAAAATTTAAAAAAAAATCTTGCATTGTAATCATATTCCATGGCTTCATTAAATAACTCATCGAACCCGAGGAAGGGCTTATCTTTGATATGACCTCCGTACTTTGACGGTTCCATATTTATTCAATGGAAGCGCTCAATGTTGACTCACATACAACAAATGGACTATAAATTGTGGGTTATTATAAATAAAGGTTCGTTAGTGCCTATAAGATCCATCGAAGTGAGGGAGGTGTCACTAGAGAAATTGCCAAGGCAGAGGATGAATATGATTCGTAAGATTTCAAAATGATGTCTTCCCGAATACAAAAGCAACCGCTATCATGATCAATTCTCTAAGTCCCTCTCGAAAACCGAGTTGTTGCCGCATGTGAGACCGCCAAATAAATTAGGGAGGCTCTAATTAAAAGACACGAGGGCACTAGTAAGGTCAAAAAGTCATGCATAAGTCAACTCATGTATGCATATGACACTTTTAAGGCTAATCCGCATAAATCTATCACTCGCTATGGATAATAGACTCACGGATATAGTCAACTCCCTAAGTGCACTTGGTAAGGTCATCTCTATTGAGGATCGAATGATAAGATACTTCGTTCCCCTCCCTCCCGAATGGGAAGCTAAGGCTACGGCCATAGAGGAAGCGAAGGATCTCTCGGTCCTTTCTAAAAGATGAACTTATGTGAACACTCTTGGTTTGGCGAGCAACGTATGAATGCACCAAAGGTCAAACTTTTTGAGACTAGTGTTCCGGCCTTGAAGGCTAAAGAATCATCATCCGGAGATGAATCGATCATGAAGGAACATACGATGCTTTGATGGTTCAAAAGTTCAAGAAATTCTCGAAGCTTCAAAAATCCCAAGGTAGAAGTTGGAACGACAATGCCGATTGTTTCAATTGTGAGAAAAAGGGCACATAGTGCAAGCTTCCGCCCAACCGTAAAGAGAAGCCCAAGAAAAATTCCAAAATTGGTTCCGAAGATAAAAAGAAGGAAAATGGCAAAGCTATGGCAACATGGTCGGATAGCTCGTGAGTCCGATTGCGATACAACTCCACAAAAATCGGAACATGAAAAAGTATGCTTTACGGGTCACTCTCAACCCACCTTCAATAACGAGAGCGAGGTACCTTCATACATAGTAGATGAGTTAAACGAGCAAATTGAACAACTTAAGATAACTCTTAAACTCGAAAAACAAAACGATTAGTGAACTTAAGAAACAACACAACGATGAGACCGTTTCACTCAATCAACACTCTAAGTCAACTACAAACTGAAGACCAAGACTTACGCATATAGAAAACCATCTCATTGAGAAAAGAAGTTGCTTCGATGAAACAAGTCAATTCAAGACTTGAAGAGCGTTGTTCCGAGCTCGAAAAGCAAGCTTCAAAAATCAAAGAATCTAAGGGTAAGGAAGTTGATAGTTCTCAAGTTTACTCTAGAACATCAACCGAACCCTCTACTTCAAAGTCGTCTTGCTCGAGCCAAGGCCTATTGCCTTATAACATGCTACACCTACACCACCCAAAGCACCCACTCCCCGAATGAACCCTTCATTTACATGTTCACACACTTCATAGCGTTCTTCATCACGAAACCATGCATATATGTATGATCGTAGAGGTTCAAGGAGTTATGCTCAACATAACCAATATCATCATCATACTAACTATGCTCCATCTAGTTTCTATACACCCGCATATCATGACCCCTACCTACACCAAGCACCCGACTACACCGTTTAGACAACCCCAAGTTGATCCTTACTTTGCGAGTCTCGTCATTGTTTTTGCAAGATCGCCCCTTCTAAGAATGCATCGTAACACATACAATCAAATCCCATGTCACCGTGACCCGCCACTCGTACTCCACTTTGAGTAAGAAAACCGGGGCCTAAACCAAGGGTACGAAAAATATGGGTTCGAAAAGATTCTCGAAGTCCGATAATAACCCCGAAGGACCCAAAGCGTGAAGGTACCTCGTCAACATATGTTTTGGTGCAAAGTTACAATATTTTATGAGCCGAAATGATATCATCCGGGGCATACGAGTGCCATATATATATGGTAAACAAATGGTACTTTGGTGTACCGATAGGGAAGTCTATTTTTTACACTTTTATTTTATTATTTTGTGGTTTATGACTTTTTAACCCCGTCTTTATAACCTTATTGGATTAATTTTCAAATGAAGGAGGAGAAAGTAGTATGTAAAGCTTTTTAAAGTAAAATTTATTTTGAGTATTAAAGTTAGAAAGCTCTAATTAAGGGGAGCTTGCATTTAATGGGAGGTATACGCTCCATGTTTTTAAACCGATCCCTAAAAAGTCTTTAAATGTAGTTATTTTGAAAATAAATCAAAGTGGGGAGAATGTTGAGTATTTTATGGATCTAAGTTACGCGGGTTGATTAATTTTCAAAAATAACATTTCCCTTGTTAAAGCTTTTATAAGTGTGTTATTTTGTTAGTATCATTACTTTTGTATAAGTATTTTAATTATCATTTTACACACAATCGTAAATGTCTTATTATTTATTATATGTCACACTAATGAGCCATGAAACCTACGGTTTACATCATATGGCAATTCTATATGTTTAATCTATTTTTGCAGGTTTAAATAAATCGATTAAACTTATTAATTATCAATTTATTTTGTTAATTAATGGAAGGCACGTGCGCCGTTTTGAAGCCTTGATGATGGAGATACACAACCGTTGAAGCATCTCGATGTTTATCTCACGCATGTGGTGAGCAAAATCGAAGCATTAAACCTCTCGATTCTATGATTTTCGTGGAAGTAACCGTTAGCCCTTTTGTTAATATCATTTTCTTTTACTAAATTGGATCAATCCCGACATCATACCTTGAATGATATAAATAGCCTAGTCATATCACATTGAATTCACTACTAGTCAAACACAAGCAATCCCATATTTTCTCTTAAAAAGAGTATGTTCTTGTTTGGTAGTAAAAGTGTGGTCCTCGATGTAGTGATAAATCATTACCGAATCAAGAACCTCGAGGGATAAAAGTTCATGCTTTCTCAGGGCATACGTAAGAGCCGAACGTCGTCGTTGTAGTCTTTCCCTTTGATCGATAAGTGATTATCGGTTTTTTTTTACAGCTTTTTTATAGTAGTGTGTACTAGGAAAGTAATCGTTTTTGTATTTGCTTGCGTTTGTTTGACGTAGCCGGTCATTTTGTCTAAGTTGAAAATCGTATAGTGTTCATTTGATTTAAATACTCGTATGACCGCCCCAAAGGCACCAAGGTGACTTGTCCGGAAGCAGACTTGAGGAACCTACTCTTGACTTAAGAGATTGAATCAAAGTGACACTAGGCTCGATTGTCTCGCTTACAGTGTTTATACCCTTCCTTGTTACATTTACCAGACTTTGGCCCGACTCAACTTCGTTGTGTCTAAGGCGGAAATTCTCACATTTTGTGCTTCGTGGTTCAAATTGTTTCATATATTCCTCATCACATTTATTGATCTTTTTATGCTCCATGTAACACTTTTTTGAATATGTTGTGCACATAACTTGATCACAATCAAGGTTGTCATGGATCTATATTATCGAATCCGGTGCACTCCCTTGCACACACTCTCCACCTGTGGCCGCATTTTGATCCTCGCTATATTACATTGATGTGGTGATCCCCGATGTACATGTTGTATTTGTTTAGTGCACAACCGAGCTTTAAGTCCGCTACCACCGTGCACCAAATCAATCTTTGTGTGGACCGCTGCATCCTTCCTACCAAACTTGAAATTCCGAACATCCGCTCCGAATTGTATACTTATCGGAAGGTTGTCCCGCCGCCTTGCATCGCCCGAGACTTGGTTGAAATAGGCCTCGCTTCTTAGTTGTTGATCTCGCGGGATTGTTTCCGTGCTCTCGCATTAATTCACAAGTCTTGACGTTTTGATCCTTGGTTTTAACTATCAATCTTGAAAATCCGCCGAGTTGTCACCTAGTGTTGATCAACTCGTTTTTAAAATTTTCTACTGCTGTGTCGTCCTTTTGAACTCGATTTGTTATTTCGTATGATTTGTAATATTGCCGTTTTGAACCTTGCTTATCCGTAGCAGTCAGCCTCTTTTGATAAAGCTTTAGAAGCGTTTTCTTTTATGATTTAAGTCTTGGGTATTTCCACCGGTCCGCATTTCGAACTCGTTTGTTTTGGATCAGCTTGTTATAGTATCTCTTGAACTCGTATTTGAAACCCTCTCGTAGAATTCACTCTATTTAATCACCGAATCATATTTTTTTTTTTGGATAAACAAGTTGGTCGTAGTTATTTGTATTCGTGTTTATTGCACAAGTCTTTTGCATCTTGAAATTTGTTTGATCCTCTTGTAATAAGTTTGTGTAGAACTAATTTGAGTCAATTGGTTTTTAGTAATAAAGCTTTCTCATTGGCATATAACCGTTGGCAACATTTTGTAACAAACTATAAGTTGGAGTCTACTTGATTCAAATTTCGCAAACTTTGGTCTAATCATTTGGACTAGCTAGCTATTTAATCATTCAGCCTTAATCAAGCTTATCTTTTAATTACTTGATCATATTGCTTCAATCTGCTTCGTTCACTTACCCGCATCTTGGCTGAATCTTTGTCGTCCTTGTTTTGTATCACAATAAAGTAATCACTTATTTGATCACTTAGGTTAATAAAACGAGCGAATAATCGACTAAGTTAGCCTCCTACTTAGTTGCTTAGTACTTGTGTTTGGAATATCGAAAAAGAGTTAAAATTCACCCAACACTGCATTCACCCCCCCCCCCCTTTAAGAGTGTGTTTGCGCCATTATCGTTCCAACATCAGAGCCTGAATATGAATACTAATTTGAATTGTCCATCTTCTGGATACCAAATTCCAACATTGATGGCGTTCTTCAAGTACTTGATTATTCATTTGGTCGCTAGAAGATGTGATTCTTTTGGTTGTGCTTGAAATCTTGCACATACTCCTTGGCCTACAAATGCTAAGTGTCGTCCGTCATAGCGGTTATATATAAGAGGGATCCAATTATTCCTCTATACATTTTCTTCGATCAACATCTTTTCCTACCAACTTTTTCAAGAATGTGATTTAGAATGGTATTTGGTACCGTTGCATCTGGCGTAGACTTGGCTTGGTCCTCGCTTCTTCAAAGTTCTTGAAGGCTTTCACCATTTGTGTTTGACTCATCAAATACTACATGAATTGATTCTTCAATCACCAGGGTCCTTTTGTTGAGTACTCGAATGCTTTGTCGGTGTCCGAGTATCCCATAAAGATTGCTTCCACGTCTTTTCTATCAAAAGTATGTAACGGATTCCCGTTCAACACAAAACATTTAGATTTACACATATGCAAATGCATTAGCTATTAGGGTTTTCTTCCATTCCATATTTCATATGGAGTTTTTCCATGATGTTTGCCATGATGATTGATCTCGTTTTGAGTATAGCATGCGCATTTGCCGTTTCAAATCTCAAAATCTCTTTGGCAAACATGCTTCGCAATCATTGTTCGGATCGCTTCTTGAGTGTCTTGTTTCTTCTTTCTCGCTACACTATTCCGTTTTTAGTTCCCGTCGCCGATAGTTGATGCGGTACTCCATTTCCTTCACGTTAGGGGTCCCGATAATTTCATTTAGAAACTCGTGCCTCTATCCGATGTGATTTTGATAATCTTCAGCTCTTCCTTATTTTGAATTTTCTCTCTAGCAAATCTCGGCAGGTACTTTTCGAGTGTCTCTCTTTTCTTGTTAATGAATATAGTCCAAGTGTATTTAGAGAAGTCATCCACCACTACT